>OZ010660.1:18599481-19099481 GCA_963932335.1 Andrena marginata
CCATGACCCATGACCCATGACCCATGACCCATGACCCATGACCCATGACCCATGACCCATGACCCATGACCCATGACCCATGACCCATGATCCATGACCCATATGACCCATGACCCATGACCCATGACCCATATGACCCATATGACCCATGACCCATGACCCATGACCCATATGACCCATATGACCCATGACCCATGACCCATGACACATGACCCATATGACCCATATGACCCATATGACCCATATGACCCATATGACCCATGACCCATGACCCATGACCCATATGACCCATGACCCATGACCCATATGACCCATATGACCCATATGACCCATGACCCATGACCCATGACCCATATGACCCATATGACCCATGACCCATGACCCATGACCCATGACCCATGACCCATATGACCCATATGACCCATGACCCATGACCCATGACCCATGACCCATGACCCATGACCCATGACCCATGACCCATGACCCATGACCCATGACCCATGACCCATGACCCATGACCCATGACCCATGACCCATGACCCATGACCCATGACCAATGACCCATGACCCATATGACCCATATGACCCATGACCCATGACCCATGACCCATATGACCCATGACCCATGACCCATGACCCATGACCCATATGACCCATGACCCATGACCCATATGACCCATATGACCCATATGACCCATGACCCATGACCCATGACACATGACACATGACCCATATGACCCATATGACCCATATGACCCATATGACCCATGACCCATGACCCATGACCCATGACCCATGACCCATGACCCATGACCCATGACCCATGACCCATGACCCATGACCCATGACCCATGACCCATATGACCCATGACCCATGACCCATGACCCATATGACCCATATGACCCATGACCCATGACCAATGACCCATGACCAATGACCCATAACCCATATGACCCATATGACCCATGACCCATGACCCATGACCCATATGACCCATATGACCCATGACCCATGACCCATGACCCATATGACCCATGACCCATGACCCATGACCCATATGACCCATATGACCCATGACCCATGACCCATGACACATGACCCATATGACCCATATGACCCATATGACCCATATGACCCATGACCCATATGACCCATGACCCATGACCCATATGACCCATATGACCCATATGACCCATGACCCATGACCCATGACCCATATGACCCATATGACCCATGACCCATGACCCATGACCCATGACCCATATGACCCATATGACCCATGACCCATGACCCATGACCCATGACCCATGACCCATGACCCATGACCCATGACCCATGACCCATGACCCATGACCCATGACCCATGACCCATGGCCCATGACCCATGACCCATGACCCATGACACATGACCCATATGACCCATATGACCCATATGACCCATGACCCATGACCCATGACCCATATGACCCATATGACCCATATGACCCATATGACCCATGACCCATGACCCATGACCCATATGACCCATATGACCCATGACCCATGACCCATGACCCATGACCCATGACCCATATGACCCATATGACCCATGACCCATGACCCATGACCCATGACCCATGACCCATGACCCATGACCCATGACCCATGACCCATGACCCATGACCCATGACCCATGACCCATGACCCATGACCCATGACCCATGACCCATGACCCATGACACATGACCCATATGACCCATATGACCCATATGACCCATATGACCCATATGACCCATGACCCATGACCCATGACCCATATGACCCATGACCCATGACCCATATGACCCATATGACCCATATGACCCATGACCCATGACCCATGACCCATATGACCCATATGACCCATGACCCATGACCCGGGACCCATGACCCATGACCCATGACCCATGACCCATGACCCATATGAGCCATATGACCCATATGACCCATGACCCATGACCCATGACCCATGACCCATGACCCATGACCCATGACCCGTATGACCCATGACCCATGACCCATATGGCCCATGACCCATGACCCATGACCCATGACCCATGACCCATATGACCCATGACCCATGACCCATGACCCATATGACCCATATGACCCATGACCCATGACCCATGACACATGACCCATATGACCCATATGACCCATATGACCCATATGACCCATGACCCATGACCCATGACCCATGACCCATGACCCATGACCCATGACCCATGACCAATGACCCATGACCCATATGACCCATATGACCCATGACCCATGACCCATGACCCATATGACCCATGACCCATGACCCATGACCCATATGACCCATGACCCATGACCCATATGACCCATATGACCCATATGACCCATGACCCATGACCCATGACCCATATGACCCATATGACCCATGACCCATGACCCATGACCCATGACCCATGACCCATGACCCATGACCCATGACCCATGACCCATGACCCATGACCCATATGACCCATATGACCCATGACCCATGACCCATATGACCCATATGACCCATGACCAATGACCCATAACCCATATGACCCATATGACCCATGACCCATGACCCATGACCCATATGACCCATATGACCCATGACCCATGACCCATGACCCATATGACCCATGACCCATTACCCATGACCCATATGACCCATATGACCCATGACCCATGACCCATGACCCATATGACCCATATGACCCATGACCCATGACCCATGACACATGACCCATATGACCCATATGACCCATATGACCCATATGACCCATAACCCATGACCCATGACCCATATGACCCATGACCCATGACCCATATGACCCATATGACCCATATGACCCATATGACCCATATGACCCATGACCCATGACCCATGACCCATATGACCCATGACCCATGACCCATATGACGCATATGACCCATGACCCATGACCCATGACCCATATGACCCATATGACCCATGACCAATGACCCATAACCCATATGACCCATATGACCCATGACCCATGACCCATGACCCATATGACCCATATGACCCATGACCCATGACCCATGACCCATATGACCCATGACCCATGACCCATGACCCATATGACCCATATGACCCATGACCCATGACCCATGACCCATATGACCCATATGACCCATGACCCATTACCCATGACACATGACCCATATGACCCATATGACCCATATGACCCATATGACCCATGACCCATGACCCATGACCCATATGACCCATGACACATGACCCATATGACCCATATGACCCATATGACCCATGACCCATGACCCATGACCCATATGACCCATATGACCCATGACCCATGACCCATGACCCATATGACCCATATGACCCATGACCCATGACCCATGACCCATGACCCATGACCCATGACCCATGACTCATGACCCATGACCCATGACCCATGACCCATGACCCATGACCCATGACCCATGACCCATGACCCATGACACATGACCCATATGACCCAAATGACCCATATGACCCATATGACCCATGACCCATGACCCATGACCCATATGACCCATGACCCATGACCCATATGACCCATATGACCCATATGACCCATGACCCATGACCCATGACCCATATGACCCATATGACCCATGACCCATGACCCATGACCCATGACCCATGACCCGTATGACCCATGACCCATGACCCATGACCCATATGACCCATGACCCATGACCCATGACCCATATGACCCATATGACCCATGACCCATGACCCATGACACATGACCCATATGACCCATATGACCCATATGACCCATATGACCCATGACCCATGACCCATGACCCATGACCCATGACCCATGACCCATGACCCATGACCCATGACCCATGACCCATGACCAATGACCCATGACCCATATGACCCATATGACCCATGACCCATGACCCATGACCCATATGACCCATGACCCATGACCCATGACCCATATGACCCATGACCCATGACCCATGACCCATATGGCCCATGACCCATGACCCATGACCCATGACCCATATGACCCATGACCCATGACCCATGACCCATGACCCATGACCCATGACCCATGACCCATGACCCATGACCCATGACCCATATGACCCATATGACCCATGACCCATGACCAATGACCCATAACCCATATGACCCATATGACCCATGACCCATGACCCATGACCCATATGACCCATATGACCCATGACCCATGACCCATGACCCATATGACCCATGACCCATGACCCATGACCCATATGACCCATATGACCCATGACCCATGACCCATGACACATGACCCATATGACCCATATGACCCATATGACCCATATGACCCATGACCCATGACCCATGACCCATATGACCCATGACCCATGACCCATATGACCCATATGACCCATATGACCCATGACCCATGACCCATGACCCATATGACCCATATGACCCATGACCCATGACCCATGACCCATGACCCATATGACCCATATGACCCATGACCCATGACCCATGACCCATGACCCATGACCCATGACCCATGACCCATGACCCATGACCCATGACCCATGACCCATGACCCATGACCCATGACCCATGACCCATGACCCATGACACATGACCCATATGAACCATATGACCCATATGACCCATATGACCCATGACCCATGACCCATGACCCATATGACCCATGACCCATGACCCATATGACCCATATGACCCATATGACCCATGACCCATGACCCATGACCCATATGACCCATATGACCCATGACCCATGACCCATGACCCATGACCCATGACCCATGACCCATGACCCATGACCCATGACCCATGACCCATGACCCATGACCCATGACCCATGACCCATGACCCATGACCCATATGACCCATGACCCATGACCCATGACCCATGACCCATATGACCCATTTGACCCGTGACCCATGACCCATGACCCATATGACCCATATGACGCATGACCCATGACCCATGACCCATGACCCATGACCCATGACCCATGACCCATGACCCATGACCCATGACCCATGACCCATGACCCATGACCCATGACCCATGACCCATGACCCATGACCCATGACCCATGACCCATGACCCATGACCCATGACCCATGACCCATGACCCATGACCCATGACCCATGACCCATGACCCATGACCCATGACCCATGACCCATGACCCATATGACCCATATGACCCATGACCCATGACCCATGACCCATATGACCCATATGACCCATGACCCATGACCCATGACCCATGACCCATGACCCATGACCCATGACCCATGACCCATGACCCATGACCCATGACCCATGACCCATGACCCATGACCCATGACCCATATGACCCATATGACCCATGACCCATGACCCATGACCCATATGACCCATATGACCCATGACCAATGACCCATAACCCATATGACCCATATGACCCATGACCCATATGACCCATATGACCCATGACCCATGACCCATGACACATGACCCATATGACCCATATGACCCATATGACCCATATGACCCATGACCCATGACCCATGACCCATATGACCCATGACCCATGACCCATATGACCCATATGACCCATGACCCATGACCCATGACCCATGACCCATGACCCATATGACCCATATGACCCATGACCCATGACCCATGACCCATATGACCCATATGACCCATGACCCATGACCCATGACCCATGACCCATGACCCATGACCCATGACCCATATGACCCATGACCCATGACCCATGACCCATGACCCATGACCCATGACCCATGACCCATGACCCATGACCCATGACACATGACCCATATGACCCATATGACCCATATGACCCATATGACCCATGACCCATGACCCATGACCCATATGACCCATATGACCCATATGACCCATGACCCATGACCCATGACCCATATGACCCATATGACCCATGACCCATGACCCATGACCCATGACCCATGACCCATGACCCATGACCCATGACCCATGACCCATGACCCATGACCCATGACCCATGACCCATGACCCATGACCCATATGACCCATGACCCATGACCCATGACCCATATGACCCATATGACCCATGACCCATGACCAATGACCCATAACCCATATGACCCATATGACCCATGACCCATGACCCATGACCCATATGACCCATATGACCCATGACCCATGACCCATGACCCATATGACCCATGACCCATGACCCATGACCCATATGACCCATATGACCCATGACCCATGACCCATGACACATGACCCATATGACCCATATGACCCATATGACCCATATGACCCATGACCCATGACCCATGACCCATGACCCATATGACCCATGACCCATGACCCATATGACCCATATGACCCATATGACCCATGACCCATGACCCATGACCCATATGACCCATATGACCCATGACCCATGACCCATGACCCATGACCCATATGACCCATATGACCCATGACCCATGACCCATGACCCATGACCCATGACCCATGACCCATGACCCATGACCCATGACCCATGACCCATGACCCATGACCCATGACCCATGACCCATGACCCATGACCCATGACCCATGACACATGACCCATATGACCCATATGACCCATATGACCCATGACCCATGACCCATGACCCATATGACCCATATGACCCATATGACCCATATGACCCATGACCCATGACCCATGACCCATATGACCCATATGACCCATGACCCATGACCCATGACCCATGACCCATGACCCATATGACCCATATGACCCATGACCCATGACCCATGACCCATGACCCATGACCCATGACCCATGACCCATGACCCATGACCCATGACCCATGACCCATGACCCATGACCCATGACCCATGACCCATGACACATGACCCATATGACCCATATGACCCATATGACCCATATGACCCATATGACCCATGACCCATGACCCATGACCCATATGACCCATGACCCATGACCCATATGACCCATATGACCCATATGACCCATGACCCATGACCCATGACCCATATGACCCATATGACCCATGACCCATGACCCGGGACCCATGACCCATGACCCATGACCCATGACCCATGACCCATATGAGCCATATGACCCATATGACCCATGACCCATGACCCATGACCCATGACCCGTATGACCCATGACCCATGACCCATATGGCCCATGACCCATGACCCATGACCCATGACCCATGACCCATATGACCCATGACCCATGACCCATGACCCATATGACCCATATGACCCATGACCCATGACCCATGACACATGACCCATATGACCCATATGACCCATATGACCCATATGACCCATGACCCATGACCCATGACCCATGACCCATGACCCATGACCCATGACCCATGACCCATGACCCATGACCAATGACCCATGACCCATATGACCCATATGACCCATGACCCATGACCCATGACCCATATGACCCATGACCCATGACCCATGACCCATATGACCCATGACCCATGACCCATATGACCCATATGACCCATATGACCCATGACCCATGACCCATGACCCATATGACCCATATGACCCATGACCCATGACCCATGACCCATGACCCATGACCCATGACCCATGACCCATGACCCATATGACCCATATGACCCATGACCCATGACCCATATGACCCATATGACCCATGACCAATGACCCATAACCCATATGACCCATATGACCCATGACCCATGACCCATGACCCATATGACCCATATGACCCATGACCCATGACCCATGACCCATATGACCCATGACCCATTACCCATGACCCATATGACCCATATGACCCATGACCCATGACCCATGACCCATGACCCATATGACCCATATGACCCATGACCCATGACCCATGACACATGACCCATATGACCCATATGACCCATATGACCCATATGACCCATAACCCATGACCCATGACCCATATGACCCATGACCCATGACCCATATGACCCATATGACCCATATGACCCATATGACCCATATGACCCATGACCCATGACCCATGACCCATATGACCCATGACCCATGACCCATATGACCCATATGACCCATGACCCATGACCCATGACCCATATGACCCATATGACCCATGACCAATGACCCATAACCCATATGACCCATATGACCCATGACCCATGACCCATGACCCATATGACCCATATGACCCATGACCCATGATCCATGACCCATATGACCCATGACCCATGACCCATGACCCATATGACCCATATGACCCATGACCCATGACCCATGACCCATATGACCCATATGACCCATGACCCATTACCCATGACACATGACCCATATGACCCATATGACCCATATGACCCATATGACCCATATGACCCATGACCCATGACCCATGACCCATATGACCCATGACCCATGACCCATATGACCCATATGACCCATATGACCCATGACCCATGACCCATGACCCATATGACCCATATGACCCATGACCCATGACCCATGACCCATATGACCCATATGACCCATGACCCATGACCCATGACCCATGACCCATGACCCATGACCCATGACCCATGACTCATGACCCATGACCCATGACCCATGACCCATGACCCATGACCCATGACCCATGACCCATGACCCATGACCCATGACCCATGACCCATATGACCCATATGACCCATATGACCCATATGACCCATGACCCATGACCCATGACCCATATGACCCATGACCCATATGACCCATATGACCCATGACCCATGACCCATGACCCATATGACCCATATGACCCATGACCCATGACCCATGACCCATGACCCATGACCCATGACCCATATGACCCATATGACCCATATGACCCATGACCCATGACCCATGACCCATGACCCATGACCCATGACCCGTATGACCCATGACCCATGACCCATGACCCATATGACCCATGACCCATGACCCATGACCCATATGACCCATATGACCCATGACCCATGACCCATGACACATGACCCATATGACCCATATGACCCATATGACCCATATGACCCATGACCCATGACCCATGACCCATGACCCATGACCCATGACCCATGACCCATGACCCATGACCAATGACCCATGACCCATATGACCCATATGACCCATGACCCATGACCCATGACCCATATGACCCATGACCCATGACCCATGACCCATATGACCCATGACCCATGACCCATATGACCCATATGACCCATATGACCCATGACCCATGACCCATGACCCATATGACCCATATGACCCATATGACCCATGACCCATGACCCATGACCCATGACCCATGACCCATGACCCATGACCCATGACCCATATGACCCATATGACCCATGACCCATGACCCATATGACCCATATGACCCATGACCAATGACCCATAACCCATATGACCCATATGACCCATGACCCATGACCCATGACCCATGACCCATATGACCCATGACCCATGACCCATGACCCATGACCCATGACCCATGACCCATGACCCATGACCCATGACCCATGACCCATGACCCATGACCCATGACCCATGGCCCATGACCCATGACCCATGACCCATGACACATGACCCATATGACCCATATGACCCATATGACCCATGACCCATGACCCATGACCCATATGACCCATATGACCCATATGACCCATATGACCCATGACCCATGACCCATGACCCATATGACCCATATGACCCATGACCCATGACCCATGACCCATGACCCATGACCCATATGACCCATATGACCCATGACCCATGACCCATGACCCATGACCCATGACCCATGACCCATGACCCATGACCCATGACCCATGACCCATGACCCATGACCCATGACCCATGACCCATGACCCATGACCCATGACCCATGACACATGACCCATATGACCCATATGACCCATATGACCCATATGACCCATATGACCCATGACCCATGACCCATGACCCATATGACCCATGACCCATGACCCATATGACCCATATGACCCATATGACCCATGACCCATGACCCATGACCCATATGACCCATATGACCCATGACCCATGACCCGGGACCCATGACCCATGACCCATGACCCATGACCCATGACCCATATGAGCCATATGACCCATATGACCCATGACCCATGACCCATGACCCATGACCCATGACCCGTATGACCCATGACCCATGACCCATATGGCCCATGACCCATGACCCATGACCCATGACCCATGACCCATATGACCCATGACCCATGACCCATGACCCATATGACCCATATGACCCATGACCCATGACCCATGACACATGACCCATATGACCCATATGACCCATATGACCCATATGACCCATGACCCATGACCCATGACCCATGACCCATGACCCATGACCCATGACCCATGACCAATGACCCATGACCCATATGACCCATATGACCCATGACCCATGACCCATGACCCATATGACCCATGACCCATGACCCATGACCCATATGACCCATGACCCATGACCCATATGACCCATATGACCCATATGACCCATGACCCATGACCCATGACCCATATGACCCATATGACCCATGACCCATGACCCATGACCCATGACCCATGACCCATGACCCATGACCCATGACCCATGACCCATGACCCATGACCCATATGACCCATATGACCCATGACCCATGACCCATATGACCCATATGACCCATGACCAATGACCCATAACCCATATGACCCATATGACCCATGACCCATGACCCATGACCCATATGACCCATATGACCCATGACCCATGACCCATGACCCATATGACCCATGACCCATTACCCATGACCCATATGACCCATATGACCCATGACCCATGACCCATGACCCATATGACCCATATGACCCATGACCCATGACCCATGACACATGACCCATATGACCCATATGACCCATATGACCCATATGACCCATAACCCATGACCCATGACCCATATGACCCATGACCCATGACCCATATGACCCATATGACCCATATGACCCATATGACCCATATGACCCATGACCCATGACCCATGACCCATATGACCCATGACCCATGACCCATATGACCCATATGACCCATGACCCATGACCCATGACCCATATGACCCATATGACCCATGACCAATGACCCATAACCCATATGACCCATATGACCCATGACCCATGACCCATGACCCATATGACCCATATGACCCATGACCCATGACCCATGACCCATATGACCCATGACCCATGACCCATGACCCATATGACCCATATGACCCATGACCCATGACCCATGACCCATATGACCCATATGACCCATGACCCATTACCCATGACACATGACCCATATGACCCATATGACCCATATGACCCATATGACCCATGACCCATGACCCATGACCCATATGACCCATGACCCATGACCCATATGACCCATATGACCCATATGACCCATGACCCATGACCCATGACCCATATGACCCATATGACCCATGACCCATGACCCATGACCCATATGACCCATATGACCCATGACCCATGACCCATGACCCATGACCCATGACCCATGACCCATGACTCATGACCCATGACCCATGACCCATGACCCATGACCCATGACCCATGACCCATGACCCATGACCCATGACCCATGACACATGACCCATATGACCCAAATGACCCATATGACCCATATGACCCATGACCCATGACCCATGACCCATATGACCCATGACCCATGACCCATATGACCCATATGACCCATATGACCCATGACCCATGACCCATGACCCATATGACCCATATGACCCATGACCCATGACCCATGACCCATGACCCATGACCCATGACCCGTATGACCCATGACCCATGACCCATGACCCATATGACCCATGACCCATGACCCATGACCCATATGACCCATATGACCCATGACCCATGACCCATGACACATGACCCATATGACCCATATGACCCATATGACCCATATGACCCATGACCCATGACCCATGACCCATGACCCATGACCCATGACCCATGACCCATGACCCATGACCAATGACCCATGACCCATATGACCCATATGACCCATGACCCATGACCCATGACCCATATGACCCATGACCCATGACCCATGACCCATATGACCCATGACCCATGACCCATGACCCATATGGCCCACGACCCATGACCCATGACCCATGACCCATATGACCCATGACCCATGACACATGACCCATGACCCATGACCCATGACCCATGACCCATGACCCATGACCCATGACCCATGACCCATGACCCATATGACCCATATGACCCATGACCCATGACCAATGACCCATAACCCATATGACCCATATGACCCATGACCCATGACCCATGACCCATATGACCCATATGACCCATGACCCATGACCCATGACCCATATGACCCATGACCCATGACCCATGACCCATATGACCCATATGACGCATGACCCATGACCCATGACACATGACCCATATGACCCATATGACCCATATGACCCATATGACCCATGACCCATGACCCATGACCCATATGACCCATGACCCATGACCCATATGACCCATATGACCCATATGACCCATGACCCATGACCCATGACCCATATGACCCATATGACCCATGACCCATGACCCATGACCCATATGACCCATATGACCCATGACCCATGACCCATGACCCATGACCCATGACCCATGACCCATGACCCATGACCCATGACCCATGACCCATGACCCATGACCCATGACCCATGACCCATGACACATGACCCATATGAACCATATGACCCATATGACCCATATGACCCATGACCCATGACCCATGACCCATATGACCCATGACCCATGACCCATATGACCCATATGACCCATATGACCCATGACCCATGACCCATGACCCATATGACCCATATGACCCATGACCCATGACCCATGACCCATGACCCATGACCCATGACCCATGACCCATGACCCATGACCCATGACCCATGACCCATGACCCATGACCCATGACCCATGACCCATGACCCATGACCCATATGACCCATGACCCATGACCCATGACCCATGACCCATGACCCATATGACCCATTTGACCCGTGACCCATGACCCATGACCCATATGACCCATATGACGCATGACCCATGACCCATGACCCATGACCCATGACCCATGACCCATGACCCATGACCCATGACCCATGACCCATGACCCATGACCCATGACCCATGACCCATGACCCATGACCCATGACCCATGACCCATGACCCATGACCCATGACCCATGACCCATGACCCATGACCCATGACCCATGACCCATGACCCATGACCCATGACCCATGACCCATGACCCATGACCCATATGACCCATATGACCCATGACCCATGACCCATGACCCATATGACCCATATGACCCATGACCCATGACCCATGACCCATGACCCATGACCCATGACCCATGACCCATGACCCATGACCCATGACCCATGACCCATGACCCATGACCCATGACCCATATGACCCATATGACCCATGACCCATGACCCATGACCCATATGACCCATATGACCCATGACCAATGACCCATAACCCATATGACCCATATGACCCATGACCCATATGACCCATATGACCCATGACCCATGACCCATGACACATGACCCATATGACCCATATGACCCATATGACCCATATGACCCATGACCCATGACCCATGACCCATATGACCCATGACCCATGACCCATATGACCCATATGACCCATGACCCATGACCCATGACCCATGACCCATATGACCCATATGACCCATGACCCATGACCCATGACCCATATGACCCATATGACCCATGACCCATGACCCATGACCCATGACCCATGACCCATGACCCATGACCCATATGACCCATATGACCCATGACCCATGACCCATGACCCATGACCCATGACCCATGACCCATGACACATGACCCATATGACCCATATGACCCATATGACCCATATGACCCATGACCCATGACCCATGACCCATATGACCCATATGACCCATATGACCCATGACCCATGACCCATGACCCATATGACCCATATGACCCATGACCCATGACCCATGACCCATGACCCATGACCCATGACCCATGACCCATGACCCATGACCCATGACCCATGACCCATGACCCATGACCCATGACCCATGACCCATGACCCATATGACCCATGACCCATGACCCATGACCCATATGACCCATATGACCCATGACCCATGACCAATGACCCATAACCCATATGACCCATATGACCCATGACCCATGACCCATGACCCATATGACCCATATGACCCATGACCCATGACCCATGACCCATATGACCCATGACCCATGACCCATGACCCATATGACCCATATGACCCATGACCCATGACCCATGACACATGACCCATATGACCCATATGACCCATATGACCCATATGACCCATGACCCATGACCCATGACCCATGACCCATATGACCCATGACCCATGACCCATATGACCCATATGACCCATATGACCCATGACCCATGACCCATGACCCATATGACCCATATGACCCATGACCCATATGACCCATATGACCCATGACCCATGACCCATGACCCATGACCCATGACCCATATGACCCATATGACCCATGACCCATGACCCATGACCCATGACCCATGACCCATGACCCATGACCCATGACCCATGACCCATGACCCATGACCCATGACCCATGACCCATGACCCATGACCCATGACCCATGACCCATGACACATGACCCATATGACCCATATGACCCATATGACCCATGACCCATGACCCATGACCCATATGACCCATATGACCCATATGACCCATATGACCCATGACCCATGACCCATGACCCATGACCCATATGACCCATATGACCCATGACCCATGACCCATGACCCATGACCCATGACCCATATGACCCATATGACCCATGACCCATGACCCATGACCCATGACCCATGACCCATGACCCATGACCCATGACCCATGACCCATGACCCATGACCCATGACCCATGACCCATGACCCATGACCCATGACCCATGACACATGACCCATATGACCCATATGACCCATATGACCCATATGACCCATATGACCCATGACCCATGACCCATGACCCATATGACCCATGACCCATGACCCATATGACCCATATGACCCATATGACCCATGACCCATGACCCATGACCCATATGACCCATATGACCCATGACCCATGACCCGGGACCCATGACCCATGACCCATGACCCATGACCCATGACCCATATGAGCCATATGACCCATATGACCCATGACCCATGACCCATGACCCATGACCCGTATGACCCATGACCCATGACCCATATGGCCCATGACCCATGACCCATGACCCATGACCCATGACCCATGACCCATATGACCCATGACCCATGACCCATGACCCATATGACCCATATGACCCATGACCCATGACCCATGACACATGACCCATATGACCCATATGACCCATATGACCCATATGACCCATGACCCATGACCCATGACCCATGACCCATGACCCATGACCCATGACCCATGACCAATGACCCATGACCCATATGACCCATATGACCCATGACCCATGACCCATGACCCATATGACCCATGACCCATGACCCATGACCCATATGACCCATGACCCATGACCCATATGACCCATATGACCCATATGACCCATGACCCATGACCCATGACCCATATGACCCATATGACCCATGACCCATGACCCATGACCCATGACCCATGACCCATGACCCATGACCCATGACCCATATGACCCATATGACCCATGACCCATGACCCATATGACCCATATGACCCATGACCAATGACCCATAACCCATTGACCCATATGACCCATGACCCATGACCCATGACCCATATGACCCATATGACCCATGACCCATGACCCATGACCCATATGACCCATGACCCATTACCCATGACCCATATGACCCATATGACCCATGACCCATGACCCATGACCCATGACCCATATGACCCATATGACCCATGACCCATGACCCATGACACATGACCCATATGACCCATATGACCCATATGACCCATATGACCCATAACCCATGACCCATGACCCATATGACCCATGACCCATGACCCATATGACCCATATGACCCATATGACCCATATGACCCATATGACCCATGACCCATGACCCATGACCCATATGACCCATGACCCATGACCCATATGACCCATATGACCCATGACCCATGACCCATGACCCATATGACCCATATGACCCATGACCAATGACCCATAACCCATATGACCCATATGACCCATGACCCATGACCCATGACCCATATGACCCATATGACCCATGACCCATGATCCATGACCCATATGACCCATGACCCATGACCCATGACCCATATGACCCATATGACCCATGACCCATGACCCATGACCCATATGACCCATATGACCCATGACCCATTACCCATGACACATGACCCATATGACCCATATGACCCATATGACCCATATGACCCATATGACCCATGACCCATGACCCATGACCCATATGACCCATGACCCATGACCCATATGACCCATATGACCCATATGACCCATGACCCATGACCCATGACCCATATAACCCATATGACCCATGACCCATGACCCATGACCCATGACCCATGACCCATGACCCATGACCCATATGACCCATATGACCCATGACCCATGACCCATGACCCATGACCCATGACCCATGACCCATGACCCATGACCCATGACGCATGACCCGTGACCCATGACCCATGACCCATGACCCATGACCCATGACCCATGACCCATATGACCCATGACCCATGACCCATGACCCATATGACCCATATGACCCATGACCCATATGACCCATATGACCCATGACCCATGACCCATGACCCATGACCCATGACCCATGACCCATGACCCATGACCCATGACCCATGACCCATGACCCATGACCCATGACCCATGACCCATGACCCATGACCCATGACCCATGACCCATAACCCATGACCCATGACCCATATGACCCATATGACCCATATGACCCATGACCCATGACCCATGACCCATGACCCATATGACCCATATGACCCATGACCCATGACCCATGACCCATGACCCATGACCCATGACCCATGACCCATGACGCATGACCCATGACCCATGACCCATGACCCATGACCCATGACCCATGACCCATGACCCATGACCCATATGACCCATGACCCATGACCCATGACCCATGACCCATATGACCCATATGACCCATGACCCATGACCCATGTCCCATATGACCCATATGACCCATGACCCATGACCCATGACCCATGACCCATGACCCATATGACCCATATGACCCATATGACCCATATGACCCATGACCCATGACCCATATGACCCATGACCCATGACCCATATGACCCATATGACCCATATGACCCATGACCCATGACCCATGACCCATATGACCCATATGACCCATGACCCATGACCCATGACCCATGACCCATGACCCATGACCCATGACCCATGACCCATATGACCCATATGACCCATGACCCATGACCCATGACCCATGACCCATGACCCATGACCCATGACCCATGACCCATGACGCATGACCCATGACCCATGACCCATGACCCATGACCCATGACCCATGACCCATGACCCATGACCCATATGACCCATGACCCATGACCCATGACCCATATGACCCATATGACCCATGACCCATATGACCCATATGACCCATGACCCATGACCCATGACCCATGACCCATGACCCATGACCCATGACCCATGGCCCATGACCCATGACCCATGACCCATGACCCATGACCCATGACCCATGACCCATGACCCATGACCCATGACCCATGACCCATGACCCATGACCCATGACCCATGACCCATGACCCATGACCCATGACCCATGACCCATGACACATGACCCATGACCCATGACCCATGACCCATGACCCATGACCCATATGACCCATATGACCCATATGACCCATATGACCCATGACCCATGACCCATATGACCCATGACCCATGACCCATATGACCCATATGACCCATGACCCATGACCCATGACGCATGACCCATGACCCATGACCCATGACCCATGACCCATGACCCATGACCCATGACCCATGACCCATGACCCATATGACCCATGACCCATGACCCATGACCCATGACCCATATGACCCATATGACCCATGACCCATGACCCATGTCCCATATGACCCATATGACCCATGACCCATGACCCATGACCCATGACCCATATGAGCCATATGACCCATGACCCATGACCCATGACCCATGACCCATATGACCCATATGACCCATGACCCATATGACCCATATGACCCATGACCCATGACCCATGACCCATGACCCATGACCCATGACCCATATGACCCATATGACCCATATGACCCATATGACCCATGACCCATGACCCATATGACCCATGACCCATGACCCATATGACCCATATGACCCATATGACCCATGACCCATGACCCATGACCCATATGACCCATATGACCCATGACCCATGACCCATGACCCATGACCCATGACCCATGACCCATATGACCCATATGACCCATGACCCATGACCCATGACCCATGACCCATGACCCATGACCCATGACCCATGACGCATGACCCATGACCCATGACCCATGACCCATGACCCATGACCCATGACCCATGACCCATGACCCATATGACCCATGACCCATGACCCATGACCCATATGACCCATATGACCCATGACCCATATGACCCATATGACCCATGACCCATGACCCATGACCCATGACCCATGACCCATGACCCATGACCCATGACCCATGACCCATATGACCCATATGACCCATATGACCCATATGACCCATGACCCATGACCCATATGACCCATGACCCATGACCCATATGACCCATGACCCATGACCCATGACCCATGACCCATGTCCCATGACCCATGACCCATGACGCATGACCCATGACCCATGACCCATGACCCATGACCCATGACCCATGACCCATGACCCATGACCCATATGACCCATGACCCATGACCCATGACCCATATGACCCATATGACCCATGACCCATATGACCCATATGACCCATGACCCATGACCCATGACCCATGACCCATGACCCATGACCCATGACCCATGACCCATGACCCATGACCCATATGACCCATATGACCCATATGACCCATATGACCCATGACCCATGACCCATGTCCCATATGACCCATATGACCCATGACCCATGACCCATGACCCATGACCCATGACCCATGACCCATGACCCATGACCCATGACCCATATGACCCATATGACCCATATGACCCATATGACCCATGACCCATGACCCATGACCCATATGACCCATATGACCCATATGACCCATGACCCATGACCCATGACCCATATAACCCATATGACCCATGACCCATGACCCATGACCCATGACCCATGACCCATGACCCATGACCCATATGACCCATATGACCCATGACCCATGACCCATGACCCATGACCCATGACCCATGACCCATGACCCATGACCCATGACGCATGACCCGTGACCCATGACCCATGACCCATGACCCATGACCCATGACCCATGACCCATATGACCCATGACCCATGACCCATGACCCATATGACCCATATGACCCATGACCCATATGACCCATATGACCCATGACCCATGACCCATGACCCATGACCCATGACCCATGACCCATGACCCATGACCCATGACCCATGACCCATGACCCATGACCCATGACCCATGACCCATGACCCATGACCCATGACCCATGACCCATAACCCATGACCCATGACCCATATGACCCATATGACCCATATGACCCATGACCCATGACCCATGACCCATGACCCATATGACCCATATGACCCATGACCCATGACCCATGACCCATGACCCATGACCCATGACCCATGACCCATGACGCATGACCCATGACCCATGACCCATGACCCATGACCCATGACCCATGACCCATGACCCATGACCCATATGACCCATGACCCATGACCCATGACCCATGACCCATATGACCCATATGACCCATGACCCATGACCCATGTCCCATATGACCCATATGACCCATGACCCATGACCCATGACCCATGACCCATGACCCATGACCCATATGACCCATATGACCCATATGACCCATATGACCCATGACCCATGACCCATATGACCCATGACCCATGACCCATGACCCATATGACCCATATGACCCATATGACCCATGACCCATGACCCATGACCCATATGACCCATATGACCCATGACCCATGACCCATGACCCATGACCCATGACCCATGACCCATGACCCATGACCCATATGACCCATATGACCCATGACCCATGACCCATGACCCATGACCCATGACCAATGACCCATGACCCATGACCCATGACGCATGACCCATGACCCATGACCCATGACCCATGACCCATGACCCATGACCCATGACCCATGACCCATATGACCCATGACCCATGACCCATGACCCATATGACCCATATGACCCATGACCCATATGACCCATATGACCCATGACCCATGACCCATGACCCATGACCCATGACCCATGACCCATGACCCATGACCCATGACCCATGGCCCATGACCCATGACCCATGACCCATGACCCATGACCCATGACCCATGACCCATGACCCATGACCCATGACCCATGACCCATGACCCATGACCCATGACCCATGACCCATGACCCATGACCCATGACCCATGACCCATGACCCATGACCCATATGACCCATATGACCCATGACCCATGACCCATGACCCATATGACCCATATGACCCATGACCAATGACCCATAACCCATATGACCCATAACCCATATGACCCATAACCCATATGACCCATAACCCATATGACCCATATGACCCATGACCCATGACCCATGACCCATATGACCCATATGACCCATGACCCATGACCCATGACCCATATGACCCATGACCCATGACCCATGACCCATATGACCCATATGACCCATGACCCATGACCCATGACCCATATGACCCATATGACCCATGACCCATGACCCATGACCCATGACCCATATGACCCATATGACCCATGACCCATGACCCATGACCCATGACCCATGACCCATGACCCATGACCCATGACCCATGACCCATGACCCATGACCCATGACCCATGACCCATGACCCATGACCCATGACCCATGACCCATGACCCATGACCCATGACCCATGACCCATGACCCATGACCCATATGACCCATATGACCCATGACCCATGACCCATGACCCATATGAGCCATATGACCCATGACCCAAGACCCATATGACCCATATGACCCATGACCCATGACCCATGACCCATGACCCATGACCCATGACCCATGACCCATGACCCATGACCCATGACCCATGACCCATGACCCATGACCCATATGACCCATATGACCCATATGACCCATGACCCATGACCCATGACCCATATGACCCATATGACCCATGACCCATGACCCATGACCCATGACCCATGACCCATGACCCATGACCCATGACCCATGACCCATGACCCATGACCCATATGACCCATGACCCATGACCCATGACCCATGACCCATATGACCAATGACCCATGACCCATGACCCATATGACCCATATGACCCATGACCCATGACCCATGACCCATATGACCCATATGACCAATGACCCATGACCCATGACCCATATGACCCATATGACCCATGACCCATGACCCATGACCCATGACCCATGACCCATGACCCATGACCCATGACCCATGACCCATGACCCATATGACCCATATGACCCATGACCCATGACCCATGACCCATATGAGCCATATGACCCATGACCCATGACCCATGACCCATGACCCATATGACCCATATGACCCATGACCCATGACCCATGACCCATGACCCATGACCCATGACCCATGACCCATGACCCATGACCCATGACCCATGACCCATGACCCATGACCCATATGACCCATATGACCCATGACCCATGACCCATGTCCCATATGACCCATATGACCCATGACCCATGACCCATGACCCATGACCCATGACCCATGACCCATATGACCCATATGACCAATGACCCATGACCCATGACCCATATGACCCATATGACCCATGACCCATGACCCATGACCCATGACCCATGACCCATGACCCATGACCCATGACCCATGACCCATGACCCATGACCCATGACCCATGACCCATGACCCATGACCCATGACCCATGACCCATGACCCATGACCCATGACCCATGACCCATGACCCATGACCCATGACCCATGACCCATGACCCATGACCCATGACACATGACCCATATGACCCATATGACCCATATGACCCATATGACCCATGACCCATATGACCCATGACCCATGACCCATATGACCCATATGACCCATATGACCCATGACCCATGACCCATGACCCATATGACCCATATGACCCATATGACCCATGACCCATGACCCATGACCCATGACCCATGACCCATGACCCATATGACCCATGATCCATGACCCATGACCCATATGACCCATATGACCAATGACCCATGACCCATGACCCATATGACCCATATGACCCATGACCCATGACCCATGACCCATGACCCATATGACCCATATGACCCATGACCCATGACCCATGTCCCATATGACCCATATGACCCATGACCCATGACCCATGACCCATGACCCATGACCCATATGAGCCATATGACCCATGACCCATGACCCATGACCCATGACCCATATGACCCATATGACCCATGACCCATATGACCCATATGACCCATGACCCATGACCCATGACCCATGACCCATGACCCATGACCCATGAGCCATGACCCATGACCCATGACCCATGACCCATGACCCATGACCCATGACCCATGACCCATGACCCATGACCCATGACCCATGACCCATGACCCATGACCCATGACCCATGACCCATATGACCCATATGACCCATATGACCCATGACCCATGACCCATGACCCATATGACCCATATGACCCATGACCCATGACCCATGACCCATGACCCATGACCCATGACCCATGACCCATGACCCATGACCCATGACCCATATGACCCATGACCCATGACCCATGACCCATATGAGCCATATGACCAATGACCCATGACCCATGACCCATATGACCCATATGACCCATGACCCATGACCCATGACCCATATGACCCATATGACCAATGACCCATGACCCATGACCCATATGACCCATATGACCCACGACCCATGACCCATGACCCATGACCCATGACCCATGACCCATGACCCATGACCCATGACCCATATGACCCATATGACCCATGACCCATGACCCATGACCCATATGAGCCATATGACCCATGACCCATGACCCATGACCCATGACCCATATGACCCATATGACCCATGACCCATGACCCATGACCCATGACCCATGACCCATGACCCATGACCCATGACCCATGACCCATGACCCATGACCCATGACCCATGACCCATGACCCATGACCCATGACCCATGACCCATGACCCATGACCCATGACCCATATGACCCATATGACCCATGACCCATGACCCATGTCCCATATGACCCATATGACCCATGACCCATGACCCATGACCCATGACCCATGACCCATGACCCATGACCCATATGACCCATATGACCAATGACCCATGACCCATGACCCATATGACCCATATGACCCATGACCCATGACCCATGACCCATGACCCATGACCCATGACCCATGACCCATGACCCATGACCCATGACCCATGACCCATGACCCATGACCCATGACCCATGACCCATGACCCATGACCCATGACCCATGACCCATGACCCATGACCCATGACCCATGACCCATGACCCATGACCCATGACACATGACCCATATGACCCATATGACCCATATGACCCATATGACCCATGACCCATATGACCCATGACCCATGACCCATATGACCCATATGACCCATATGACCCATGACCCATGACCCATGACCCATATGACCCATATGACCCATGACCCATGACCCATGACCCATGACCCATGACCCATGACCCATATGACCCATGATCCATGACCCATGACCCATGACCCATATGACCCATATGACCCATGACCCATGACCCATGTCCCATATGACCCATATGACCCATGACCCATGACCCATGACCCATGACCCATGACCCATATGAGCCATATGACCCATGACCCATGACCCATGACCCATGACCCATATGACCCATATGACCCATGACCCATATGACCCATATGACCCATGACCCATGACCCATGACCCATGACCCATGACCCATGACCCATGACCCATGACCCATGACCCATGACCCATGACCCATGACCCATGACCCATGACCCATGACCCATGACCCATGACCCATGACCCATGACCCATGACCCATGACCCATGACCCATGACCCATGACCCATGACCCATGACCCATGACCCATGACCCATGACCCATGACCCATGACCCATGACCCATGACCCATGACCCATGACCCATGACCCATGACCCATGACGCATGACCCATGACCCATGACCCATGACCCATGACCCATGACCCATGACCCATGACCCATGACCCATGACCCATGACCCATATGACCCATGACCCATGACCCATGACCCATGACCCATGACCCATGTCCCATGACCCATGACCCATATGACCCATATGACCCATGACACATGACCCATATGACCCATATGACCCATGACCCATGACCCATGACCCATGACCCATTGGACCAATATGACCCATGACCCATGACCCATGACCCATATGACCCATATGACCCATGACCCATGACCCATGACCCATATGACCCATATGACCCATGACCCATATGACCCATATGACCCATGACCCATGACCCATGACCCATATGACCCATATGACCCATGACCCATGACCCATGACCCATGACCCATGACCCATGACTCATGACCCATGACCCATGACCCATGACCCATGACCCATGACCCATGACCCATGACCCATGACCCATGACCCATGACCCATGACCCATGACCCATGACCCATGACCCATGACCCATGACCCATGACCCATGACCCATGACCCATGACCCATGACCCATGACCCATGACCCATGACCCATGACCCATGACCCATGACCCATGACCCATGACCCATGACCCATGACCCATGACCCATGACCCATGACCCATGACCCATGACCCATGACCCATGACCCATGACCCATGACCCATGACCCATATGACCCATATGACCCATGACCCATGACCCATGACCCATATGACCCATATGACCCATGACCAATGACCCATAACCCATATGACCCATAACCCATATGACCCATAACCCATATGACCCATAACCCATATGACCCATAACCCATATGACCCATATGACCCATGACCCATGACCCATGACCCATATGACCCATATGACCCATGACCCATGACCCATGACCCATATGACCCATGACCCATGACCCATGACCCATGACCCATGACCCATGACCCATGACCCATGACCCATGACCCATGACCCATGACCCATGACCCATGACCCATGACCCATGACCCATGACCCATGACCCATGACCCATGACCCATGACCCATGACCCATGACCCATGACCCATGACCCATGACCCATGACCCATGACCCATGACCCATGACCCATGACCCATGACCCATGACCCATATGACCCATATGACCCATGACCCATGACCCATGACCCATATGACCCATATGACCCATGACCAATGACCCATAACCCATATGACCCATAACCCATATGACCCATATGACCCATGACCCATGACCCATGACCCATATGACCCATATGACCCATGACCCATGACCCATGACCCATATGATCCATGACCCATGACCCATGACCCATATGACCCATATGACCCATGACCCATGACCCATGACCCATATGACCCATATGACCCATGACCCATGACCCATGACCCATGACCCATGACCCATGACCCATGACCCATGACCCATGACCCATGACCCATGACCCATGACCCATGACCCATGACCCATGACCCATGACCCATGACCCATGACCCATGACCCATGACCCATGACCCATATGACCCATATGACCCATGACCCATGACCCATGACCCATATGAGCCATATGACCCATGACCCAAGACCCATATGACCCATATGACCCATGACCCATGACCCATGACCCATGACCCATGACCCATGACCCATGACCCATGACCCATGACCCATGACCCATGACCCATATGACCCATATGACCCATATGACCCATGACCCATGACCCATGACCCATATGACCCATATGACCCATGACCCATGACCCATGACCCATGACCCATGACCCATGACCCATGACCCATGACCCATGACCCATGACCCATGACCCATGACCCATATGACCCATGACCCATGACCCATGACCCATATGAGCCATATGACCAATGACCCATGACCCATGACCCATATGACCCATATGACCCATGACCCATGACCCATGACCCATATGACCCATATGACCAATGACCCATGACCCATGACCCATATGACCCATATGACCCATGACCCATGACCCATGACCCATGACCCATGACCCATGACCCATGACCCATGACCCATATGACCCATATGACCCATGACCCATGACCCATGACCCATATGAGCCATATGACCCATGACCCATGACCCATGACCCATGACCCATGACCCATGACCCATATGACCCATATGACCCATGACCCATGACCCATGTCCCATATGACCCATATGACCCATGACCCATGACCCATGACCCATGACCCATATGAGCCATATGACCCATGACCCATGACCCATGACCCATGACCCATATGACCCATATGACCCATGACCCATATGACCCATATGACCCATGACCCATGACCCATGACCCATGACCCATGACCCATGACCCATGACCCATGACCCATGACCCATGACCCATGACCCATGACCCATGACCCATGACCCATGACCCATGACCCATGACCCATGACCCATGACCCATGACCCATGACCCATGACCCATGACCCATGACCCATGACCCATGACCCATGACCCATGACCCATGACCCATGACCCATGACCCATGACCCATGACCCATGACACATGACCCATGACCCATGACCCATGACCCATGACCCATGACCCATGACCCATATGACCCATATGACCCATATGACCCATATGACCCATGACCCATGACCCATATGACCCATGACCCATGACCCATATGACCCATATGACCCATGACCCATGACCCATGACCCATGACCCATGACCCATGACCCATGACCCATGACCCATGACCCATGACCCATATGACCCATGACCCATGACCCATGACCCATGACCCATATGACCCATATGACCCATGACCCATGACCCATGTCCCATATGACCCATATGACCCATGACCCATGACCCATGACCCATGACCCATATGAGCCATATGACCCATGACCCATGACCCATGACCCATGACCCATATGACCCATATGACCCATGACCCATATGACCCATATGACCCATGACCCATGACCCATGACCCATGACCCATGACCCATGACCCATATGACCCATATGACCCATATGACCCATATGACCCATGACCCATGACCCATATGACCCATGACCCATGACCCATATGACCCATATGACCCATATGACCCATGACCCATGACCCATGACCCATATGACCCATATGACCCATGACCCATGACCCATGACCCATGACCCATGACCCATGACCCATGACCCATATGACCCATATGACCCATGACCCATGACCCATGACCCATGACCCATGACCCATGACCCATGACCCATGACGCATGACCCATGACCCATGACCCATGACCCATGACCCATGACCCATGACCCATGACCCATGACCCATGACCCATGACCCATATGACCCATGACCCATGACCCATGACCCATATGACCCATATGACCCATATGACCCATGACCCATATGACCCATATGACCCATGACCCATGACCCATGACCCATGACCCATGACCCATGACCCATGACCCATGACCCATGACCCATATGACCCATATGACCCATATGACCCATATGACCCATGACCCATGACCCATATGACCCATGACCCATGACCCATATGACCCATGACCCATGACCCATGACCCATGACCCATGACCCATGACCCATGACCCATGACGCATGACCCATGACCCATGACCCATGACCCATGACCCATGACCCATGACCCATGACCCATGACCCATATGACCCATGACCCATGACCCATGACCCATATGACCCATATGACCCATGACCCATATGACCCATATGACCCATGACCCATGACCCATGACCCATGACCCATGACCCATGACCCATGACCCATGACCCATGACCCATATGACCCATATGACCCATATGACCCATATGACCCATGACCCATGACCCATAACCCATATGACCCATATGACCCATGACCCATGACCCATGACCCATATGACCCATATGACCCATGACCCATGACCCATGACCCATATGACCCATGACCCATGACCCATGACCCATGACCCATGACCCATGACCCATGACCCATGACCCATGACCCATGACCCATGACCCATGACCCATGACCCATGACCCATGACCCATGACCCATGACCCATGACCCATGACCCATGACCCATGACCCATGACCCATGACCCATGACCCATGACCCATGACCCATGACCCATATGACCCATATGACCCATGACCCATGACCCATGACCCATATGACCCATATGACCCATGACCAATGACCCATAACCCATATGACCCATAACCCATATGACCCATATGACCCATGACCCATGACCCATGACCCATATGACCCATATGACCCATGACCCATGACCCATGACCCATGACCCATGACCCATGACCCATGACCCATGAGCCATGACCCATGACCCATGACCCATGACCCATGACCCATGACCCATGACCCATGACCCATGACCCATGACCCATGACCCATGACCCATGACCCATGACCCATGACCCATGACCCATATGACCCATATGACCCATATGACCCATGACCCATGACCCATGACCCATATGACCCATATGACCCATGACCCATGACCCATGACCCATGACCCATGACCCATGACCCATGACCCATGACCCATGACCCATGACCCATATGACCCATGACCCATGACCCATGACCCATATGAGCCATATGACCAATGACCCATGACCCATGACCCATATGACCCATATGACCCATGACCCATGACCCATGACCCATATGACCCATATGACCAATGACCCATGACCCATGACCCATATGACCCATATGACCCACGACCCATGACCCATGACCCATGACCCATGACCCATGACCCATGACCCATGACCCATGACCCATATGACCCATATGACCCATGACCCATGACCCATGACCCATGACCCACGACCCATGACCCATGACCCATGACCCATGACCCATGACCCATGACCCATGACCCATGACCCATATGACCCATATGACCCATGACCCATGACCCATGACCCATATGAGCCATATGACCCATGACCCATGACCCATGACCCATGACCCATATGACCCATATGACCCATGACCCATGACCCATGACCCATGACCCATGACCCATGACCCATGACCCATGACCCATGACCCATGACCCATGACCCATGACCCATGACCCATGACCCATGACCCATGACCCATGACCCATGACCCATGACCCATATGACCCATATGACCCATGACCCATGACCCATGTCCCATATGACCCATATGACCCATGACCCATGACCCATGACCCATGACCCATGACCCATGACCCATATGACCCATATGACCAATGACCCATGACCCATGACCCATATGACCCATATGACCCATGACCCATGACCCATGACCCATGACCCATGACCCATGACCCATGACCCATGACCCATGACCCATGACCCATGACCCATGACCCATGACCCATGACCCATGACCCATGACCCATGACCCATGACCCATGACCCATGACCCATGACCCATGACCCATGACCCATGACCCATGACCCATGACCCATGACACATGACCCATATGACCCATATGACCCATATGACCCATATGACCCATGACCCATATGACCCATGACCCATGACCCATATGACCCATATGACCCATATGACCCATGACCCATGACCCATGACCCATATGACCCATATGACCCATGACCCATGACCCATGACCCATGACCCATGACCCATGACCCATATGACCCATGATCCATGACCCATGACCCATGACCCATATGACCCATATGACCCATGACCCATGACCCATGTCCCATATGACCCATATGACCCATGACCCATGACCCATGACCCATGACCCATGACCCATATGAGCCATATGACCCATGACCCATGACCCATGACCCATGACCCATATGACCCATATGACCCATGACCCATATGACCCATATGACCCATGACCCATGACCCATGACCCATGACCCATGACCCATGACCCATGACCCATGACCCATGACCCATGACCCATGACCCATGACCCATGACCCATGACCCATGACCCATGACCCATGACCCATGACCCATGACCCATGACCCATGACCCATGACCCATGACCCATGACCCATGACCCATGACCCATGACCCATGACCCATGACCCATGACCCATGACCCATGACCCATGACCCATGACCCATGACCCATGACCCATGACCCATGACGCATGACCCATGACCCATGACCCATGACCCATGACCCATGACCCATGACCCATGACCCATGACCCATGACCCATGACCCATATGACCCATGACCCATGACCCATGACCCATGACCCATGACCCATGTCCCATGACCCATGACCCATATGACCCATATGACCCATGACACATGACCCATATGACCCATATGACCCATGACCCATGACCCATGACCCATGACCCATTGGACCAATATGACCCATGACCCATGACCCATGACCCATATGACCCATATGACCCATGACCCATGACCCATGACCCATATGACCCATATGACCCATGACCCATATGACCCATATGACCCATGACCCATGACCCATGACCCATATGACCCATATGACCCATGACCCATGACCCATGACCCATGACCCATGACCCATGACTCATGACCCATGACCCATGACCCATGACCCATGACCCATGACCCATGACCCATGACCCATGACCCATGACCCATGACCCATGACCCATGACCCATGACCCATGACCCATGACCCATGACCCATGACCCATGACCCATGACCCATATGACCCATATGACCCATGACCCATGACCCATGACCCATATGACCCATATGACCCATGACCAATGACCCATAACCCATATGACCCATAACCCATATGACCCATAACCCATATGACCCATAACCCATATGACCCATAACCCATATGACCCATATGACCCATGACCCATGACCCATGACCCATATGACCCATATGACCCATGACCCATGACCCATGACCCATATGACCCATGACCCATGACCCATGACCCATGACCCATGACCCATGACCCATGACCCATGACCCATGACCCATGACCCATGACCCATGACCCATGACCCATGACCCATGACCCATGACCCATGACCCATGACCCATGACCCATGACCCATGACCCATGACCCATGACCCATGACCCATGACCCATGACCCATATGACCCATATGACCCATGACCCATGACCCATGACCCATATGACCCATATGACCCATGACCAATGACCCATAACCCATATGACCCATAACCCATATGACCCATATGACCCATGACCCATGACCCATGACCCATATGACCCATATGACCCATGACCCATGACCCATGACCCATATGATCCATGACCCATGACCCATGACCCATATGACCCATATGACCCATGACCCATGACCCATGACCCATATGACCCATATGACCCATGACCCATGACCCATGACCCATGACCCATGACCCATGACCCATGACCCATGACCCATGACCCATGACCCATGACCCATGACCCATGACCCATGACCCATGACCCATGACCCATGACCCATGACCCATGACCCATGACCCATGACCCATATGACCCATATGACCCATGACCCATGACCCATGACCCATATGAGCCATATGACCCATGACCCAAGACCCATATGACCCATATGACCCATGACCCATGACCCATGACCCATGACCCATGACCCATGACCCATGACCCATGACCCATGACCCATGACCCATGACCCATATGACCCATATGACCCATATGACCCATGACCCATGACCCATGACCCATATGACCCATATGACCCATGACCCATGACCCATGACCCATGACCCATGACCCATGACCCATGACCCATGACCCATGACCCATGACCCATGACCCATATGACCCATGACCCATGACCCATGACCCATATGAGCCATATGACCAATGACCCATGACCCATGACCCATATGACCCATATGACCCATGACCCATGACCCATGACCCATATGACCCATATGACCAATGACCCATGACCCATGACCCATATGACCCATATGACCCATGACCCATGACCCATGACCCATGACCCATGACCCATGACCCATGACCCATGACCCATATGACCCATATGACCCATGACCCATGACCCATGACCCATATGAGCCATATGACCCATGACCCATGACCCATGACCCATGACCCATGACCCATGACCCATATGACCCATATGACCCATGACCCATGACCCATGTCCCATATGACCCATATGACCCATGACCCATGACCCATGACCCATGACCCATATGAGCCATATGACCCATGACCCATGACCCATGACCCATGACCCATATGACCCATATGACCCATGACCCATATGACCCATATGACCCATATGACCCATGACCCATGACCCATGACCCATGACCCATGACCCATGACCCATGACCCATGACCCATGACCCATGACCCATGACCCATGACCCATGACCCATGACCCATGACCCATGACCCATGACCCATGACCCATGACCCATGACCCATGACCCATGACCCATGACCCATGACCCATGACCCATGACCCATGACCCATGACCCATGACCCATGACCCATGACCCATGACCCATGACACATGACCCATGACCCATGACCCATGACCCATGACCCATGACCCATGACCCATATGACCCATATGACCCATATGACCCATATGACCCATATGACCCATGACCCATGACCCATATGACCCATGACCCATGACCCATATGACCCATATGACCCATGACCCATGACCCATGACCCATGACCCATGACCCATGACCCATGACCCATGACCCATGACCCATATGACCCATGACCCATGACCCATGACCCATGACCCATATGACCCATATGACCCATGACCCATGACCCATGTCCCATATGACCCATATGACCCATGACCCATGACCCATGACCCATGACCCATGACCCATATGAGCCATATGACCCATGACCCATGACCCATGACCCATGACCCATATGACCCATATGACCCATGACCCATATGACCCATATGACCCATGACCCATGACCCATGACCCATGACCCATGACCCATGACCCATATGACCCATATGACCCATATGACCCATATGACCCATGACCCATGACCCATATGACCCATGACCCATGACCCATATGACCCATATGACCCATATGACCCATGACCCATGACCCATGACCCATATGACCCATATGACCCATGACCCATGACCCATGACCCATGACCCATGACCCATGACCCATGACCCATATGACCCATATGACCCATGACCCATGACCCATGACCCATGACCCATGACCCATGACCCATGACCCATGACGCATGACCCATGACCCATGACCCATGACCCATGACCCATGACCCATGACCCATGACCCATGACCCATGACCCATGACCCATATGACCCATGACCCATGACCCATGACCCATATGACCCATATGACCCATATGACCCATGACCCATATGACCCATATGACCCATGACCCATGACCCATGACCCATGACCCATGACCCATGACCCATGACCCATGACCCATGACCCATATGACCCATATGACCCATATGACCCATATGACCCATGACCCATGACCCATATGACCCATGACCCATGACCCATATGACCCATGACCCATGACCCATGACCCATGACCCATGACCCATGACCCATGACCCATGACCCATGACGCATGACCCATGACCCATGACCCATGACCCATGACCCATGACCCATGACCCATGACCCATGACCCATATGACCCATGACCCATGACCCATGACCCATATGACCCATATGACCCATGACCCATATGACCCATATGACCCATGACCCATGACCCATGACCCATGACCCATGACCCATGACCCATGACCCATGACCCATATGACCCATATGACCCATATGACCCATATGACCCATGACCCATGACCCATAACCCATATGACCCATATGACCCATGACCCATGACCCATGACCCATATGACCCATATGACCCATGACCCATGACCCATGACCCATATGACCCATGACCCATGACCCATGACCCATGACCCATGACCCATGACCCATGACCCATGACCCATGACCCATGACCCATGACCCATGACCCATGACCCATGACCCATGACCCATGACCCATGACCCATGACCCATGACCCATGACCCATGACCCATGACCCATGACCCATGACCCATGACCCATGACCCATGACCCATATGACCCATATGACCCATGACCCATGACCCATGACCCATATGACCCATATGACCCATGACCAATGACCCATAACCCATATGACCCATAACCCATATGACCCATATGACCCATGACCCATGACCCATGACCCATATGACCCATATGACCCATGACCCATGACCCATGACCCATATGATCCATGACCCATGACCCATGACCCATATGACCCATATGACCCATGACCCATGACCCATGACCCATATGACCCATATGACCCATGACCCATGACCCATGACCCATGACCCATGACCCATGACCCATGACCCATGACCCATGACCCATGACCCATGACCCATGACCCATGACCCATGACCCATGACCCATGACCCATGACCCATGACCCATGACCCATGACCCATATGACCCATATGACCCATGACCCATGACCCATGACCCATATGAGCCATATGACCCATGACCCAAGACCCATATGACCCATATGACCCATGACCCATGACCCATGACCCATGACCCATGACCCATGACCCATGACCCATGACCCATATGACCCATATGACCCATATGACCCATGACCCATGACCCATGACCCATATGACCCATATGACCCATGACCCATGACCCATGACCCATGACCCATGACCCATGACCCATGACCCATGACCCATGACCCATGACCCATGACCCATATGACCCATGACCCATGACCCATGACCCATATGAGCCATATGACCAATGACCCATGACCCATGACCCATATGACCCATATGACCCATGACCCATGACCCATGACCCATATGACCCATATGACCAATGACCCATGACCCATGACCCATATGACCCATATGACCCATGACCCATGACCCATGACCCATGACCCATGACCCATGACCCATGACCCATGACCCATATGACCCATATGACCCATGACCCATGACCCATGACCCATATGAGCCATATGACCCATGACCCATGACCCATGACCCATGACCCATGACCCATGACCCATATGACCCATATGACCCATGACCCATGACCCATGTCCCATATGACCCATATGACCCATGACCCATGACCCATGACCCATGACCCATATGAGCCATATGACCCATGACCCATGACCCATGACCCATGACCCATATGACCCATATGACCCATGACCCATATGACCCATATGACCCATGACCCATGACCCATGACCCATGACCCATGACCCATGACCCATGACCCATGACCCATGACCCATGACCCATGACCCATGACCCATGACCCATGACCCATGACCCATGACCCATGACCCATGACCCATGACCCATGACCCATGACCCATGACCCATGACCCATGACCCATGACCCATGACCCATGACCCATGACCCATGACCCATGACACATGACCCATGACCCATGACCCATGACCCATGACCCATGACCCATGACCCATGACCCATATGACCCATATGACCCATATGACCCATATGACCCATGACCCATGACCCATATGACCCATGACCCATGACCCATATGACCCATATGACCCATGACCCATGACCCATGACCCATGACCCATGACCCATGACCCATGACCCATGACCCATGACCCATATGACCCATGACCCATGACCCATGACCCATGACCCATATGACCCATATGACCCATGACCCATGACCCATGTCCCATATGACCCATATGACCCATGACCCATGACCCATGACCCATGACCCATATGAGCCATATGACCCATGACCCATGACCCATGACCCATGACCCATATGACCCATATGACCCATGACCCATATGACCCATATGACCCATGACCCATGACCCATGACCCATGACCCATGACCCATGACCCATATGACCCATATGACCCATATGACCCATATGACCCATGACCCATGACCCATATGACCCATGACCCATGACCCATATGACCCATATGACCCATATGACCCATGACCCATGACCCATGACCCATATGACCCATATGACCCATGACCCATGACCCATGACCCATGACCCATGACCCATGACCCATGACCCATATGACCCATATGACCCATGACCCATGACCCATGACCCATGACCCATGACCCATGACCCATGACCCATGACGCATGACCCATGACCCATGACCCATGACCCATGACCCATGACCCATGACCCATGACCCATGACCCATGACCCATGACCCATATGACCCATGACCCATGACCCATGACCCATATGACCCATATGACCCATATGACCCATGACCCATATGACCCATATGACCCATGACCCATGACCCATGACCCATGACCCATGACCCATGACCCATGACCCATGACCCATGACCCATGACCCATATGACCCATATGACCCATATGACCCATATGACCCATGACCCATGACCCATATGACCCATGACCCATGACCCATATGACCCATGACCCATGACCCATGACCCATGACCCATGACCCATGACCCATGACCCATGACGCATGACCCATGACCCATGACCCATGACCCATGACCCATGACCCATGACCCATGACCCATGACCCATATGACCCATGACCCATGACCCATGACCCATATGACCCATATGACCCATGACCCATATGACCCATATGACCCATGACCCATGACCCATGACCCATGACCCATGACCCATGACCCATGACCCATGACCCATGACCCATGACCCATATGACCCATATGACCCATATGACCCATATGACCCATGACCCATGACCCATGTCCCATATGACCCATATGACCCATGACCCATGACCCATGACCCATGACCCATGACCCATGACCCATGACCCATGACCCATGACCCATGACCCATGACCCATGACCCATGACCCATGACCCATATGACCCATGACCCATGACCCATGACCCATATGACCCATATGACCCATGACCCATATGACCCATATGACCCATGACCCATTACCCATGACCCATGACCCATGACCCATGACCCATGACCCATGACCCATGACCCATGACCCATGACCCATGACCCATGACCCATGACCCATGACCCATGACCCATGACCCATGACCCATGACCCATAACCCATGACCCATGACCCATATGACCCATATGACCCATATGACCCATGACCCATGACCCATGACCCATATGACCCATATGACCCATGACCCATGACCCATGACCCATGACCCATGACCCATGACCCATGACCCATGACGCATGACCCATGACCCATGACCCATGACCCATGACCCATGACCCATGACCCATGACCCATGACCCATGACCCATATGACCCATGACCCATGACCCATGACCCATGACCCATATGACCCATATGACACATGACCCATGACCCATGTCCCATATGACCCATATGACCCATGACCCATGACCCATGACCCATGACCCATGACCCATGACCCATGACCCATGACCCATGACCCATGACCCATGACCCATGACCCATGACCCATGACCCATGACCCATGACCCATGACCCATGACCCATATGACCCATATGACCCATGACCCATGACCCATGACCCATATGACCCATATGACCCATGACCCATGACCCATGACCCATGACCCATGACCCATGACCCATGACCCATGACCCATGACGCATGACCCATGACCCATGACCCATGACCCATGACCCATGACCCATGACCCATGACCCATGACCCATATGACCCATGACCCATGACCCATGACCCATGACCCATATGACCCATATGACCCATGACCCATGACCCATGTCCCATATGACCCATATGACCCATGACCCATGACCCATGACCCATGACCCATGACCCATATGAGCCATATGACCCATGACCCATGACCCATGACCCATGACCCATATGACCCATATGACCCATGACCCATATGACCCATATGACCCATGACCCATGACCCATGACCCATGACCCATGACCCATGACCCATGACCCATGACCCATGACCCATGACCCATGACCCATGACCCATGACCCATGACCCATGACCCATGACCCATGACCCATGACCCATGACCCATGACCCATGACCCATGACCCATGACCCATGACCCATGACCCATGACCCATGACCCATGACCCATGACCCATGACCCATGACCCATATGACCCATATGACCCATATGACCCATATGACCCATGACCCATGACCCATATGACCCATGACCCATGACCCATATGACCCATATGACCCATATGACCCATGACCCATGACCCATGACCCATATGACCCATATGACCCATGACCCATGACCCATGACCCATGACCCATGACCCATGACCCATGACCCATATGACCCATATGACCCATGACCCATGACCCATGACCCATGACCCATGACCCATGACCCATGACCCATGACGCATGACCCATGACCCATGACACATGACCCATGACCCATGACCCATGACCCATGACCCATGACCCATATGACCCATGACCCATGACCCATGACCCATATGACCCATATGACCCATGACCCATATGACCCATATGACCCATGACCCATGACCCATGACCCATGACCCATGACCCATGACCCATGACCCATGACCCATGACCCATGACCCATATGACCCATATGACCCATATGACCCATATGACCCATGACCCATGACACATATGACCCATGACCCATGACCCATATGACCCATGACCCATGACCCATATGACCCATATGACCCATATGACCCATGACCCATGACCCATGACCCATATGACCCATATGACCCATGACCCATGACCCATGACCCATGACCCATGGCCCATGACCCATGACCCATGACCCATGACCCATGACCCATGACCCATGACCCATGACCCATGACCCATGACCCATGACCCATGACCCATGACCCATGACCCATGACCCATGACCCATGACCCATGACCCATGACCCATGACCCATGACCCATGACCCATATGACCCATATGACCCATGACCCATGACCCATGACCCATATGACCCATATGACCCATGACCAATGACCCATAACCCATATGACCCATAACCCATATGACCCATAACCCATATGACCCATAACCCATATGACCCATATGACCCATGACCCATGACCCATATGACCCATATGACCCATGACCCATGACCCATGACCCATATGACCCATGACCCATGACCCATGACCCATATGACCCATATGACCCATGACCCATGACCCATGACCCATATGACCATTATGACCCATGACCCATGACCCATGACCCATATGACCCATATGACCCATGACCCATGACCCATGACCCATGACCCATGACCCATGACCCATGACCCATGACCCATGACCCATGACCCATGACCCATGACCCATGACCCATGACCCATGACCCATGACCCATGACCCATGACCCATGACCCATGACCCATGACCCATATGACCCATATGACCCATGACCCATGACCCATGACCCATATGAGCCATATGACCCATGACCCAAGACCCATATGACCCATATGACCCATGACCCATGACCCATGACCTATGACCCATGACCCATGACCCATGACCCATGACCCATGACCCATGACCCATGACCCATGACCCATGACCCATGACCCATGACCCATGACCCATGACCCATGACCCATGACCCATATGACCCATATGACCCATGACCCATGACCCATGACCCATATGACCCATATGACCCATGACCAATGACCCATAACCCATATGACCCATAACCCATATGACCCATATGACCCATGACCCATGACCCATGACCCATATGACCCATATGACCCATGACCCATGACCCATGACCCATATGACCCATGACCCATGACCCATGACCCATATGACCCATATGACCCATGACCCATGACCCATGACCCATATGACCCATATGACCCATGACCCATGACCCATGACCCATGACCCATGACCCATGACCCATGACCCATGACCCATGACCCATGACCCATGACCCATGACCCATGACCCATGACCCATGACCCATGACCCATGACCCATGACCCATGACCCATGACCCATGACCCATGACCCATGACCCATATGACCCATATGACCCATGACCCATGACCCATGACCCATATGAGCCATATGACCCATGACCCAAGACCCATATGACCCATATGACCCATGACCCATGACCCATGACCCATGACCCATATGACCCATATGACCCATGACCCATGACCCATGACCCATATGATCCATGACCCATGACCCATGACCCATATGACCCATATGACCCATGACCCATGACCCATGACCCATATGACCCATATGACCCATGACCCATGACCCATGACCCATGACCCATGACCCATGACCCATGACCCATGACCCATGACCCATGACCCATGACCCATGACCCATGACCCATGACCCATGACCCATGACCCATGACCCATGACCCATGACCCATGACCCATATGACCCATATGACCCATGACCCATGACCCATGACCCATATGAGCCATATGACCCATGACCCAAGACCCATATGACCCATATGACCCATGACCCATGACCCATGACCCATGACCCATGACCCATGACCCATGACCCATGACCCATGACCCATGACCCATGACCCATGACCCATATGACCCATATGACCCATATGACCCATGACCCATGACCCATGACCCATATGACCCATATGACCCATGACCCATGACCCATGACCCATGACCCATGACCCATGACCCATGACCCATGACCCATGACCCATGACCCATGACCCATATGACCCATGACCCATGACCCATGACCCATATGAGCCATATGACCAATGACCCATGACCCATGACCCATATGACCCATATGACCCATGACCCATGACCCATGACCCATATGACCCATATGACCAATGACCCATGACCCATGACCCATATGACCCATATGACCCATGACCCATGACCCATGACCCATGACCCATGACCCATGACCCATGACCCATGACCCATATGACCCATATGACCCATGACCCATGACCCATGACCCATATGAGCCATATGACCCATGACCCATGACCCATGACCCATGACCCATGACCCATGACCCATATGACCCATATGACCCATGACCCATGACCCATGTCCCATATGACCCATATGACCCATGACCCATGACCCATGACCCATGACCCATATGAGCCATATGACCCATGACCCATGACCCATGACCCATGACCCATATGACCCATATGACCCATGACCCATATGACCCATATGACCCATGACCCATGACCCATGACCCATGACCCATGACCCATGACCCATGACCCATGACCCATGACCCATGACCCATGACCCATGACCCATGACCCATGACCCATGACCCATGACCCATGACCCATGACCCATGACCCATGACCCATGACCCATGACCCATGACCCATGACCCATGACCCATGACCCATGACCCATGACCCATGACCCATGACCCATGACCCATGACCCATGACCCATGACACATGACCCATGACCCATGACCCATGACCCATGACCCATGACCCATGACCCATATGACCCATATATGACCCATATGACCCATATGACCCATGACCCATGACCCATATGACCCATGACCCATGACCCATATGACCCATATGACCCATGACCCATGACCCATGACCCATGACCCATGACCCATGACCCATGACCCATGACCCATGACCCATATGACCCATGACCCATGACCCATGACCCATGACCCATATGACCCATATGACCCATGACCCATGACCCATGTCCCATATGACCCATATGACCCATGACCCATGACCCATGACCCATGACCCATGACCCATATGAGCCATATGACCCATGACCCATGACCCATGACCCATGACCCATATGACCCATATGACCCATGACCCATATGACCCATATGACCCATGACCCATGACCCATGACCCATGACCCATGACCCATGACCCATATGACCCATATGACCCATATGACCCATATGACCCATGACCCATGACCCATATGACCCATGACCCATGACCCATATGACCCATATGACCCATATGACCCATGACCCATGACCCATGACCCATATGACCCATATGACCCATGACCCATGACCCATGACCCATGACCCATGACCCATGACCCATGACCCATATGACCCATATGACCCATGACCCATGACCCATGACCCATGACCCATGACCCATGACCCATGACCCATGACGCATGACCCATGACCCATGACCCATGACCCATGACCCATGACCCATGACCCATGACCCATGACCCATGACCCATGACCCATATGACCCATGACCCATGACCCATGACCCATATGACCCATATGACCCATATGACCCATGACCCATATGACCCATATGACCCATGACCCATGACCCATGACCCATGACCCATGACCCATGACCCATGACCCATGACCCATGACCCATATGACCCATATGACCCATATGACCCATATGACCCATGACCCATGACCCATATGACCCATGACCCATGACCCATATGACCCATGACCCATGACCCATGACCCATGACCCATGACCCATGACCCATGACCCATGACCCATGACGCATGACCCATGACCCATGACCCATGACCCATGACCCATGACCCATGACCCATGACCCATGACCCATATGACCCATGACCCATGACCCATGACCCATATGACCCATATGACCCATGACCCATATGACCCATATGACCCATGACCCATGACCCATGACCCATGACCCATGACCCATGACCCATGACCCATGACCCATATGACCCATATGACCCATATGACCCATATGACCCATGACCCATGACCCATAACCCATATGACCCATATGACCCATGACCCATGACCCATGACCCATATGACCCATATGACCCATGACCCATGACCCATGACCCATGACCCATATGACCCATATGACCCATATGACCCATGACCCATGACCCATGACCCATATGACCCATATGACCCATGACCCATGACCCATGACCCATGACCCATGACCCATGACCCATGACCCATATGACCCATATGACCCATGACCCATGACCCATGACCCATGACCCATGACCCATGACCCATGACCCATGACGCATGACCCATGACCCATGACCCATGACCCATGACCCATGACCCATGACCCATGACCCATGACCCATGACCCATGACCCATATGACCCATGACCCATGACCCATGACCCATATGACCCATATGACCCATATGACCCATGACCCATATGACCCATATGACCCATGACCCATGACCCATGACCCATGACCCATGACCCATGACCCATGACCCATGACCCATGACCCATGACCCATATGACCCATATGACCCATATGACCCATATGACCCATGACCCATGACCCATATGACCCATGACCCATGACCCATATGACCCATGACCCATGACCCATGACCCATGACCCATGACCCATGACCCATGACCCATGACGCATGACCCATGACCCATGACCCATGACCCATGACCCATGACCCATGACCCATGACCCATGACCCATATGACCCATGACCCATGACCCATGACCCATATGACCCATATGACCCATGACCCATATGACCCATATGACCCATGACCCATGACCCATGACCCATGACCCATGACCCATGACCCATGACCCATGACCCATGACCCATGACCCATATGACCCATATGACCCATATGACCCATATGACCCATGACCCATGACCCATGTCCCATATGACCCATATGACCCATGACCCATGACCCATGACCCATGACCCATGACCCATGACCCATGACCCATGACCCATGACCCATGACCCATGACCCATGACCCATATGACCCATGACCCATGACCCATGACCCATATGACCCATATGACCCATGACCCATATGACCCATATGACCCATGACCCATTACCCATGACCCATGACCCATGACCCATGACCCATGACCCATGACCCATGACCCATGACCCATGACCCATGACCCATGACCCATGACCCATGACCCATGACCCATGACCCATGACCCATGACCCATGACCCATAACCCATGACCCATGACCCATATGACCCATATGACCCATATGACCCATGACCCATGACCCATGACCCATATGACCCATATGACCCATGACCCATGACCCATGACCCATGACCCATGACCCATGACCCATGACCCATGACGCATGACCCATGACCCATGACCCATGACCCATGACCCATGACCCATGACCCATGACCCATGACCCATGACCCATGACCCATATGACCCATGACCCATGACCCATGACCCATGACCCATATGACCCATATGACCCATGACCCATGACCCATGACCCATATGACCCATATGACCCATGACCCATGACCCATGACCCATGACCCATGACCCATGACCCATGACCCATGACCCATGACCCATGACCCATGACCCATGACCCATGACCCATGACCCATGACCCATGACCCATGACCCATGACCCATATGACCCATATGACCCATGACCCATGACCCATGACCCATATGACCCATATGACCCATGACCCATGACCCATGACCCATGACCCATGACCCATGACCCATGACCCATGACGCATGACCCATGACCCATGACCCATGACCCATGACCCATGACCCATGACCCATGACCCATGACCCATATGACCCATGACCCATGACCCATGACCCATGACCCATATGACCCATATGACCCATGACCCATGACCCATGACCCATCATGACCCATATGACCCATGACCCATGACCCATGACCATGACCCATGACCCATATGACCCATATGACCCATGACCATGACCCATGACCCATGACCCATGACCCATATGACCCATCATGACCCATGACCCATATGACCCATATGACCCATGACCCATGACCCATGACCCATGACCCATGACCCATGACCCATGACCCATGACCCATGACCCATGACCCATGACCCATGACCCATGACCCATGACCCATGACCCATGACCCATGACCCATGACCCATGACCCATGACCCATGACCCATGACCCATGACCCATGACCCATGACCCATGACCCATGACCCATGACCCATGACCCATGACCCATGACCCATATGACCCATATGACCCATATGACCCATATGACCCATGACCCATGACCCATATGACCCATGACCCATGACCCATATGACCCATATGACCCATATGACCCATGACCCATGACCCATGACCCATATGACCCATATGACCCATGACCCATGACCCATGACCCATGACCCATGACCCATGACCCATGACCCATATGACCCATATGACCCATGACCCATGACCCATGACCCATGACCCATGACCCATGACCCATGACCCATGACGCATGACCCATGACCCATGACACATGACCCATGACCCATGACCCATGACCCATGACCCATGACCCATATGACCCATGACCCATGACCCATGACCCATATGACCCATATGACCCATGACCCATATGACCCATATGACCCATGACCCATGACCCATGACCCATGACCCATGACCCATGACCCATGACCCATGACCCATGACCCATGACCCATATGACCCATATGACCCATATGACCCATATGACCCATGACCCATGACACATATGACCCATGACCCATGACCCATATGACCCATGACCCATGACCCATATGACCCATATGACCCATATGACCCATGACCCATGACCCATGACCCATATGACCCATATGACCCATGACCCATGACCCATGACCCATGACCCATGGCCCATGACCCATGACCCATGACCCATGACCCATGACCCATGACCCATGACCCATGACCCATGACCCATGACCCATGACCCATGACCCATGACCCATGACCCATGACCCATGACCCATGACCCATGACCCATGACCCATGACCCATGACCCATGACCCATATGACCCATATGACCCATGACCCATGACCCATGACCCATATGACCCATATGACCCATGACCAATGACCCATAACCCATATGACCCATAACCCATATGACCCATAACCCATATGACCCATATGACCCATGACCCATGACCCATATGACCCATATGACCCATGACCCATGACCCATGACCCATATGACCCATGACCCATGACCCATGACCCATATGACCCATATGACCCATGACCCATGACCCATGACCCATATGACCATTATGACCCATGACCCATGACCCATGACCCATATGACCCATATGACCCATGACCCATGACCCATGACCCATGACCCATGACCCATGACCCATGACCCATGACCCATGACCCATGACCCATGACCCATGACCCATGACCCATGACCCATGACCCATGACCCATGACCCATGACCCATGACCCATGACCCATGACCCATATGACCCATATGACCCATGACCCATGACCCATGACCCATATGAGCCATATGACCCATGACCCAAGACCCATATGACCCATATGACCCATGACCCATGACCCATGACCTATGACCCATGACCCATGACCCATGACCCATGACCCATGACCCATGACCCATGACCCATGACCCATGACCCATGACCCATGACCCATGACCCATGACCCATGACCCATGACCCATATGACCCATATGACCCATGACCCATGACCCATGACCCATATGACCCATATGACCCATGACCAATGACCCATAACCCATATGACCCATAACCCATATGACCCATATGACCCATGACCCATGACCCATGACCCATATGACCCATATGACCCATGACCCATGACCCATGACCCATATGACCCATGACCCATGACCCATGACCCATATGACCCATATGACCCATGACCCATGACCCATGACCCATATGACCCATATGACCCATGACCCATGACCCATGACCCATGACCCATGACCCATGACCCATGACCCATGACCCATGACCCATGACCCATGACCCATGACCCATGACCCATGACCCATGACCCATGACCCATGACCCATGACCCATGACCCATGACCCATGACCCATGACCCATGACCCATATGACCCATATGACCCATGACCCATGACCCATGACCCATATGAGCCATATGACCCATGACCCAAGACCCATATGACCCATATGACCCATGACCCATGACCCATGACCCATGACCCATGACCCATGACCCATGACCCATGACCCATATGACCCATATGACCCATGACCCATGACCCATGACCCATATGATCCATGACCCATGACCCATGACCCATATGACCCATATGACCCATGACCCATGACCCATGACCCATATGACCCATATGACCCATGACCCATGACCCATGACCCATGACCCATGACCCATGACCCATGACCCATGACCCATGACCCATGACCCATGACCCATGACCCATGACCCATGACCCATGACCCATGACCCATGACCCATGACCCATGACCCATGACCCATATGACCCATATGACCCATGACCCATGACCCATGACCCATATGAGCCATATGACCCATGACCCAAGACCCATATGACCCATATGACCCATGACCCATGACCCATGACCCATGACCCATGACCCATGACCCATGACCCATGACCCATGACCCATGACCCATGACCCATATGACCCATATGACCCATATGACCCATGACCCATGACCCATGACCCATATGACCCATATGACCCATGACCCATGACCCATGACCCATGACCCATGACCCATGACCCATGACCCATGACCCATGACCCATGACCCATGACCCATATGACCCATGACCCATGACCCATGACCCATATGAGCCATATGACCAATGACCCATGACCCATGACCCATATGACCCATATGACCCATGACCCATGACCCATGACCCATATGACCCATATGACCAATGACCCATGACCCATGACCCATATGACCCATATGACCCATGACCCATGACCCATGACCCATGACCCATGACCCATGACCCATGACCCATGACCCATATGACCCATATGACCCATGACCCATGACCCATGACCCATATGAGCCATATGACCCATGACCCATGACCCATGACCCATGACCCATGACCCATGACCCATATGACCCATATGACCCATGACCCATGACCCATGTCCCATATGACCCATATGACCCATGACCCATGACCCATGACCCATGACCCATATGAGCCATATGACCCATGACCCATGACCCATGACCCATGACCCATATGACCCATATGACCCATGACCCATATGACCCATATGACCCATGACCCATGACCCATGACCCATGACCCATGACCCATGACCCATGACCCATGACCCATGACCCATGACCCATGACCCATGACCCATGACCCATGACCCATGACCCATGACCCATGACCCATGACCCATGACCCATGACCCATGACCCATGACCCATGACCCATGACCCATGACCCATGACCCATGACCCATGACCCATGACCCATGACCCATGACCCATGACCCATGACCCATGACACATGACCCATGACCCATGACCCATGACCCATGACCCATGACCCATGACCCATATGACCCATATGACCCATATGACCCATATGACCCATATGACCCATGACCCATGACCCATATGACCCATGACCCATGACCCATATGACCCATATGACCCATGACCCATGACCCATGACCCATGACCCATGACCCATGACCCATGACCCATGACCCATGACCCATATGACCCATGACCCATGACCCATGACCCATGACCCATATGACCCATATGACCCATGACCCATGACCCATGTCCCATATGACCCATATGACCCATGACCCATGACCCATGACCCATGACCCATGACCCATATGAGCCATATGACCCATGACCCATGACCCATGACCCATGACCCATATGACCCATATGACCCATGACCCATATGACCCATATGACCCATGACCCATGACCCATGACCCATGACCCATGACCCATGACCCATATGACCCATATGACCCATATGACCCATATGACCCATGACCCATGACCCATATGACCCATGACCCATGACCCATATGACCCATATGACCCATATGACCCATGACCCATGACCCATGACCCATATGACCCATATGACCCATGACCCATGACCCATGACCCATGACCCATGACCCATGACCCATGACCCATATGACCCATATGACCCATGACCCATGACCCATGACCCATGACCCATGACCCATGACCCATGACCCATGACGCATGACCCATGACCCATGACCCATGACCCATGACCCATGACCCATGACCCATGACCCATGACCCATGACCCATGACCCATATGACCCATGACCCATGACCCATGACCCATATGACCCATATGACCCATATGACCCATGACCCATATGACCCATATGACCCATGACCCATGACCCATGACCCATGACCCATGACCCATGACCCATGACCCATGACCCATGACCCATATGACCCATATGACCCATATGACCCATATGACCCATGACCCATGACCCATATGACCCATGACCCATGACCCATATGACCCATGACCCATGACCCATGACCCATGACCCATGACCCATGACCCATGACCCATGACCCATGACGCATGACCCATGACCCATGACCCATGACCCATGACCCATGACCCATGACCCATGACCCATGACCCATATGACCCATGACCCATGACCCATGACCCATATGACCCATATGACCCATGACCCATATGACCCATATGACCCATGACCCATGACCCATGACCCATGACCCATGACCCATGACCCATGACCCATGACCCATATGACCCATATGACCCATATGACCCATATGACCCATGACCCATGACCCATAACCCATATGACCCATATGACCCATGACCCATGACCCATGACCCATATGACCCATATGACCCATGACCCATGACCCATGACCCATATGACCCATGACCCATGACCCATGACCCATGACCCATGACCCATGACCCATGACCCATGACCCATGACCCATGACCCATGACCCATGACCCATGACCCATGACCCATGACCCATGACCCATGACCCATGACCCATGACCCATGACCCATGACCCATGACCCATGACCCATGACCCATGACCCATATGACCCATATGACCCATGACCCATGACCCATATGACCCATATGACCCATGACCAATGACCCATAACCCATATGACCCATAACCCATATGACCCATATGACCCATGACCCATGACCCATGACCCATATGACCCATATGACCCATGACCCATGACCCATGACCCGTGACCCATGACCCATGACCCATGACCCATGACCCATGACCCATGACCCATGACCCATGACCCATGACCCATGACCCATGACCCATGACCCATGACCCATGACCCATGACCCATATGACCCATATGACCCATGACCCATGACCCATGACCCATATGAGCCATATGACCCATGACCCAAGACCCATATGACCCATATGACCCATGACCCATGACCCATGACCCATGACCCATGACCCATGACCCATGACCCATGACCCATGACCCATGACCCATGACCCATATGACCCATATGACCCATATGACCCATGACCCATGACCCATGACCCATATGACCCATATGACCCATGACCCATGACCCATGACCCATGACCCATGACCCATGACCCATGACCCATGACCCATGACCCATGACCCATGACCCATATGACCCATGACCCATGACCCATGACCCATATGAGCCATATGACCAATGACCCATGACCCATGACCCATATGACCCATATGACCCATGACCCATGACCCATGACCCATATGACCCATATGACCAATGACCCATGACCCATGACCCATATGACCCATATGACCCATGACCCATGACCCATGACCCATGACCCATGACCCATGACCCATGACCCATGACCCATATGACCCATATGACCCATGACCCATGACCCATGACCCATATGAGCCATATGACCCATGACCCATGACCCATGACCCATGACCCATGACCCATGACCCATATGACCCATATGACCCATGACCCATGACCCATGTCCCATATGACCCATATGACCCATGACCCATGACCCATGACCCATGACCCATATGAGCCATATGACCCATGACCCATGACCCATGACCCATGACCCATATGACCCATATGACCCATGACCCATATGACCCATATGACCCATGACCCATGACCCATGACCCATGACCCATGACCCATGACCCATGACCCATGACCCATGACCCATGACCCATGACCCATGACCCATGACCCATGACCCATGACCCATGACCCATGACCCATGACCCATGACCCATGACCCATGACCCATGACCCATGACCCATGACCCATGACCCATGACCCATGACCCATGACCCATGACCCATGACCCATGACCCATGACACATGACCCATGACCCATGACCCATGACCCATGACCCATGACCCATGACCCATATGACCCATATGACCCATATGACCCATATGACCCATGACCCATGACCCATATGACCCATGACCCATGACCCATATGACCCATATGACCCATGACCCATGACCCATGACCCATGACCCATGACCCATGACCCATGACCCATGACCCATGACCCATATGACCCATGACCCATGACCCATGACCCATGACCCATATGACCCATATGACCCATGACCCATGACCCATGTCCCATATGACCCATATGACCCATGACCCATGACCCATGACCCATGACCCATATGAGCCATATGACCCATGACCCATGACCCATGACCCATGACCCATATGACCCATATGACCCATGACCCATATGACCCATATGACCCATGACCCATGACCCATGACCCATGACCCATGACCCATGACCCATATGACCCATATGACCCATATGACCCATATGACCCATGACCCATGACCCATATGACCCATGACCCATGACCCATATGACCCATATGACCCATATGACCCATGACCCATGACCCATGACCCATATGACCCATATGACCCATGACCCATGACCCATGACCCATGACCCATGACCCATGACCCATGACCCATATGACCCATATGACCCATGACCCATGACCCATGACCCATGACCCATGACCCATGACCCATGACCCATGACGCATGACCCATGACCCATGACCCATGACCCATGACCCATGACCCATGACCCATGACCCATGACCCATGACCCATGACCCATGACCCATATGACCCATGACCCATGACCCATGACCCATATGACCCATATGACCCATATGACCCATGACCCATATGACCCATATGACCCATGACCCATGACCCATGACCCATGACCCATGACCCATGACCCATGACCCATGACCCATGACCCATGACCCATATGACCCATATGACCCATATGACCCATATGACCCATGACCCATGACCCATATGACCCATGACCCATGACCCATATGACCCATGACCCATGACCCATGACCCATGACCCATGACCCATGACCCATGACCCATGACGCATGACCCATGACCCATGACCCATGACCCATGACCCATGACCCATGACCCATGACCCATGACCCATATGACCCATGACCCATGACCCATGACCCATATGACCCATATGACCCATGACCCATATGACCCATATGACCCATGACCCATGACCCATGACCCATGACCCATGACCCATGACCCATGACCCATGACCCATGACCCATGACCCATATGACCCATATGACCCATATGACCCATATGACCCATGACCCATGACCCATGTCCCATATGACCCATATGACCCATGACCCATGACCCATGACCCATGACCCATGACCCATGACCCATGACCCATGACCCATGACCCATGACCCATGACCCATGACCCATATGACCCATGACCCATGACCCATGACCCATATGACCCATATGACCCATGACCCATATGACCCATATGACCCATGACCCATTACCCATGACCCATGACCCATGACCCATGACCCATGACCCATGACCCATGACCCATGACCCATGACCCATGACCCATGACCCATGACCCATGACCCATGACCCATGACCCATGACCCATAACCCATGACCCATGACCCATATGACCCATATGACCCATATGACCCATGACCCATGACCCATGACCCATATGACCCATATGACCCATGACCCATGACCCATGACCCATGACCCATGACCCATGACCCATGACCCATGACGCATGACCCATGACCCATGACCCATGACCCATGACCCATGACCCATGACCCATGACCCATGACCCATATGACCCATGACCCATGACCCATGACCCATGACCCATATGACCCATATGACCCATGACCCATGACCCATGTCCCATATGACCCATATGACCCATGACCCATGACCCATGACCCATGACCCATGACCCATGACCCATGACCCATGACCCATGACCCATGACCCATGACCCATGACCCATGACCCATGACCCATGACCCATGACCCATGACCCATGACCCATGACCCATATGACCCATATGACCCATATGACCCATGACCCATGACCCATGACCCATATGACCCATATGACCCATGACCCATGACCCATGACCCATGACCCATGACCCATGACCCATGACCCATGACGCATGACCCATGACCCATGACCCATGACCCATGACCCATGACCCATGACCCATGACCCATGACCCATATGACCCATGACCCATGACCCATGACCCATGACCCATATGACCCATATGACCCATGACCCATGACCCATGTCCCATATGACCCATATGACCCATGACCCATGACCCATGACCCATGACCCATGACCCATATGAGCCATATGACCCATGACCCATGACCCATGACCCATGACCCATATGACCCATATGACCCATGACCCATATGACCCATATGACCCATGACCCATGACCCATGACCCATGACCCATGACCCATGACCCATGACCCATGACCCATGACCCATGACCCATGACCCATGACCCATGACCCATGACCCATGACCCATGACCCATGACCCATGACCCATGACCCATGACCCATGACCCATGACCCATGACCCATGACCCATGACCCATGACCCATGACCCATGACCCATGACCCATGACCCATGACCCATGACCCATATGACCCATATGACCCATATGACCCATATGACCCATGACCCATGACCCATATGACCCATGACCCATGACCCATATGACCCATATGACCCATATGACCCATGACCCATGACCCATGACCCATATGACCCATATGACCCATGACCCATGACCCATGACCCATGACCCATGACCCATGACCCATGACCCATATGACCCATATGACCCATGACCCATGACCCATGACCCATGACCCATGACCCATGACCCATGACCCATGACGCATGACCCATGACCCATGACACATGACCCATGACCCATGACCCATGACCCATGACCCATGACCCATATGACCCATGACCCATGACCCATGACCCATATGACCCATATGACCCATGACCCATATGACCCATATGACCCATGACCCATGACCCATGACCCATGACCCATGACCCATGACCCATGACCCATGACCCATGACCCATGACCCATATGACCCATATGACCCATATGACCCATATGACCCATGACCCATGACACATATGACCCATGACCCATGACCCATATGACCCATGACCCATGACCCATATGACCCATATGACCCATATGACCCATGACCCATGACCCATGACCCATATGACCCATATGACCCATGACCCATGACCCATGACCCATGACCCATGGCCCATGACCCATGACCCATGACCCATGACCCATGACCCATGACCCATGACCCATGACCCATGACCCATGACCCATGACCCATGACCCATGACCCATGACCCATGACCCATGACCCATGACCCATGACCCATGACCCATGACCCATGACCCATGACCCATGACCCATATGACCCATATGACCCATGACCCATGACCCATGACCCATATGACCCATATGACCCATGACCAATGACCCATAACCCATATGACCCATAACCCATATGACCCATAACCCATATGACCCATATGACCCATGACCCATGACCCATATGACCCATATGACCCATGACCCATGACCCATGACCCATATGACCCATGACCCATGACCCATGACCCATATGACCCATATGACCCATGACCCATGACCCATGACCCATATGACCATTATGACCCATGACCCATGACCCATGACCCATATGACCCATATGACCCATGACCCATGACCCATGACCCATGACCCATGACCCATGACCCATGACCCATGACCCATGACCCATGACCCATGACCCATGACCCATGACCCATGACCCATGACCCATGACCCATGACCCATGACCCATGACCCATATGACCCATATGACCCATGACCCATGACCCATGACCCATATGAGCCATATGACCCATGACCCAAGACCCATATGACCCATATGACCCATGACCCATGACCCATGACCTATGACCCATGACCCATGACCCATGACCCATGACCCATGACCCATGACCCATGACCCATGACCCATGACCCATGACCCATGACCCATGACCCATGACCCATGACCCATGACCCATATGACCCATATGACCCATGACCCATGACCCATGACCCATATGACCCATATGACCCATGACCAATGACCCATAACCCATATGACCCATAACCCATATGACCCATATGACCCATGACCCATGACCCATGACCCATATGACCCATATGACCCATGACCCATGACCCATGACCCATATGACCCATGACCCATGACCCATGACCCATATGACCCATATGACCCATGACCCATGACCCATGACCCATATGACCCATATGACCCATGACCCATGACCCATGACCCATGACCCATGACCCATGACCCATGACCCATGACCCATGACCCATGACCCATATGACCCATATGACCCATGACCCATGACCCATGACCCATATGAGCCATATGACCCATGACCCAAGACCCATATGACCCATATGACCCATGACCCATGACCCATGACCCATGACCCATGACCCATGACCCATGACCCATGACCCATGACCCATGACCCATGACCCATGACCCATGACCCATGACCCATATGACCCATATGACCCATATGACCCATGACCCATGACCCATGACCCATATGACCCATATGACCCATGACCCATGACCCATGACCCATGACCCATGACCCATGACCCATGACCCATGACCCATGACCCATGACCCATGACCCATGACCCATGACCCATGACCCATATGACCCATGACCCATGACCCATGACCCATATGAGCCATATGACCAATGACCCATGACCCATGACCCATATGACCCATATGACCCATGACCCATGACCCATGACCCATATGACCCATATGACCAATGACCCATGACCCATGACCCATATGACCCATATGACCCATGACCCATGACCCATGACCCATGACCCATGACCCATGACCCATGACCCATGACCCATGACCCATGACCCATATGACCCATATGACCCATGACCCATGACCCATGACCCATATGAGCCATATGACCCATGACCCATGACCCATGACCCATGACCCATGACCCATATGACCCATATGACCCATGACCCATGACCCATGTCCCATATGACCCATATGACCCATGACCCATGACCCATGACCCATGACCCATATGAGCCATATGACCCATGACCCATGACCCATGACCCATGACCCATATGACCCATATGACCCATGACCCATATGACCCATATGACCCATGACCCATGACCCATGACCCATGACCCATGACCCATGACCCATGACCCATGACCCATGACCCATGACCCATGACCCATGACCCATGACCCATGACCCATGACCCATGACCCATGACCCATGACCCATGACCCATGACCCATGACCCATGACCCATGACCCATGACCCATGACCCATGACCCATGACCCATGACCCATGACCCATGACCCATGACCCATGACCCATGACCCATGACCCATGACCCATGACCCATGACCCATGACCCATGACCCATGACCCATGACCCATGACCCATGACCCATGACACATGACCCATGACCCATGACCCATGACCCATGACCCATGACCCATATGACCCATATGACCCATATGACCCATATGACCCATGACCCATGACCCATATGACCCATGACCCATGACCCATATGACCCATATGACCCATGACCCATGACCCATGACGCATGACCCATGACCCATGACCCATGACCCATGACCCATGACCCATGACCCATGACCCATGACCCATGACCCATATGACCCATGACCCATGACCCATGACCCATGACCCATGACCCATGACCCATATGACCCATGACCCATGACCCATGTCCCATATGACCCATATGACCCATGACCCATGACCCATGACCCATGACCCATATGAGCCATATGACCCATGACCCATGACCCATGACCCATGACCCATATGACCCATATGACCCATGACCCATATGACCCATATGACCCATGACCCATGACCCATGACCCATGACCCATGACCCATGACCCATATGACCCATATGACCCATATGACCCATGACCCATGACCCATATGACCCATGACCCATGACCCATATGACCCATGACCCATGACCCATGACCCATGACCCATGACCCATGACCCATGACCCATGACGCATGACCCATGACCCATGACCCATGACCCATGACCCATGACCCATGACCCATGACCCATGACCCATTTGACCCATGACCCATGACCCATGACCCATATGACCCATATGACCCATGACCCATATGACCCATATGACCCATGACCCATGACCCATGACCCATGACCCATGACCCATGACCCATGACCCATGACCCATGACCCATGACCCATATGACCCATATGACCCATGACCCATGACCCATGTCCCATATGACCCATATGACCCATGACCCATGACCCATGACCCATGACCCATGACCCATGACCCATGACCCATGACCCATGACCCATGACCCATATGACCCATGACCCATGACCCATGACCCATATGACACATATGACCCATGACCCATATGACCCATATGACCCATGACCCATATGACCCATATGACCCATGACCCATGACCCATGACCCATGACCCATGACCCATGACCCATGACCCATGACCCATGACCCATGACCCATGACCCATGACCCATGACCCATGACCCATGACCCATAACCCATGACCCATGACCCATATGACCCATATGACCCATATGACCCATGACCCATGACCCATGACCCATATGACCCATATGACCCATGACCCATGACCCATGACCCATGACCCATGACCCATGACCCATGACCCATGACCCATGACGCATGACCCATGACCCATGACCCATGACCCATGACCCATGACCCATGACCCATGACCCATGACCCATATGACCCATGACCCATGACCCATGACCCATGACCCATATGACCCATATGACCCATGACCCATGACCCATGTCCCATATGACCCATATGACCCATGACCCATGACCCATGACCCATGACCCATGACCCATGACCCATGACCCATGACCCATGACCCATGACCCATGACCCATGACCCATGACCCATGACCCATGACCCATAACCCATGACCCATGACCCATATGACCCATATGACCCATATGACCCATGACCCATGACCCATGACCCATATGACCCATATGACCCATGACCCATGACCCATGACCCATGACCCATGACCCATGACGCATGACCCATGACCCATGACCCATGACCCATGACCCATGACCCATGACCCATGACCCATGACCCATATGACCCATGACCCATGACCCATGACCCATGACCCATATGACCCATATGACCCATGACCCATGACCCATGTCCCATATGACCCATATGACCCATGACCCATGACCCATGACCCATGACCCATGACCCATATGAGCCATATGACCCATGACCCATGACCCATGACCCATGACCCATATGACCCATATGACCCATGACCCATATGACCCATATGACCCATGACCCATGACCCATGACCCATGACCCATGACCCATGACCCATGACCCATGACCCATGACCCATGACCCATGACCCATGACCCATGACCCATGACCCATGACCCATGACCCATGACCCATGACCCATGACCCATGACCCATGACCCATGACCCATGACCCATGACCCATGACCCATGACCCATGACCCATGACCCATGACCCATGACCCATGACCCATGACCCATGACCCATGACCCATATGACCCATATGACCCATGACCCATGACCCATATGACCCATGACCCATGACCCATATGACCCATATGACCCATATGACCCATGACCCATGACCCATGACCCATATGACCCATATGACCCATGACCCATGACCCATGACCCATGACCCATGACCCATGACCCATGACCCATATGACCCATATGACCCATGACCCATGACCCATGACCCATGACCCATGACCCATGACCCATGACCCATGACGCATGACCCATGACCCATGACCCATGACCCATGACCCATGACCCATGACCCATGACCCATGACCCATATGACCCATATGACCCATATGACCCATATGACCCATGACCCATGACACATATGACCCATGACCCATGACCCATATGACCCATGACCCATGACCCATATGACCCATATGACCCATATGACCCATGACCCATGACCCATGACCCATATGACCCATATGACCCATGACCCATGACCCATGGCCCATGACCCATGACCCATGACCCATGACCCATGACCCATGACCCATGACCCATGACCCATGACCCATGACCCATGACCCATGACCCATGACCCATGACCCATGACCCATGACCCATGACCCATGACCCATGACCCATGACCCATGACCCATGACCCATGACCCATGACCCATGACCCATATGACCCATATGACCCATGACCCATGACCCATGACCCATATGACCCATATGACCCATGACCAATGACCCATAACCCATATGACCCATAACCCATATGACCCATAACCCATATGACCCATATGACCCATGACCCATGACCCATATGACCCATATGACCCATGACCCATGACCCATGACCCATATGACCCATGACCCATGACCCATGACCCATATGACCCATATGACCCATGACCCATGACCCATGACCCATATGACCATTATGACCCATGACCCATGACCCATGACCCATATGACCCATATGACCCATGACCCATGACCCATGACCCATGACCCATGACCCATGACCCATGACCCATGACCCATGACCCATGACCCATGACCCATGACCCATGACCCATGACCCATGACCCATGACCCATATGACCCATATGACCCATGACCCATGACCCATGACCCATATGAGCCATATGACCCATGACCCAAGACCCATATGACCCATATGACCCATGACCCATGACCCATGACCCATGACCCATGACCCATGACCCATGACCCATGACCCATGACCCATGACCCATGACCCATGACCCATGACCCATGACCCATGACCCATATGACCCATATGACCCATATGACCCATGACCCATGACCCATGACCCATATGACCCATATGACCCATGACCCATGACCCATGACCCATGACCCATGACCCATGACCCATGACCCATGACCCATGACCCATGACCCATATGACCCATGACCCATGACCCATGACCCATATGAGCCATATGACCAATGACCCATGACCCATGACCCATATGACCCATATGACCCATGACCCATGACCCATGACCCATGACCCATGACCCATGACCCATGACCCATGACCCATGACCCATGACCCATGACCCAAGACCCATATGACCCATATGACCCATGACCCATGACCCATGACCTATGACCCATGACCCATGACCCATGACCCATGACCCATGACCCATGACCCATGACCCATGACCCATGACCCATGACCCATGACCCATGACCCATATGACCCATATGACCCATGACCCATGACCCATGACCCATATGACCCATATGACCCATGACCAATGACCCATAACCCATATGACCCATAACCCATATGACCCATATGACCCATGATCCATGACCCATGACCCATATGACCCATATGACCCATGACCCATGACCCATGACCCATATGACCCATGACCCATGACCCATGACCCATATGACCCATATGACCCATGACCCATGACCCATGACCCATATGACCCATATGACCCATGACCCATGACCCATGACCCATGACCCATGACCCATGACCCATGACCCATGACCCATGACCCATGACCCATGACCCATGACCCATGACCCATGACCCATGACCCATGACCCATGACCCATGACCCATGACCCATGACCCATGACCCATGACCCATGACCCATATGACCCATATGACCCATGACCCATGACCCATGACCCATATGAGCCATATGACCCATGACCCAAGACCCATATGACCCATATGACCCATGACCCATGACCCATGACCCATGACCCATGACCCATGACCCATGACCCATGACCCATGACCCATGACCCATGACCCATATGACCCATATGACCCATATGACCCATGACCCATGACCCATGACCCATATGACCCATATGACCCATGACCCATGACCCATGACCCATGACCCATGACCCATGACCCATGACCCATGACCCATGACCCATGACCCATGACCCATATGACCCATGACCCATGACCCATGACCCATATGAGCCATATGACCAATGACCCATGACCCATGACCCATATGACCCATATGACCCATGACCCATGACCCATGACCCATATGACCCATATGACCAATGACCCATGACCCATGACCCATATGACCCATATGACCCATGACCCATGACCCATGACCCATGACCCATGACCCATGACCCATGACCCATGACCCATGACCCATGACCCATGACCCATGACCCATGACCCATGACCCATATGACCCATATGACCCATATGACCCATGACCCATGACCCATGACCCATATGACCCATATGACCCATGACCCATGACCCATGACCCATGACCCATGACCCATGACCCATGACCCATGACCCATGACCCATGACCCATGACCCATGACCCATATGACCCATGACCCATGACCCATGACCCATATGAGCCATATGACCAATGACCCATGACCCATGACCCATATGACCCATATGACCCATGACCCATGACCCATGACCCATATGACCCATATGACCAATGACCCATGACCCATGACCCATATGACCCATATGACCCATGACCCATGACCCATGACCCATGACCCATGACCCATGACCCATGACCCATGACCCATGACCCATGACCCATATGACCCATATGACCCATGACCCATGACCCATGACCCATATGAGCCATATGACCCATGACCCATGACCCATGACCCATGACCCATGACCCATATGACCCATATGACCCATGACCCATGACCCATGACCCATATGAGCCATATGACCCATGACCCAAGACCCATATGACCCATATGACCCATGACCCATGACCCATGACCCATGACCCATGACCCATGACCCATGACCCATGACCCATGACCCATGACCCATGACCCATATGACCCATATGACCCATATGACCCATGACCCATGACCCATGACCCATATGACCCATATGACCCATGACCCATGACCCATGACCCATGACCCATGACCCATGACCCATATGACCCATATGACCCATGACCCATATGACCCATATGACCCATGACCCATGACCCATGACCCATGACCCATGACCCATGACCCATGACCCATGACCCATGACCCATGACCCATGACCCATGACCCATGACCCATGACCCATGACCCATGACCCATGACCCATGACCCATGACCCATGACCCATGACCCATGACCCATGACCCATGACCCATGACCCATGACCCATGACCCATGACCCATGACCCATGACCCATGACCCATGACCCATATGACCCATATGACCCATATGACCCATATGACCCATGACCCATGACCCATATGACCCATGACCCATGACCCATATGACCCATATGACCCATATGACCCATGACCCATGACCCATGACCCATATGACCCATATGACCCATGACCCATGACCCATGACCCATGACCCATGACCCATGACCCATGACCCATATGACCCATATGACCCATGACCCATGACCCATGACCCATGACCCATGACCCATGACCCATGACCCATGACGCATGACCCATGACCCATGACACATGACCCATGACCCATGACCCATGACCCATGACCCATGACCCATATGACCCATGACCCATGACCCATGACCCATATGACCCATATGACCCATGACCCATATGACCCATATGACCCATGACCCATGACCCATGACCCATGACCCATGACCCATGACCCATGACCCATGACCCATGACCCATGACCCATATGACCCATATGACCCATATGACCCATATGACCCATGACCCATGACACATATGACCCATGACCCATGACCCATATGACCCATGACCCATGACCCATATGACCCATATGACCCATATGACCCATGACCCATGACCCATGACCCATATGACCCATATGACCCATGACCCATGACCCATGACCCATGACCCATGGCCCATGACCCATGACCCATGACCCATGACCCATGACCCATGACCCATGACCCATGACCCATGACCCATGACCCATGACCCATGACCCATGACCCATGACCCATGACCCATGACCCATGACCCATGACCCATGACCCATGACCCATGACCCATGACCCATGACCCATATGACCCATATGACCCATGACCCATGACCCATGACCCATATGACCCATATGACCCATGACCAATGACCCATAACCCATATGACCCATAACCCATATGACCCATAACCCATATGACCCATATGACCCATGACCCATGACCCATATGACCCATATGACCCATGACCCATGACCCATGACCCATATGACCCATGACCCATGACCCATGACCCATATGACCCATATGACCCATGACCCATGACCCATGACCCATATGACCATTATGACCCATGACCCATGACCCATGACCCATATGACCCATATGACCCATGACCCATGACCCATGACCCATGACCCATGACCCATGACCCATGACCCATGACCCATGACCCATGACCCATGACCCATGACCCATGACCCATGACCCATGACCCATGACCCATGACCCATGACCCATGACCCATATGACCCATATGACCCATGACCCATGACCCATGACCCATATGAGCCATATGACCCATGACCCAAGACCCATATGACCCATATGACCCATGACCCATGACCCATGACCTATGACCCATGACCCATGACCCATGACCCATGACCCATGACCCATGACCCATGACCCATGACCCATGACCCATGACCCATGACCCATGACCCATGACCCATGACCCATGACCCATATGACCCATATGACCCATGACCCATGACCCATGACCCATATGACCCATATGACCCATGACCAATGACCCATAACCCATATGACCCATAACCCATATGACCCATATGACCCATGACCCATGACCCATGACCCATATGACCCATATGACCCATGACCCATGACCCATGACCCATATGACCCATGACCCATGACCCATGACCCATATGACCCATATGACCCATGACCCATGACCCATGACCCATATGACCCATATGACCCATGACCCATGACCCATGACCCATGACCCATGACCCATGACCCATGACCCATGACCCATGACCCATGACCCATATGACCCATATGACCCATGACCCATGACCCATGACCCATATGAGCCATATGACCCATGACCCAAGACCCATATGACCCATATGACCCATGACCCATGACCCATGACCCATGACCCATGACCCATGACCCATGACCCATGACCCATGACCCATGACCCATGACCCATGACCCATGACCCATGACCCATATGACCCATATGACCCATATGACCCATGACCCATGACCCATGACCCATATGACCCATATGACCCATGACCCATGACCCATGACCCATGACCCATGACCCATGACCCATGACCCATGACCCATGACCCATGACCCATGACCCATGACCCATGACCCATATGACCCATGACCCATGACCCATGACCCATATGAGCCATATGACCAATGACCCATGACCCATGACCCATATGACCCATATGACCCATGACCCATGACCCATGACCCATATGACCCATATGACCAATGACCCATGACCCATGACCCATATGACCCATATGACCCATGACCCATGACCCATGACCCATGACCCATGACCCATGACCCATGACCCATGACCCATGACCCATGACCCATATGACCCATATGACCCATGACCCATGACCCATGACCCATATGAGCCATATGACCCATGACCCATGACCCATGACCCATGACCCATGACCCATATGACCCATATGACCCATGACCCATGACCCATGTCCCATATGACCCATATGACCCATGACCCATGACCCATGACCCATGACCCATATGAGCCATATGACCCATGACCCATGACCCATGACCCATGACCCATATGACCCATATGACCCATGACCCATATGACCCATATGACCCATGACCCATGACCCATGACCCATGACCCATGACCCATGACCCATGACCCATGACCCATGACCCATGACCCATGACCCATGACCCATGACCCATGACCCATGACCCATGACCCATGACCCATGACCCATGACCCATGACCCATGACCCATGACCCATGACCCATGACCCATGACCCATGACCCATGACCCATGACCCATGACCCATGACCCATGACCCATGACCCATGACCCATGACCCATGACCCATGACCCATGACCCATGACCCATGACCCATGACCCATGACCCATGACCCATGACACATGACCCATGACCCATGACCCATGACCCATGACCCATGACCCATATGACCCATATGACCCATATGACCCATATGACCCATGACCCATGACCCATATGACCCATGACCCATGACCCATATGACCCATATGACCCATGACCCATGACCCATGACGCATGACCCATGACCCATGACCCATGACCCATGACCCATGACCCATGACCCATGACCCATGACCCATGACCCATATGACCCATGACCCATGACCCATGACCCATGACCCATGACCCATGACCCATATGACCCATGACCCATGACCCATGTCCCATATGACCCATATGACCCATGACCCATGACCCATGACCCATGACCCATATGAGCCATATGACCCATGACCCATGACCCATGACCCATGACCCATATGACCCATATGACCCATGACCCATATGACCCATATGACCCATGACCCATGACCCATGACCCATGACCCATGACCCATGACCCATATGACCCATATGACCCATATGACCCATGACCCATGACCCATATGACCCATGACCCATGACCCATATGACCCATGACCCATGACCCATGACCCATGACCCATGACCCATGACCCATGACCCATGACGCATGACCCATGACCCATGACCCATGACCCATGACCCATGACCCATGACCCATGACCCATGACCCATTTGACCCATGACCCATGACCCATGACCCATATGACCCATATGACCCATGACCCATATGACCCATATGACCCATGACCCATGACCCATGACCCATGACCCATGACCCATGACCCATGACCCATGACCCATGACCCATGACCCATATGACCCATATGACCCATGACCCATGACCCATGTCCCATATGACCCATATGACCCATGACCCATGACCCATGACCCATGACCCATGACCCATGACCCATGACCCATGACCCATGACCCATGACCCATGACCCATGACCCATATGACCCATGACCCATGACCCATGACCCATATGACACATATGACCCATGACCCATATGACCCATATGACCCATGACCCATGACCCATGACCCATGACCCATGACCCATGACCCATGACCCATGACCCATGACCCATGACCCATGACCCATGACCCATGACCCATGACCCATGACCCATAACCCATGACCCATGACCCATATGACCCATATGACCCATATGACCCATGACCCATGACCCATGACCCATATGACCCATATGACCCATGACCCATGACCCATGACCCATGACCCATGACCCATGACCCATGACCCATGACCCATGACGCATGACCCATGACCCATGACCCATGACCCATGACCCATGACCCATGACCCATGACCCATGACCCATATGACCCATGACCCATGACCCATGACCCATGACCCATATGACCCATATGACCCATGACCCATGACCCATGTCCCATATGACCCATATGACCCATGACCCATGACCCATGACCCATGACCCATGACCCATGACCCATGACCCATGACCCATGACCCATGACCCATGACCCATGACCCATGACCCATGACCCATGACCCATAACCCATGACCCATGACCCATATGACCCATATGACCCATATGACCCATGACCCATGACCCATGACCCATATGACCCATATGACCCATGACCCATGACCCATGACCCATGACCCATGACCCATGACGCATGACCCATGACCCATGACCCATGACCCATGACCCATGACCCATGACCCATGACCCATGACCCATATGACCCATGACCCATGACCCATGACCCATGACCCATATGACCCATATGACCCATGACCCATGACCCATGTCCCATATGACCCATATGACCCATGACCCATGACCCATGACCCATGACCCATGACCCATATGAGCCATATGACCCATGACCCATGACCCATGACCCATGACCCATATGACCCATATGACCCATGACCCATATGACCCATATGACCCATGACCCATGACCCATGACCCATGACCCATGACCCATGACCCATGACCCATGACCCATGACCCATGACCCATGACCCATGACCCATGACCCATGACCCATGACCCATGACCCATGACCCATGACCCATGACCCATGACCCATGACCCATGACCCATGACCCATGACCCATGACCCATGACCCATGACCCATGACCCATGACCCATGACCCATGACCCATGACCCATGACCCATGACCCATATGACCCATATGACCCATATGACCCATATGACCCATGACCCATGACCCATATGACCCATGACCCATGACCCATATGACCCATATGACCCATATGACCCATGACCCATGACCCATGACCCATATGACCCATATGACCCATGACCCATGACCCATGACCCATGACCCATGACCCATGACCCATGACCCATATGACCCATATGACCCATGACCCATGACCCATGACCCATGACCCATGACCCATGACCCATGACCCATGACGCATGACCCATGACCCATGACCCATGACCCATGACCCATGACCCATGACCCATGACCCATGACCCATATGACCCATATGACCCATATGACCCATATGACCCATGACCCATGACACATATGACCCATGACCCATGACCCATATGACCCATGACCCATGACCCATATGACCCATATGACCCATATGACCCATGACCCATGACCCATGACCCATATGACCCATATGACCCATGACCCATGACCCATGGCCCATGACCCATGACCCATGACCCATGACCCATGACCCATGACCCATGACCCATGACCCATGACCCATGACCCATGACCCATGACCCATGACCCATGACCCATGACCCATGACCCATGACCCATGACCCATGACCCATGACCCATGACCCATGACCCATGACCCATGACCCATGACCCATATGACCCATATGACCCATGACCCATGACCCATGACCCATATGACCCATATGACCCATGACCAATGACCCATAACCCATATGACCCATAACCCATATGACCCATAACCCATATGACCCATATGACCCATGACCCATGACCCATATGACCCATATGACCCATGACCCATGACCCATGACCCATATGACCCATGACCCATGACCCATGACCCATATGACCCATATGACCCATGACCCATGACCCATGACCCATATGACCATTATGACCCATGACCCATGACCCATGACCCATATGACCCATATGACCCATGACCCATGACCCATGACCCATGACCCATGACCCATGACCCATGACCCATGACCCATGACCCATGACCCATGACCCATGACCCATGACCCATGACCCATGACCCATGACCCATATGACCCATATGACCCATGACCCATGACCCATGACCCATATGAGCCATATGACCCATGACCCAAGACCCATATGACCCATATGACCCATGACCCATGACCCATGACCCATGACCCATGACCCATGACCCATGACCCATGACCCATGACCCATGACCCATGACCCATGACCCATGACCCATGACCCATGACCCATATGACCCATATGACCCATATGACCCATGACCCATGACCCATGACCCATATGACCCATATGACCCATGACCCATGACCCATGACCCATGACCCATGACCCATGACCCATGACCCATGACCCATGACCCATGACCCATATGACCCATGACCCATGACCCATGACCCATATGAGCCATATGACCAATGACCCATGACCCATGACCCATATGACCCATATGACCCATGACCCATGACCCATGACCCATGACCCATGACCCATGACCCATGACCCATGACCCATGACCCATGACCCAAGACCCATATGACCCATATGACCCATGACCCATGACCCATGACCTATGACCCATGACCCATGACCCATGACCCATGACCCATGACCCATGACCCATGACCCATGACCCATGACCCATGACCCATGACCCATGACCCATATGACCCATATGACCCATGACCCATGACCCATGACCCATATGACCCATATGACCCATGACCAATGACCCATAACCCATATGACCCATAACCCATATGACCCATATGACCCATGATCCATGACCCATGACCCATATGACCCATATGACCCATGACCCATGACCCATGACCCATATGACCCATGACCCATGACCCATGACCCATATGACCCATATGACCCATGACCCATGACCCATGACCCATATGACCCATATGACCCATGACCCATGACCCATGACCCATGACCCATGACCCATGACCCATGACCCATGACCCATGACCCATGACCCATGACCCATGACCCATGACCCATGACCCATGACCCATGACCCATGACCCATGACCCATGACCCATGACCCATGACCCATGACCCATGACCCATATGACCCATATGACCCATGACCCATGACCCATGACCCATATGAGCCATATGACCCATGACCCAAGACCCATATGACCCATATGACCCATGACCCATGACCCATGACCCATGACCCATGACCCATGACCCATGACCCATGACCCATGACCCATGACCCATGACCCATATGACCCATATGACCCATATGACCCATGACCCATGACCCATGACCCATATGACCCATATGACCCATGACCCATGACCCATGACCCATGACCCATGACCCATGACCCATGACCCATGACCCATGACCCATGACCCATGACCCATATGACCCATGACCCATGACCCATGACCCATATGAGCCATATGACCCATGACCCATGACCCATATGACCCATATGACCCATGACCCATGACCCATGACCCATGACCCATGACCCATGACCCATGACCCATGACCCATGACCCATGACCCATATGACCCATATGACCCATGACCCATGACCCATGACCCATATGAGCCATATGACCCATGACCCATGACCCATGACCCATGACCCATGACCCATATGACCCATATGACCCATGACCCATGACCCATGTCCCATATGACCCATATGACCCATGACCCATGACCCATGACCCATGACCCATATGAGCCATATGACCCATGACCCATGACCCATGACCCATGACCCATATGACCCATATGACCCATGACCCATATGACCCATATGACCCATGACCCATGACCCATGACCCATGACCCATGACCCATGACCCATGACCCATGACCCATGACCCATGACCCATGACCCATGACCCATGACCCATGACCCATGACCCATGACCCATGACCCATGACCCATGACCCATGACCCATGACCCATGACCCATGACCCATGACCCATGACCCATGACCCATGACCCATGACCCATGACCCATGACCCATGACCCATGACCCATGACCCATGACCCATGACCCATGACCCATGACCCATGACCCATGACCCATGACCCATGACCCATGACCCATGACCCATGACACATGACCCATGACCCATGACCCATGACCCATGACCCATGACCCATATGACCCATATGACCCATATGACCCATATGACCCATGACCCATGACCCATATGACCCATGACCCATGACCCATATGACCCATATGACCCATGACCCATGACCCATGACGCATGACCCATGACCCATGACCCATGACCCATGACCCATGACCCATGACCCATGACCCATGACCCATATGACCCATGACCCATGACCCATGACCCATGACCCATATGACCCATATGACCCATGACCCATGACCCATGTCCCATATGACCCATATGACCCATGACCCATGACCCATGACCCATGACCCATATGAGCCATATGACCCATGACCCATGACCCATGACCCATGACCCATGACCCATATGACCCATATGACCCATGACCCATATGACCCATATGACCCATGACCCATGACCCATGACCCATGACCCATATGACCCATATGACCCATATGACCCATATGACCCATGACCCATGACCCATATGACCCATGACCCATGACCCATATGACCCATATGACCCATATGACCCATGACCCATGACCCATGACCCATATGACCCATATGACCCATGACCCATGACCCATGACCCATGACCCATGACCCATGACCCATGACCCATATGACCCATATGACCCATGACCCATGACCCATGACCCATGACCCATGACCCATGACCCATGACCCATGACCCATGACCCATATGACCCATATGACCCATATGACCCATATGACCCATGACCCATGACCCATATGACCCATGACCCATGACCCATATGACCCATGACCCATGACCCATGACCCATGACCCATGACCCATGACCCATGACCCATGACGCATGACCCATGACCCATGACCCATGACCCATGACCCATGACCCATGACCCATGACCCATGACCCATGACCCATATGACCCATGACCCATGACCCATGACCCATATGACCCATATGACCCATGACCCATATGACCCATATGACCCATGACCCATGACCCATGACCCATGACCCATGACCCATGACCCATGACCCATGACCCATGACCCATATGACCCATATGACCCATATGACCCATATGACCCATGACCCATGACCCATGTCCCATATGACCCATATGACCCATGACCCATGACCCATGACCCATGACCCATGACCCATGACCCATGACCCATGACCCATGACCCATGACCCATGACCCATGACCCATATGACCCATGACCCATGACCCATGACCCATATGACACATATGACCCATGACCCATATGACCCATATGACCCATGACCCATGACCCATGACCCATGACCCATGACCCATGACCCATGACCCATGACCCATGACCCATGACCCATGACCCATGACCCATGACCCATGACCCATGACCCATGACCCATGACCCATAACCCATGACCCATGACCCATATGACCCATATGACCCATATGACCCATGACCCATGACCCATGACCCATATGACCCATATGACCCATGACCCATGACCCATGACCCATGACCCATGACCCATGACCCATGACCCATGACGCATGACCCATGACCCATGACCCATGACCCATGACCCATGACCCATGACCCATGACCCATGACCCATATGACCCATGACCCATGACCCATGACCCATGACCCATATGACCCATATGACCCATGACCCATGACCCATGTCCCATATGACCCATATGACCCATGACCCATGACCCATGACCCATGACCCATGACCCATGACCCATGACCCATGACCCATGACCCATGACCCATGACCCATGACCCATGACCCATGACCCATGACCCATGACCCATGACCCATGACCCATAACCCATGACCCATGACCCATATGACCCATATGACCCATATGACCCATGACCCATGACCCATGACCCATATGACCCATATGACCCATGACCCATGACCCATGACCCATGACCCATGACCCATGACCCATGACCCATGACGCATGACCCATGACCCATGACCCATGACCCATGACCCATGACCCATGACCCATGACCCATGACCCATATGACCCATGACCCATGACCCATGACCCATGACCCATATGACCCATATGACCCATGACCCATGACCCATGTCCCATATGACCCATATGACCCATGACCCATGACCCATGACCCATGACCCATGACCCATGACCCATGACCCATGACCCATGACCCATGACCCATGACCCATGACCCATGACCCATGACCCATGACCCATATGACCCATATGACCCATATGACCCATATGACCCATGACCCATGACCCATATGACCCATGACCCATGACCCATATGACCCATATGACCCATATCACCCATGACCCATGACCCATGACCCATATGACCCATGACCCATGACCCATGACCCATGACCCATGACCCATGACCCATGACCCATGACGCATGACCCATGACCCATGACCCATGACCCATGACCCATGACCCATGACCCATGACCCATGACCCATATGACCCATATGACCCATATGACCCATATGACCCATGACCCATGACACATATGACCCATGACCCATGACCCATATGACCCATGACCCATGACCCATATGACCCATATGACCCATATGACCCATGACCCATGACCCATGACCCATATGACCCATATGACCCATGACCCATGACCCATGACCCATGGCCCATGACCCATGACCCATGACCCATGACCCATGACCCATGACCCATGACCCATGACCCATGACCCATGACCCATGACCCATGACCCATGACCCATGACCCATGACCCATGACCCATGACCCATGACCCATGACCCATGACCCATGACCCATGACCCATGACCCATGACCCATGACCCATGACCCATATGACCCATATGACCCATGACCCATGACCCATGACCCATATGACCCATATGACCCATGACCAATGACCCATAACCCATATGACCCATAACCCATATGACCCATAACCCATATGACCCATATGACCCATGACCCATGACCCATATGACCCATATGACCCATGACCCATATGACCCATATGACCCATATGACCCATGACCCATGACCCATGACCCATATGACCCATATGACCCATGACCCATGACCCATGACCCATGACCCATGACCCATGACCCATGACCCATGACCCATGACCCATGACCCATGACCCATATGACCCATGACCCATGACCCATGACCCATATGAGCCATATGACCAATGACCCATGACCCATGACCCATATGACCCATATGACCCATGACCCATGACCCATGACCCATATGACCCATATGACCAATGACCCATGACCCATGACCCATATGACCCATATGACCCATGACCCATGACCCATGACCCATGACCCATATGACCCATATGACCCATATGACCCATATGACCCATGACCCATGACCCATGACCCATGACCCATGACCCATGACCCATGACCCATGACCCATGACCCATGACCCATGACCCATGACCCATGACCCATGACCCATGACCCATGACCCATGACCCATGACCCATGACCCATGACCCATGACCCATGACCCATGACCCATGACACATGACCCATGACCCATGACCCATGACCCATGACCCATGACCCATATGACCCATATGACCCATATGACCCATATGACCCATATGACCCATGACCCATGACCCATATGACCCATGACCCATGACCCATATGACCCATATGACCCATGACCCATGACCCATGACGCATGACCCATGACCCATGACCCATGACCCATGACCCATGACCCATGACCCATGACCCATGACCCATATGACCCATGACCCATGACCCATGACCCATGACCCATATGACCCATATGACCCATGACCCATGACCCATGTCCCATATGACCCATATGACCCATGACCCATGACCCATGACCCATGACCCATATGAGCCATATGACCCATGACCCATGACCCATGACCCATGACCCATATGACCCATATGACCCATGACCCATATGACCCATATGACCCATGACCCATGACCCATGACCCATGACCCATGACCCATGACCCATATGACCCATATGACCCATATGACCCATATGACCCATGACCCATGACCCATATGACCCATGACCCATGACCCATATGACCCATATGACCCATATGACCCATGACCCATGACCCATGACCCATATGACCCATATGACCCATGACCCATGACCCATGACCCATGACCCATGACCCATATGACCCATATGACCCATATGACCCATGACCCATGACCCATGACCCATATGACCCATATGACCCATGACCCATGACCCATATGACCCATATGACCCATGACCCATGACCCATGACCCATGACCCATGACCCATGACCCATATGACCCATGATCCATGACCCATGACCCATGACCCATATGACCCATATGACCCATGACCCATGACCCATGTCCCATATGACCCATATGACCCATGACCCATGACCCATGACCCATGACCCATGACCCATATGAGCCATATGACCCATGACCCATGACCCATGACCCATGACCCATGACCCATGACCCATGACCCATGACCCATGACCCATGACCCATGACCCATGACCCATGACCCATGACCCATGACCCATGACCCATGACCCATGACCCATGACCCATGACCCATGACCCATGACCCATGACCCATGACCCATGACCCATGACCCATGACCCATGACGCATGACCCATGACCCATGACCCATGACCCATGACCCATGACCCATGACCCATGACCCATGACCCATGACCCATGACCCATGACCCATGACCCATGACCCATGACCCATATGACCCATGACCCATGACCCATGACCCATGACCCATGACCCATGTCCCATGACCCATGACCCATATGACCCATATGACCCATGACACATGACCCATATGACCCATATGACCCATGACCCATGACCCATGACCCATGACCCATTGGACCAATATGACCCATGACCCATGACCCATGACCCATATGACCCATATGACCCATGACCCATGACCCATGACCCATATGACCCATATGACCCATGACCCATATGACCCATATGACCCATGACCCATGACCCATGACCCATATGACCCATATGACCCATGACCCATGACCCATGACCCATGACCCATGACCCATGACTCATGACCCATGACCCATGACCCATGACCCATGACCCATGACCCATGACCCATGACCCATGACCCATGACCCATGACCCATGACCCATGACCCATGACCCATGACCCATGACCCATGACCCATGACCCATGACCCATGACCCATGACCCATGACCCATGACCCATGACCCATGACCCATGACCCATGACCCATGACCCATGACCCATGACCCATGACCCATGACCCATGACCCATGACCCATGACCCATGACCCATGACCCATGACCCATGACCCATGACCCATGACCCATGACCCATATGACCCATATGACCCATGACCCATGACCCATGACCCATATGACCCATATGACCCATGACCAATGACCCATAACCCATATGACCCATAACCCATATGACCCATAACCCATATGACCCATAACCCATATGACCCATAACCCATATGACCCATAACCCATATGACCCATAACCCATATGACCCATATGACCCATGACCCATGACCCATGACCCATGACCCATGACCCATGACCCATATGACCCATATGACCCATATGACCCATATGACCCATGACCCATGACCCATATGACCCATGACCCATGACCCATATGACCCATGACCCATGACCCATGACCCATGACCCATGACCCATGACCCATGACCCATGACGCATGACCCATGACCCATGACCCATGACCCATGACCCATGACCCATGACCCATGACCCATGACCCACGACCCATGACCCATGACCCATGACCCATATGACCCATATGACCCATATGACCCATATGACCCATGACCCATGACCCATGTCCCATGACCCATGACCCATGACCCATGACCCACGACCCACGACCCACGACCCATGACCCATGACCCATGACCCATGACCCATGACCCATGACCCATGACCCATATGACCCATATGACCCATGACCCATGACCCATGACCCATATGAGCCATATGACCCATATGACCCATGACCCATGACCCATGACCCATATGACCCATATGACCCATGACCCATGACCCATGTCCCATATGACCCATATGACCCATGACCCATGACCCATGACCCATATGACCCATATGACCCATGACCCATGACCCATGACCCATATGACCCATATGACCCATGACCCATGACCCATGACTCATATGACCCATATGAACCATGACCCATGACCCATGTGACCCATGACCCATGACCAATGACCCATGACCCATGACCCATGACCCATGACCCATGACCCATGACCCATGACCCATGACCCATGACCCATGACCCATGACCCATGACCCATGACCCATGACCCATGACCCATGACCCATAACCCATGACCCATGACCCATATGACCCATATGACCCATATGACCCATGACCCATGACCCATGACCCATATGACCCATATGACCCATGACCCATGACCCATGACCCATGACCCATGACCCATGACCCATGACCCATGACGCATGACCCATGACCCATGACCCATGACCCATGACCCATGACCCATGACCCATGACCCATGACCCATATGACCCATGACCCATGACCCATGACCCATGACCCATATGACCCATATGACCCATGACCCATGACCCATGTCCCATATGACCCATATGACCCATGACCCATGACCCATGACCCATGACCCATATGAGCCATATGACCCATGACCCATGACCCATGACCCATATGACCCATATGACCCATGACCCATATGACCCATATGACCCATGACCCATGACCCATGACCCATGACCCATGACCCATGACCCATGAGCCATGAGCCATGACCCATGACCCATGACCCATGACCCATGACCCATGACCCATGACCCATGACCCATGACCCATGACCCATGACCCATGACCCATGACCCATGACCCATGACCCATGACCCATGACCCATGACCCATGACCCATGACCCATGACCCATGACCCATGACCCATGACCCATGACCCATGACCCATGACCCATGACCCATGACCCGTGACCCATGACCCATGACCCATGACCCATGACCCATGACCAATGACCCATGACCCATATGACCCATATGACCCATGACCCATGACCCATGACTCATATGACCCATATGAACCATGACCCATGACCCATGTGACCCATGACCCATGACCAATGACCCATGACCCATGACCCATGACCCATGACCCATGACCCATGACCCATGACCCATGACCCATGACCCATGACCCATGACCCATGACCCATGACCCATGACCCATGACCCATGACCCATGACCCATGACCCATGACCCATGACCCATGACCCATAACCCATGACCCATGACCCATATGACCCATATGACCCATATGACCCATGACCCATGACCCATGACCCATATGACCCATATGACCCATGACCCATGACCCATGACCCATGACCCATGACCCATGACCCATGACCCATGACGCATGACCCATGACCCATGACCCATGACCCATGACCCATGACCCATGACCCATGACCCATGACCCATATGACCCATGACCCATGACCCATGACCCATGACCCATATGACCCATATGACCCATGACCCATGACCCATGTCCCATATGACCCATATGACCCATGACCCATGACCCATGACCCATGACCCATATGAGCCATATGACCCATGACCCATGACCCATGACCCATATGACCCATATGACCCATGACCCATATGACCCATATGACCCATGACCCATGACCCATGACCCATGACCCATGACCCATGACCCATGAGCCATGAGCCATGACCCATGACCCATGACCCATGACCCATGACCCATGACCCATGACCCATGACCCATGACCCATGACCCATGACCCATGACCCATGACCCATGACCCATGACCCATGACCCATGACCCATGACCCATGACCCATGACCCATGACCCATGACCCATGACCCATGACCCATGACCCATGACCCATGACCCATGACCCATGACCCATGACCCATGACGCATGACCCATGACCCATGACCCATGACCCATGACCCATGACCCATGACCCATGACCCATGACCCATGACCCATGACCCATGACCCATATGACCCATGACCCATGACCCATGACCCATGACCCATGACCCATGTCCCATGACCCATGACCCATATGACCCATATGACCCATGACACATGACCCATATGACCCATATGACCCATGACCCATGACCCATGACCCATGACCCATATGACCCATATGACCCATGACCCATGACCCATGACCCATATGACCCATATGACCCATGACCCATGACCCATGACCCATATGACCCATATGACCCATGACCCATGACCCATGACCCATGACCCATATGACCCATATGACCCATGACCCATGACCCATGACCCATATGACCCATATGACCCATGACCCATGACCCATGACCCATGACCCATGACCCATGACCCATGACCCATGACCCATGACCCATGACCCATGACCCATGACCCATGACCCATGACCCATGACCCATGACCCATGACCCATGACCCATGACCCATGACCCATATGACCCATATGACCCATGACCCATGACCCATGACCCATATGAGCCATATGACCCATGACCCAAGACCCATATGACCCATATGACCCATGACCCATGACCCATGACCCATGACCCATGACCCATGACCCATGACCCATGACCCATGACCCATGACCCATGACCCATGACCCATGACCCATATGACCCATATGACCCATATGACCCATGACCCATGACCCATGACCCATATGACCCATATGACCCATGACCCATGACCCATGACCCATATGACCCATATGACCCATGACCCATATGACCCATATGACCCATATGACCCATGACCCATGACCCATGACCCATGACCCATGACCCATGACCCATGACCCATGACCCATGACCCATGACCCATGACCCATGACCCATGACCCATGACCCATGACCCATGACCCATGACCCATGACCCATGACCCATGACCCATGACCCATGACCCATGACCCATGACCCATGACACATGACCCATGACCCATGACCCATGACCCATGACCCATGACCCATATGACCCATATGACCCATATGACCCATATGACCCATATGACCCATGACCCATGACCCATATGACCCATGACCCATGACCCATATGACCCATATGACCCATGACCCATGACCCATGACGCATGACCCATGACCCATGACCCATGACCCAGACCCATGACCCATGACCCATGACCCATGACCCATGACCCATATGACCCATGACCCATGACCCATGACCCATGACCCATGACCCATGACCCATGACCCATGACCCATGACCCATGACCCATGACCCATGACCCATGACCCATGACCCATGACCCATGACCCACGACCCATGACCCATGACCCATGACCCATGACCCATGACCCATGACCCATATGACCCATATGACCCATGACCCATGACCCATGACCCATATGACCCATATGACCCATGACCAATGACCCATAACCCATATGACCCATAACCCATATGACCCATATGACCCATGACCCATGACCCATGACCCATATGACCCATATGACCCATGACCCATGACCCATGACCCATATGACCCATGACCCATGACCCATGACCCATATGACCCATATGACCCATGACCCATGACCCATGACCCATATGACCCATATGACCCATGACCCATGACCCATGACCCATATGACCCATATGACCCATGACCCATGACCCATGACCCATGACCCATGACCCATGACCCATGACCCATGACCCATGACCCATGACCCATGACCCATGACCCATGACCCATGACCCATGACCCATGACCCATGACCCATGACCCATGACCCATGACCCATGACCCATATGACCCATATGACCCATATGACCCATGACCCATGACCCATGACCCATATGACCCATATGACCCATGACCCATGACCCATGACCCATGACCCATGACCCATGACCCATGACCCATGACCCATGACCCATGACCCATGACCCATATGACCCATGACCCATGACCCATGACCCATATGAGCCATATGACCAATGACCCATGACCCATGACCCATATGACCCATATGACCCATGACCCATGACCCATGACCCATATGACCCATATGACCAATGACCCATGACCCATGACCCATATGACCCATATGACCCATGACCCATGACCCATGACCCATGACCCATGACCCATGACCCATGACCCATGACCCATGACCCATGACCCATATGACCCATATGACCCATGACCCATGACCCATGACCCATATGAGCCATATGACCCATGACCCATGACCCATGACCCATGACCCATGACCCATGACCCATGACCCATATGACCCATATGACCCATGACCCATGACCCATGTCCCATATGACCCATATGACCCATGACCCATGACCCATGACCCATGACCCATATGAGCCATATGACCCATGACCCATGACCCATGACCCATGACCCATATGACCCATATGACCCATGACCCATATGACCCATATGACCCATATGACCCATGACCCATGACCCATGACCCATGACCCATGACCCATGACCCATGACCCATGACCCATGACCCATGACCCATGACCCATGACCCATGACCCATGACCCATGACCCATGACCCATGACCCATGACCCATGACCCATGACCCATGACACATGACCCATGACCCATGACCCATGACCCATGACCCATGACCCATATGACCCATATGACCCATATGACCCATGACCCATGACCCATATGACCCATGACCCATGACCCATATGACCCATATGACCCATGACCCATGACCCATGACGCATGACCCATGACCCATGACCCATGACCCATGACCCATGACCCATGACCCATGACCCATGACCCATGACCCATGACCCATATGACCCATGACCCATGACCCATGACCCATGACCCATATGACCCATATGACCCATATGACCCATGACCCATGACCCATGTCCCATATGACCCATATGACCCATGACCCATGACCCATGACCCATGACCCATATGAGCCATATGACCCATGACCCATGACCCATGACCCATGACCCATATGACCCATATGACCCATGACCCATATGACCCATATGACCCATGACCCATGACCCATGACCCATGACCCATGACCCATGACCCATGACCCATGACCCATGACCCATGACCCATGACCCATGACCCATGACCCATGACCCATGACCCATGACCCATGACCCATGACCCATGACCCATGACCCATGACCCATGACCCATGACCCATGACCCATGACCCATGACCCATGACCCATGACCCATGACCCATGACCCATGACCCATGACCCATGACCCATGACCCATGACCCATGACCCATGACCCATGACCCATGACCCATGACCCATGACACATGACACATGACCCATGACCCATGACCCATGACCCATGACCCATGACCCATATGACCCATATGACCCATATGACCCATATGACCCATATGACCCATGACCCATGACCCATATGACCCATGACCCATGACCCATGACCCATGACCCATATGACCCATATGACCCATGACCCATGACCCATGTCCCATATGACCCATATGACCCATGACCCATGACCCATGACCCATGACCCATATGAGCCATATGACCCATGACCCATGACCCATGACCCATGACCCATATGACCCATATGACCCATGACCCATATGACCCATATGACCCATGACCCATGACCCATGACCCATGACCCATGACCCATGACCCATATGACCCATATGACCCATATGACCCATATGACCCATGACCCATGACCCATATGACCCATGACCCATGACCCATATGACCCATATGACCCATATGACCCATGACCCATGACCCATGACCCATATGACCCATATGACCCATGACCCATGACCCATGACCCATGACCCATGACCCATGACCCATGACCCATATGACCCATATGACCCATGACCCATGACCCATGACCCATGACCCATGACCCATGACCCATGACGCATGACCCATGACCCATGACCCATGACCCATGACCCATGACCCATGACCCATGACCCATGACCCATATGACCCATGACCCATGACCCATGACCCATATGACCCATATGACCCATGACCCATATGACCCATATGACCCATGACCCATGACCCATGACCCATGACCCATGACCCATGACCCATGACCCATGACCCATGACCCATATGACCCATATGACCCATATGACCCATATGACCCATGACCCATGACCCATATGACCCATGACCCATGACCCATATGACCCATGACCCATGACCCATGACCCATGACCCATGACCCATGACCCATGACCCATGACGCATGACCCATGACCCATGACCCATGACCCATGACCCATGACCCATGACCCATGACCCATGACCCATATGACCCATGACCCATGACCCATGACCCATGACCCATATGACCCATATGACCCATGACCCATATGACCCATATGACCCATGACCCATGACCCATGTCCCATGACCCATGACCCATGACCCATGACCCACGACCCACGACCCACGACCCATGACCCATGACCCATGACCCATGACCCATGACCCATGACCCATGACCCATATGACCCATATGACCCATGACCCATGACCCATGACTCATATGACCCATATGAACCATGACCCATGACCCATGTGACCCATGACCCATGACCAATGACCCATGACCCATGACCCATGACCCATGACCCATGACCCATGACCCATGACCCATGACCCATGACCCATGACCCATGACCCATGACCCATGACCCATGACCCATGACCCATGACCCATAACCCATGACCCATGACCCATATGACCCATATGACCCATATGACCCATGACCCATGACCCATGACCCATATGACCCATATGACCCATGACCCATGACCCATGACCCATGACCCATGACCCATGACCCATGACCCATGACGCATGACCCATGACCCATGACCCATGACCCATGACCCATGACCCATGACCCATGACCCATGACCCATATGACCCATGACCCATGACCCATGACCCATGACCCATATGACCCATATGACCCATGACCCATGACCCATGTCCCATATGACCCATATGACCCATGACCCATGACCCATGACCCATGACCCATATGAGCCATATGACCCATGACCCATGACCCATGACCCATATGACCCATATGACCCATGACCCATATGACCCATATGACCCATGACCCATGACCCATGACCCATGACCCATGACCCATGACCCATGAGCCATGAGCCATGACCCATGACCCATGACCCATGACCCATGACCCATGACCCATGACCCATGACCCATGACCCATGACCCATGACCCATGACCCATGACCCATGACCCATGACCCATGACCCATGACCCATGACCCATGACCCATGACCCATGACCCATGACCCATGACCCATGACCCATGACCCATGACCCATGACCCATGACCCATGACCCATGACCCATGACCCGTGACCCATGACCCATGACCCATGACCCATGACCCATGACCCATGACCCATGACCCATATGACCCATATGACCCATATGACCCATGACCCATGACCCATGACTCATATGACCCATATGAACCATGACCCATGACCCATGTGACCCATGACCCATGACCAATGACCCATGACCCATGACCCATGACCCATGACCCATGACCCATGACCCATGACCCATGACCCATGACCCATGACCCATGACCCATGACCCATGACCCATGACCCATGACCCATGACCCATGACCCATGACCCATGACCCATAACCCATGACCCATGACCCATATGACCCATATGACCCATATGACCCATGACCCATGACCCATGACCCATATGACCCATATGACCCATGACCCATGACCCATGACCCATGACCCATGACCCATGACCCATGACCCATGACGCATGACCCATGACCCATGACCCATGACCCATGACCCATGACCCATGACCCATGACCCATGACCCATATGACCCATGACCCATGACCCATGACCCATGACCCATATGACCCATATGACCCATGACCCATGACCCATGTCCCATATGACCCATATGACCCATGACCCATGACCCATGACCCATGACCCATATGAGCCATATGACCCATGACCCATGACCCATGACCCATATGACCCATATGACCCATGACCCATATGACCCATATGACCCATGACCCATGACCCATGACCCATGACCCATGACCCATGACCCATGAGCCATGAGCCATGACCCATGACCCATGACCCATGACCCATGACCCATGACCCATGACCCATGACCCATGACCCATGACCCATGACCCATGACCCATGACCCATGACCCATGACCCATGACCCATGACCCATGACCCATGACCCATGACCCATGACCCATGACCCATGACCCATGACCCATGACCCATGACCCATGACCCATGACCCATGACCCATGACCCATGACGCATGACCCATGACCCATGACCCATGACCCATGACCCATGACCCATGACCCATGACCCATGACCCATGACCCATGACCCATGACCCATATGACCCATGACCCATGACCCATGACCCATGACCCATGACCCATGTCCCATGACCCATGACCCATATGACCCATATGACCCATGACACATGACCCATATGACCCATATGACCCATGACCCATGACCCATGACCCATGACCCATATGACCCATATGACCCATGACCCATGACCCATGACCCATGACCCATATGACCCATATGACCCATGACCCATGACCCATGACCCATATGACCCATATGACCCATGACCCATGACCCATGACCCATATGACCCATATGACCCATGACCCATGACCCATGACCCATATGACCCATATGACCCATGACCCATGACCCATGACCCATGACCCATGACCCATGACCCATGACCCATGACCCATGACCCATGACCCATGACCCATGACCCATGACCCATGACCCATGACCCATGACCCATGACCCATGACCCATGACCCATGACCCATGACCCATGACCCATGACCCATATGACCCATATGACCCATGACCCATGACCCATGACCCATATGAGCCATATGACCCATGACCCAAGACCCATATGACCCATATGACCCATGACCCATGACCCATGACCCATGACCCATGACCCATGACCCATGACCCATGACCCATGACCCATGACCCATGACCCATGACCCATGACCCATGACCCATGACCCATATGACCCATATGACCCATATGACCCATGACCCATGACCCATGACCCATATGACCCATATGACCCATGACCCATGACCCATGACCCATATGACCCATATGACCCATGACCCATATGACCCATATGACCCATATGACCCATGACCCATGACCCATGACCCATGACCCATGACCCATGACCCATGACCCATGACCCATGACCCATGACCCATGACCCATGACCCATGACCCATGACCCATGACCCATGACCCATGACCCATGACCCATGACCCATGACCCATGACCCATGACCCATGACCCATGACACATGACCCATGACCCATGACCCATGACCCATGACCCATGACCCATATGACCCATATGACCCATATGACCCATATGACCCATGACCCATGACCCATATGACCCATGACCCATGACCCATATGACCCATATGACCCATGACCCATGACCCATGACGCATGACCCATGACCCATGACCCATGACCCAGACCCATGACCCATGACCCATGACCCATGACCCATGACCCATATGACCCATGACCCATGACCCATGACCCATGACCCATGACCCATGACCCATGACCCATGACCCATGACCCATGACCCATGACCCATGACCCATGACCCATGACCCATGACCCACGACCCATGACCCATGACCCATGACCCATGACCCATGACCCATGACCCATATGACCCATATGACCCATGACCCATGACCCATGACCCATATGACCCATATGACCCATGACCAATGACCCATAACCCATATGACCCATAACCCATATGACCCATATGACCCATGACCCATGACCCATGACCCATATGACCCATATGACCCATGACCCATGACCCATGACCCATATGACCCATGACCCATGACCCATGACCCATATGACCCATATGACCCATGACCCATGACCCATGACCCATATGACCCATATGACCCATGACCCATGACCCATGACCCATATGACCCATATGACCCATGACCCATGACCCATGACCCATGACCCATGACCCATGACCCATGACCCATGACCCATGACCCATGACCCATGACCCATGACCCATGACCCATGACCCATGACCCATGACCCATGACCCATGACCCATGACCCATGACCCATATGACCCATATGACCCATATGACCCATGACCCATGACCCATGACCCATATGACCCATATGACCCATGACCCATGACCCATGACCCATGACCCATGACCCATGACCCATGACCCATGACCCATGACCCATGACCCATGACCCATATGACCCATGACCCATGACCCATGACCCATATGAGCCATATGACCAATGACCCATGACCCATGACCCATATGACCCATATGACCCATGACCCATGACCCATGACCCATATGACCCATATGACCAATGACCCATGACCCATGACCCATATGACCCATATGACCCATGACCCATGACCCATGACCCATGACCCATGACCCATGACCCATGACCCATGACCCATGACCCATATGACCCATATGACCCATGACCCATGACCCATGACCCATATGAGCCATATGACCCATGACCCATGACCCATGACCCATGACCCATGACCCATGACCCATGACCCATATGACCCATATGACCCATGACCCATGACCCATGTCCCATATGACCCATATGACCCATGACCCATGACCCATGACCCATGACCCATATGAGCCATATGACCCATGACCCATGACCCATGACCCATGACCCATATGACCCATATGACCCATGACCCATATGACCCATATGACCCATATGACCCATGACCCATGACCCATGACCCATGACCCATGACCCATGACCCATGACCCATGACCCATGACCCATGACCCATGACCCATGACCCATGACCCATGACCCATGACCCATGACCCATGACCCATGACCCATGACCCATGACCCATGACCCATGACACATGACCCATGACCCATGACCCATGACCCATGACCCATGACCCATATGACCCATATGACCCATATGACCCATATGACCCATGACCCATGACCCATATGACCCATGACCCATGACCCATATGACCCATATGACCCATGACCCATGACCCATGACGCATGACCCATGACCCATGACCCATGACCCATGACCCATGACCCATGACCCATGACCCATGACCCATGACCCATGACCCATATGACCCATGACCCATGACCCATGACCCATGACCCATATGACCCATATGACCCATGACCCATGACCCATGTCCCATATGACCCATATGACCCATGACCCATGACCCATGACCCATGACCCATATGAGCCATATGACCCATGACCCATGACCCATGACCCATGACCCATATGACCCATATGACCCATGACCCATATGACCCATATGACCCATGACCCATGACCCATGACCCATGACCCATGACCCATGACCCATGACCCATGACCCATGACCCATGACCCATGACCCATGACCCATGACCCATGACCCATGACCCATGACCCATGACCCATGACCCATGACCCATGACCCATGACCCATGACCCATGACCCATGACCCATGACCCATGACCCATGACCCATGACCCATGACCCATGACCCATGACCCATGACCCATGACCCATGACCCATGACCCATGACCCATGACCCATGACCCATGACCCATGACCCATGACCCATGACCCATGACCCATGACCCATATGACCCATGACCCATGACCCATGACCCATGACCCATATGACCCATATGACCCATGACCCATGACCCATGTCCCATATGACCCATATGACCCATGACCCATGACCCATGACCCATGACCCATATGAGCCATATGACCCATGACCCATGACCCATGACCCATGACCCATATGACCCATATGACCCATGACCCATATGACCCATATGACCCATGACCCATGACCCATGACCCATGACCCATGACCCATGACCCATATGACCCATATGACCCATATGACCCATATGACCCATGACCCATGACCCATATGACCCATGACCCATGACCCATATGACCCATATGACCCATATGACCCATGACCCATGACCCATGACCCATATGACCCATATGACCCATGACCCATGACCCATGACCCATGACCCATGACCCATGACCCATGACCCATATGACCCATATGACCCATGACCCATGACCCATGACCCATGACCCATGACCCATGACCCATGACGCATGACCCATGACCCATGACCCATGACCCATGACCCATGACCCATGACCCATGACCCATGACCCATATGACCCATGACCCATGACCCATGACCCATATGACCCATATGACCCATGACCCATATGACCCATATGACCCATGACCCATGACCCATGACCCATGACCCATGACCCATGACCCATGACCCATGACCCATGACCCATATGACCCATATGACCCATATGACCCATATGACCCATGACCCATGACCCATATGACCCATGACCCATGACCCATATGACCCATGACCCATGACCCATGACCCATGACCCATGACCCATGACCCATGACCCATGACGCATGACCCATGACCCATGACCCATGACCCATGACCCATGACCCATGACCCATGACCCATGACCCATATGACCCATGACCCATGACCCATGACCCATATGACCCATATGACCCATGACCCATATGACCCATATGACCCATATGACCCATGACCCATGACCCATATGACCCATATGACCCATGACCCATGACCCATGTCCCATATGACCCATATGACCCATGACCCATGACCCATGACCCATGACCCATATGAGCCATATGACCCATGACCCATGACCCATGACCCATGACCCATATGACCCATATGACCCATGACCCATATGACCCATATGACCCATGACCCATGACCCATGACCCATGACCCATATGACCCATATGACCCATGACCCATGACCCATGTCCCATATGACCCATATGACCCATGACCCATGACCCATGACCCATGACCCATATGAGCCATATGACCCATGACCCATGACCCATGACCCATGACCCATATGACCCATATGACCCATGACCCATATGACCCATATGACCCATGACCCATGACCCATGACCCATGACCCATGACCCATGACCCATATGACCCATATGACCCATATGACCCATATGACCCATGACCCATGACCCATATGACCCATGACCCATGACCCATATGACCCATGACCCATGACCCATGACCCATGACCCATGACCCATGACCCATGACCCATGACGCATGACCCATGACCCATGACCCATGACCCATGACCCATGACCCATGACCCATGACCCATGACCCATGACCCACGACCCATGACCCATGACCCATGACCCATATGACCCATATGACCCATATGACCCATATTACCCATGACCCATGACCCATGTCCCATGACCCATGACCCATGACCCATGACCCACGACCCACGACCCACGACCCATGACCCATGACCCATGACCCATGACCCATGACCCATGACCCATGACCCATATGACCCATATGACCCATGACCCATGACCCATGACCCATATGAGCCATATGACCCATATGACCCATGACCCATGACCCATGACCCATATGACCCATATGACCCATGACCCATGACCCATGTCCCATATGACCCATATGACCCATGACCCATGACCCATGACCCATATGACCCATATGACCCATGACCCATGACCCATGACCCATGACCCATATGACCCATATGACCCATGACCCATGACCCATGACCCATATGACCCATATGACCCATGACCCATGACCCATGTGACCCATGACCCATGACCCATGACCCATGACCCATGACCCATGACCCATGACCCATGACCCATGACCCATGACCCATGACCCATGACCCATGACCCATGACCCATGACCCATGACCCATGACCCATGACCCATGACCCATAACCCATGACCCATGACCCATATGACCCATATGACCCATATGACCCATGACCCATGACCCATGACCCATATGACCCATATGACCCATGACCCATGACCCATGACCCATGACCCATGACCCATGACCCATGACCCATGACGCATGACCCATGACCCATGACCCATGACCCATGACCCATGACCCATGACCCATGACCCATGACCCATATGACCCATGACCCATGACCCATGACCCATGACCCATATGACCCATATGACCCATGACCAATGACCCATGTCCCATATGACCCATATGACCCATGACCCATGACCCATGACCCATGACCCATATGAGCCATATGACCCATGACCCATGACCCATGACCCATGACCCATATGACCCATATGACCCATGACCCATATGACCCATATGACCCATGACCCATGACCCATGACCCATGACCCATGACCCATGACCCATGACCCATGACCCATGACCCATGACCCATGACCCATGACCCATGACCCATGACCCATGACCCATGACCCATGACCCATGACCCATGACCCATGACCCATGACCCATGACCCATGACCCATGACCCATGACCCATGACCCATGACCCATGACCCATGACCCATGACCCATGACCCATGACCCATGACCCATGACCCATGACCCATGACCCATGACCCATGACCCATGACCCATGACCCATGACCCATGACCCATGACCCATGACCCATGACCCATGACCCATGACCCATGACCCATGACACATGACCCATGACCCATGACCCATGACCCATGACCCATATGACCCATATGACCCATATGACCCATATGACCCATGACCCATGACCCATATGACCCATGACCCATGACCCATATGACCCATATGACCCATATGACCCATGACCCATGACCCATGACCCATATGACCCATATGACCCATGACCCATGACCCATGACCCATGACCCATGACCCATGACCCATGACCCATGACCCATGACCCATGACCCATGACCCATGACCCATGACCCATATGACCCATATGACCCATGACCCATGACCCATGACCCATATGACCCATATGACCCATGACCAATGACCCATAACCCATATGACCCTTAACCCATATGACCCATATGACCCATGACCCATGACCCATGACCCATATGACCCATATGACCCATGACCCATGACCCATGACCCATATGACCCATGACCCATGACCCATGACCCATATGACCCATATGACCCATGACCCATGACCCATGACCCATATGACCCATATGACCCATGACCCATGACCCATGACCCATGACCCATGACCCATGACCCATGACCCATGACCCATATGACCCATATGACCCATGACCCATGACCCATGACCCATATGACCCATATGACCCATGACCCATGACCCATATGACCCATATGACCCATGACCCATGACCCATGACCCATATGACCCATATGACCAATGACCCATGACCCATGACCCATATGACCCATATGACCCATGACCCATGACCCATGACCCATGACCCATGACCCATGACCCATGACCCATGACCCATGACCCATGACCCATGACCCATGACCCATGACCCATGACCCATGACCCATGACCCATGACCCATGACCCATGACCCATGACCCATGACACATGACCCATATGACCCATATGACCCATATGACCCATATGACCCATATGACCCATATGACCCATATGACCCATATGACCCATATGACCCATGACCCATGACCCATGACCCATATGACCCATGACCCATGACCCATATGACCCATATGACCCATATGACCCATGACCCATGACCCATGACCCATATGACCCATATGACCCATGACCCATGACCCATGACCCATGACCCATGACCCATGACCCATGACCCATGACCCATGACCCATGACCCATGACCCATGACCCATGACCCATGACCCATGACCCATGACCCATGACCCATGACCCATGACCCATGACCCATGACCCATGACCCATGACCCATGACCCATATGACCCATATGACCCATGACCCCTGACCCATGACCCATACGACCCATGACCCATGACCCATGACCCATATGACCCATATGACCCATGACCCATGACCCATATGACCCATATGACCCATGACCCATGACCCATGACCCATATGACCCATGACCCATGACCCATGACCCATGACCCATGACCCATATGACCCATGACCCATGACCCATATGACCCATATGACCCATATGACCCATGACCCATGACCCATGACCCATATGACCCATATGACCCATGACCCATGACCCATGACCCATGACCCATGACCCATGACCCAAGACCCATGACCCATGACCCATGACCCATATGACCCATATGACCCATGACCCATGACCCATGACCCATATGAGCCATATGACCCATGACCCATGACCCATGACCCATATGACCCATATGACCCATGATCCATGACCCATGACCCATGACCCATGACCCATGACCCATGACCCATGACCCATGACCCATGACCCATGACCCGTGACCCGTGACCCGTGACCCGTGACCCATGACCCATGACCCATGACCCATGACCCATGACCCATGACCCATGACCCATGACCCATGACCCATGACCCATGACCCATGACCCATGACCCATATGACCCATATGACCCATATGACCCATGACCCATGACCCATGACCCATATGACCCATATGACCCATGACCCATGACCCATGACCCATATGACCCATATGACCCATGACCCATGACCCATATGAGCCATATGACCCATGACCCATGACCAATGACCCATGACCCATGACCCATGACCCATGACCCATGACCCATGACCCATGACCCATGACCCATGACCCATGACCCATGACCCATGACCCATGACCCATGACCCATGACCCATGACCCATGACCCATGACCCATGACCCATGACCCATATGACACATATGACCCATATGACCCATGACCCATGACCCATGACCCATGACCCATATGACCCTTATGACCCATGACCCATGACCCATGACCCATGACCCATTACCCATGACCCATGACCCATATGACCCATATGACCCATGACCCATGACCCATATGAACCATATGACCCATGACCCATGACCCATGACCCATGACCCATATGACCCATATGACCAATGACCCATGACCCATGACCCATATGACCCATATGACCCATGACCCATGACCCATGACCCATGACCCATGACCCATGACCCATGACCCATGACCCATATGACCCATATGACCCATGACCCATGACCCATATGAGCCATATGACCCATGACCCATGACCCATGACCCATGACCCCTGACCCATGACCCATGACCCATTACCCATGACCCATGACCCATATGACCCATATGACCCATGACCCATGACCCATATGAACCATATGACCCATGACCCATGACCCATGACCCATATGACCCATGACCCATATGACCCATATGACCAATGACCCATGACCCATGACCCATATGACCCATATGACCCATGACCCATGACCCATGACCCATGACCCATGACCCATGACCCATGACCCATGACCCATGACCCATATGACCCATATGACCCATGACCCATGACCCATGACCCATGACCCATGACCCATGACCCATGACCCATGACCCATGACCCATGACCCATGACCCATGACCCATGACCCATGACCCATGACCCATGACCCATGACCCATGACCCATGACCCATGACCCATGACCCATGACCCATGACCCATGACCCATGACCCATGACCCATGACCCATGACCCATGACCCATGACCCATGACCCATGACCCATGACCCGTGACCCATGACCCATGACCCATGACCCATGACCCATGACCCATAACCCATGACCCATGACCCATATGACCCATATGACCCATATGACCCATGACCCATGACCCATGACCCATATGACCCATATGACCCATGACCCATGACCCATGACCCATGACCCATGACCCATGACCCATGACCCATGACGCATGACCCATGACCCATGACCCATGACCCATGACCCATGACCCATGACCCATGACCCATGACCCACGACCCACGACCCACGACCCATGACCCATGACCCATGACCCATGACCCATGACCCATGACCCATGACCCATGACCCATATGACCCATATGACCCATGACCCATGACCCATGACCCATATGAGCCATATGACCCATATGACCCATGACCCATGACCCATGACCCATATGACCCATATGACCCATGACCCATGACCCATGTCCCATATGACCCATATGACCCATGACCCATGACCCATGACCCATGACCCATATGACCCATATGACCCATGACCCATGACCCATGACCCATGACCCATGACCCATGACCCGTGACCCGTGACCCGTGACCCGTGACCCATGACCCATGACCCATGACCCATGACCCATGACCCATATGACCCATATGACCCATGACCCATGACCCATATGAGCCATATGACCCATGACCCATGACCCATGACCCATGACCCATGACCCATGACCCATGACCCATTACCCATGACCCATGACCCATATGACCCATATGACCCATGACCCATGACCCATATGAACCATATGACCCATGACCCATGACCCATGACCCATATGACCCCTGACCCATATGACCCATATGACCAATGACCCATGACCCATGACCCATATGACCCATATGACCCATGACCCATGACCCATGACCCATGACCCATGACCCATGACCCATGACCCATGACCCATATGACCCATATGACCCATGACCCATGACCCATGACCCATGACCCATGACCCATGACCCATGACCCATGACCCATGACCCATGACCCATGACCCATGACCCATGACCCATGACCCATGACCCATGACCCATGACCCATGACCCATGACCCATGACCCATGACCCATGACCCATGACCCATGACCCATGACCCATGACCCATGACCCATGACCCATGACCCATGACCCATATCACCCATATCACCCATGACCCCTGACCCATGACCCATATGACCCATGACCCATGACCCATGACCCATATGACCCATATGACCCATGACCCATGACCCATGACCCATATGACCCATATGACCCATGACCCATGACCCATGACCCATATGACCCATATGACCCATGACCCATGACCCATGACCCATGACCCATGACCCATGACCCATGACCCATGACCCATGACCCATGACCCATGACCCATGACCCATGACCCATGACCCATGACCCATGACCCATGACTCATGACCCATATGACCCATATGACCCATGACCCATGACCCATGTGACCCATGACCCATGACCCATGACCCATGACCCATGACCCATGACCCATGACCCATGACCCATGACCCGTGACCCATGACCCATGACCCATGACCCATGACCCATGACCCATAACCCATGACCCATGACCCATATGACCCATATGACCCATATGACCCATGACCCATGACCCATGACCCATATGACCCATATGACCCATGACCCATGACCCATGACCCATGACCCATGACCCATGACCCATGACCCATGACGCATGACCCATGACCCATGACCCATGACCCATGACCCATGACCCATGACCCATGACCCATGACCCACGACCCACGACCCACGACCCATGACCCATGACCCATGACCCATGACCCATGACCCATGACCCATGACCCATGACCCATATGACCCATATGACCCATGACCCATGACCCATGACCCATATGAGCCATATGACCCATATGACCCATGACCCATGACCCATGACCCATATGACCCATATGACCCATGACCCATGACCCATGTCCCATATGACCCATATGACCCATGACCCATGACCCATGACCCATGACCCATATGACCCATATGACCCATGACCCATGACCCATGACCCATGACCCATGACCCATGACCCGTGACCCGTGACCCGTGACCCGTGACCCATGACCCATGACCCATGACCCATGACCCATGACCCATGACCCATGACCCATGACCCATGACCCATGACCCATGACCCATGACCCATATGACCCATATGACCCATATGACCCATGACCCATGACCCATGACCCATATGACCCATATGACCCATGACCCATGACCCATGACCCATATGACCCATATGACCCATGACCCATGACCCATATGAGCCATATGACCCATGACCCATGACCAATGACCCATGACCCATGACCCATGACCCATGACCCATGACCCATGACCCATGACCCATGACCCATGACCCATGACCCATGACCCATGACCCATGACCCATGACCCATGACCCATGACCCATGACCCATATGACACATATGACCCATATGACCCATGACCCATGACCCATGACCCATGACCCATATGACCCTTATGACCCATGACCCATGACCCATGACCCATGACCCATTACCCATGACCCATGACCCATATGACCCATATGACCCATGACCCATGACCCATATGAACCATATGACCCATGACCCATGACCCATGACCCATATGACCCATGACCCATATGACCCATATGACCAATGACCCATGACCCATGACCCATATGACCCATATGACCCATGACCCATGACCCATGACCCATGACCCATGACCCATGACCCATGACCCATGACCCATATGACCCATATGACCCATGACCCATGACCCATATGAGCCATATGACCCATGACCCATGACCCATGACCCATGACCCATGACCCATGACCCATGACCCATTACCCATGACCCATGACCCATATGACCCATATGACCCATGACCCATGACCCATATGAACCATATGACCCATGACCCATGACCCATGACCCATATGACCCATGACCCATGACCCATATGACCCATATGACCCATGACCCATGACCCATGACCCATGACCCATGACCCATGACCCATGACCCATGACCCATATGACCCATATGACCCATGACCCATGACCCATGACCCATGACCCATGACCCATGACCCATGACCCATGACCCATGACCCATGACCCATGACCCATGACCCATGACCCATGACCCATGACCCATGACCCATGACCCATGACCCATGACCCATGACCCATGACCCATGACCCATGACCCATATCACCCATATGACCCATGACCCCTGACCCATGACCCATATGACCCATGACCCATGACCCATGACCCATATGACCCATATGACCCATGACCCATGACCCATGACCCATATGACCCATATGACCCATGACCCATGACCCATATGACCCATATGACCCATGACCCATGACCCATGACCCATGACCCATGACCCATGACCCATGACCCATGACCCATGACACATGACCCATGACCCATGACCCATATGACCCATATGACCCATGACCCATGACCCATGACCCATGACCCATGACCCATGACCCATGACCCATGACCCATGACCCATGACCCATGACCCATGACCCATGACCCATGACCCATGACCCATGACCCGTGACCCATGACCCATGACCCATGACCCATGACCCATGACCCATGACCCATGACCCATAACCCATGACCCATGACCCATATGACCCATATGACCCATATGACCCATGACCCATGACCCATGACCCATATGACCCATATGACCCATGACCCATGACCCATGACCCGTGACCCGTGACCCGTGACCCGTGACCCATGACCCATGACCCATGACCCATGACCCATGACCCATGACCCATGACCCATGACCCATGACCCATGACCCATGACCCATGACACATATGACCCATGACCCATGACCCATGTGACCCATGACCCATGACCCATGACCCATGACCCATGACCCATGACCCATGACCCATGACCCATGACCCGTGACCCATGACCCATGACCCATGACCCATGACCCATGACCCATGACCCATGTCCCATGACCCATGACCCATGACCCATGACCCATGACCCATGACCCATGACCCATGACCCATGACCCATGACCCATGACCCATGACCCATATGACCCATATGACCCATGACCCATGACCCATGTGACCCATGACCCATGACCCATGACCCATGACCCATGACCCATGACCCATGACCCATGACCCATGACCCATGACCCATGACCCATGACCCATGACCCATGACCCATGACCCATGACCCATGACACATGACCCATGACCCATGACCCATGACCCATGACCCATGACCCATATGACCCATATGACCCATATGACCCATATGACCCATGACCCATGACCCATATGACCCATGACCCATGACCCATATGACCCATATGACCCATATGACCCATGACCCATGACCCATGACCCATATGACCCATATGACCCATGACCCATGACCCATGACCCATGACCCATGACCCATGACCCATGACCCATGACCCATATGACCCATATGACCCATGACCCATGACCCATGACCCATGACCCATGACCCATGACCCATGACCCATGACCCATGACGCATGACCCATGACCCATGACCCATGACCCATGACCCATGACCCATGACCCATGACCCATGACCCATATGACCCATGACCCATGACCCATGACCCATGACCCATGACCCATGACCCATGTCCCATGACCCATGACCCATATGACCCATATGACCCATGACCCATGACCCATATGACCCATATGACCCATGACCCATGACCCATGACCCATGACCCATGACCCATGACCCATGACCCATGACCCATGACCCATGACCCATGACCCATGACCCATGACCCATGACCCATGACCCATGACCCATGACCCATGACCCATATGACCCATATGACCCATGACCCATGACCCATGACCCATGACCCATGACCCATGACCCATGACCCATTGGACCAATATGACCCATGACCCATGACCCATGACCCATATGACCCATATGACCCATGACCCATGACCCATGACCCATATGACCCATATGACCCATGACCCATATGACCCATATGACCCATGACCCATGACCCATGACCCATATGACCCATATGACCCATGACCCATGACCCATGACCCATGACCCATGACCCATGACCCATGACTCATGACCCATGACCCATGACCCATATGACCCATATGACCCATGACCCATATGACCCATATGACCCATGACCCATGACCCATGACCCATGACCCATATGACCCATATGACCCATGACCCATGACCCATGACCCATGACCCATGACCCATGACCCATGACCCATGACCCATGACCCATGACCCATGACCCATGACCCATGACCCATGACCCATGACCCATGACCCATGACCCATGACCCATGACCCATGACCCATGACCCATGACCCATGACCCATGACCCATGACCCATGACCCATATGACCCATATGACCCATGACCCATGACCCATGACTCATATGACCCATATGAACCATGACCCATGACCCATGTGACCCATGACCCATGACCAATGACCCATGACCCATGACCCATGACCCATGACCCATGACCCATGACCCATGACCCATGACCCATATGACCCATATGACCCATGACCCATGACCCATGACCCATGACCCATATGACCCATATGACCCATGACCCATATGACCCATATGACCCATGACCCATGACCCATGACCCATGACCCATATGACCCATATGACCCATGACCCATGACCCATGACCCATGACCCATGACCCATGACTCATGACCCATGACCCATGACCCATGACCCATGACCCATGACCCATGACCCATGACCCATGACCCATGACCCATGACCCATGACCCATGACCCATGACCCATGACCCATGACCCATGACCCATGACCCATGACCCATGACCCATGACCCATGACCCATGACCCATGACCCATGACCCATGACCCATGACCCATATGACCCATATGACCCATGACCCATGACCCATGACTCATATGACCCATATGAACCATGACCCATGACCCATGTGACCCATGACCCATGACCAATGACCCATGACCCATGACCCATGACCCATGACCCATGACCCATGACCCATGACCCATGACCCATGACCCATGACCCATGACCCATGACCCATGACCCATGACCCATGACCCATGACCCATGACCCATGACCCATAACCCATGACCCATGACCCATATGACCCATATGACCCATATGACCCATGACCCATGACCCATGACCCATATGACCCATATGACCCATGACCCATGACCCATGACCCATGACCCATGACCCATGACCCATGACCCATGACCCATGACGCATGACCCATGACCCATGACCCATGACCCATGACCCATGACCCATGACCCATGACCCATGACCCATGACCCATATGACCCATGACCCATGACCCATGACCCATGACCCATATGACCCATATGACCCATGACCCATGACCCATGTCCCATATGACCCATATGACCCATGACCCATGACCCATGACCCATGACCCATGACCCATGACCCATGACCCATATGAGCCATATGACCCATGACCCATGACCCATGACCCATGACCCATATGACCCATATGACCCATGACCCATATGACCCATATGACCCATGACCCATGACCCATGACCCATGACCCATGACCCATGACCCATGAGCCATGACCCATGACCCATGACCCATGACCCATGACCCATGACCCATGACCCATATGAGCCATATGACCCATGACCCATGACCCATGACCCATGACCCATGACCCATGACCCATGACCCATGACCCATGACCCATGACCCATGACCCATGACCCATGACCCATATGACCCATGACCCATGACCCATGACCCATGACCCATGACCCATGTCCCATGACCCATGACCCATATGACCCATATGACCCATGACACATGACCCATATGACCCATATGACCCATGACCCATGACCCATGACCCATGACCCATGACCCATTGGACCAATATGACCCATGACCCATGACCCATGACCCATATGACCCATATGACCCACGACCCATGACCCATGACCCATATGACCCATATGACCCATGACCCATATGACCCATATGACCCATGACCCATGACCCATGACCCATATGACCCATATGACCCATGACCCATGACCCATGACCCATGACCCATGACCCATGACTCATGACCCATGACCCATGACCCATGACCCATGACCCATGACCCATGACCCATGACCCATGACCCATGACCCATGACCCATGACCCATGACCCATGACCCATGACCCATGACCCATGACCCATGACCCATGACCCATGACCCATGACCCATGACCCATGACCCATGACCCATGACCCATGACCCATGACCCATGACCCATATGACCCATATGACCCATGACCCATGACCCATGACCCATATGACCCATATGACCCATGACCAATGACCCATAACCCATATGACCCATAACCCATATGACCCATATGACCCATGACCCATGACCCATGACCCATATGACCCATATGACCCATGACCCATGACCCATGACCCATATGACCCATGACCCATGACCCATGACCCATATGACCCATATGACCCATGACCCATGACCCATGACCCATATGACCCATATGACCCATGACCCATGACCCATGACCCATATGACCCATATGACCCATGACCCATGACCCATGACCCATGACCCATGACCCATGACCCATGACCCATGACCCATGACCCATGACCCATGACCCATGACCCATGACCCATGACCCATGACCCATGACCCATGACCCATGACCCATGACCCATGACCCATGACCCATGACCCATGACCCATGACCCATGACCCATATGACCCATATGACCCATGACCCATGACCCATGACCCATATGAGCCATATGACCCATGACCCAAGACCCATATGACCCATATGACCCATGACCCATGACCCATGACCTATGACCCATGACCCATGACCCATGACCCATGACCCATGACCCATGACCCATGACCCATGACCCATGACCCATATGACCCATATGACCCATATGACCCATGACCCATGACCCATGACCCATATGACCCATATGACCCATGACCCATGACCCATGACCCATGACCCATGACCCATGACCCATGACCCATGACCCATGACCCATGACCCATGACCCATATGACCCATGACCCATGACCCATGACCCATATGAGCCATATGACCAATGACCCATGACCCATGACCCATATGACCCATATGACCCATGACCCATGACCCATGACCCATATGACCCATATGACCAATGACCCATGACCCATGACCCATATGACCCATATGACCCATGACCCATGACCCATGACCCATGACCCATGACCCATGACCCATGACCCATGACCCATGACCCATGACCCATGACCCATGACCCATGACCCATGACCCATGACCCATGACCCATATGACCCATATGACCCATGACCCATGACCCATGACCCATGACCCATATGAGCCATATGACCCATGACCCATGACCCATGACCCATATGACCCATATGACCCATGACCCATATGACCCATATGACCCATGACCCATGACCCATGACCCATGACCCATGACCCATGACCCATGACCCATGACCCATGACCCATGACCCATGACCCATGACCCATGACCCATGACCCATGACCCATGACCCATGACCCATGACCCATGACCCATGACCCATGACCCATGACCCATGACCCATGACCCATGACCCATGACACATGACCCATGACCCATGACCCATGACCCATGACCCATGACCCATATGACCCATATGACCCATATGACCCATATGACCCATGACCCATGACCCATATGACCCATGACCCATGACCCATATGACCCATATGACCCATGACCCATGACCCATGACGCATGACCCATGACCCATGACCCATGACCCATGACCCATGACCCATGACCCATGACCCATGACCCATGACCCATATGACCCATGACCCATGACCCATGACCCATGACCCATATGACCCATATGACCCATGACCCATGACCCATGTCCCATATGACCCATATGACCCATGACCCATGACCCATGACCCATGACCCATATGAGCCATATGACCCATGACCCATGACCCATGACCCATGACCCATATGACCCATATGACCCATGACCCATATGACCCATATGACCCATGACCCATGACCCATGACCCATGACCCATGACCCATGACCCATATGACCCATATGACCCATATGACCCATATGACCCATGACCCATGACCCATATGACCCATGACCCATGACCCATATGACCCATATGACCCATATGACCCATGACCCATGACCCATGACCCATATGACCCATATGACCCATGACCCATGACCCATGACCCATGACCCATGACCCATGACCCATATGACCCATATGACCCATGACCCATGACCCATGACCCATGACCCATGACCCATGACCCATGACCCATGACGCATGACCCATGACCCATGACCCATGACCCATGACCCATGACCCATGACCCATGACCCATGACCCATGACCCATATGACCCATGACCCATGACCCATGACCCATATGACCCATATGACCCATGACCCATATGACCCATATGACCCATGACCCATGACCCATGACCCATGACCCATGACCCATGACCCATGACCCATGACCCATGACCCATGACCCATATGACCCATATGACCCATATGACCCATATGACCCATGACCCATGACCCATATGACCCATGACCCATGACCCATATGACCCATGACGCATGACCCATGACCCATGACCCATGACCCATGACCCATGACCCATGACGCATGACCCATGACCCATGACCCATGACCCATGACCCATGACCCATGACCCATGACCCATGACCCATATGACCCATGACCCATGACCCATGACCCATATGACCCATATGACCCATGACCCATATGACCCATATGACCCATGACCCATGACCCATGACCCATGACCCATGACCCATGACCCATGACCCATGACCCATGACCCATATGACCCATATGACCCATATGACCCATATGACCCATGACCCATGACCCATGTCCCATATGACCCATATGACCCATGACCCATGACCCATGACCCATGACCCATGACCCATGACCCATGACCCATGACCCATGACCCATGACCCATGACCCATGACCCATGACCCATGACCCATGACCCATGACCCATGACACATGACCCATGACCCATGACCCATGACCCATGACCCATGACCCATGACCCATATGACCCATATGACCCATATGACCCATATGACCCATGACCCATGACCCATATGACCCATGACCCATGACCCATATGACCCATATGACCCATATGACCCATGACCCATGACCCATGACCCATATAACCCATATGACCCATGACCCATGACCCATGACCCATGACCCATGACCCATGACCCATGACCCATATGACCCATATGACCCATGACCCATGACCCATGACCCATGACCCATGACCCATGACCCATGACCCATGACCCATGACCCATGACGCATGACCCATGACCCATGACCCATGACCCATGACCCATGACCCATGACCCATGACCCATATGACCCATGACCCATGACCCATGACCCATATGACCCATATGACCCATGACCCATATGACCCATATGACCCATGACCCATGACCCATGACCCATGACCCATGACCCATGACCCATGACCCATGACCCATGACCCATGACCCATGACCCATGACCCATGACCCATGACCCATGACCCATGACCCATGACCCATGACCCATGACCCATAACCCATGACCCATGACCCATATGACCCATATGACCCATATGACCCATGACCCATGACCCATGACCCATGACCCATATGACCCATATGACCCATGACCCATGACCCATGACCCATGACCCATGACCCATGACCCATGACCCATGACGCATGACCCATGACCCATGACCCATGACCCATGACCCATGACCCATGACCCATGACCCATGACCCATATGACCCATGACCCATGACCCATGACCCATGACCCATATGACCCATATGACCCATGACCCATGACCCATGTCCCATATGACCCATATGACCCATGACCCATGACCCATGACCCATGACCCATGACCCATATGACCCATATGACCCATATGACCCATATGACCCATGACCCATGACCCATATGACCCATGACCCATGACCCATATGACCCATATGACCCATATGACCCATGACCCATGACCCATGACCCATATGACCCATATGACCCATGACCCATGACCCATGACCCATGACCCATGACCCATGACCCATGACCCATGACCCATATGACCCATATGACCCATGACCCATGACCCATGACCCATGACCCATGACCCATGACCCATGACCCATGACCCATGACGCATGACCCATGACCCATGACCCATGACCCATGACCCATGACCCATGACCCATGACCCATGACCCATATGACCCATGACCCATGACCCATGACCCATATGACCCATATGACCCATGACCCATATGACCCATATGACCCATGACCCATGACCCATGACCCATGACCCATGACCCATGACCCATGACCCATGACCCATGGCCCATGACCCATGACCCATGACCCATGACCCATGACCCATGACCCATGACCCATGACCCATGACCCATGACCCATGACCCATGACCCATGACCCATGACCCATGACCCATGACCCATGACCCATGACCCATGACCCATGACCCATGACCCATGACCCATGACCCATGACCCATGACCCATGACCCATGACCCATATGACCCATATGACCCATGACCCATGACCCATGACCCATATGACCCATATGACCCATGACCAATGACCCATAACCCATATGACCCATAACCCATATGACCCATAACCCATATGACCCATAACCCATATGACCCATATGACCCATGACCCATGACCCATGACCCATATGACCCATATGACCCATATGACCCATGACCCATGACCCATGACCCATATGACCCATGACCCATGACCCATGACCCATATGACCCATATGACCCATGACCCATGACCCATGACCCATATGACCCATATGACCCATGACCCATGACCCATGACCCATATGACCCATATGACCCATGACCCATGACCCATGACCCATGACCCATGACCCATGACCCATGACCCATGACCCATGACCCATGACCCATGACCCATGACCCATGACCCATGACCCATGACCCATGACCCATGACCCATGACCCATGACCCATATGACCCATATGACCCATGACCCATGACCCATGACCCATATGAGCCATATGACCCATGACCCAAGACCCATATGACCCATATGACCCATGACCCATGACCCATGACCCATGACCCATGACCCATGACCCATGACCCATGACCCATGACCCATGACCCATGACCCATGACCCATGACCCATATGACCCATATGACCCATATGACCCATGACCCATGACCCATGACCCATATGACCCATATGACCCATGACCCATGACCCATGACCCATGACCCATGACCCATGACCCATGACCCATGACCCATGACCCATGACCCATGACCCATATGACCCATGACCCATGACCCATGACCCATATGAGCCATATGACCAATGACCCATGACCCATGACCCATATGACCCATATGACCCATGACCCATGACCCATGACCCATATGACCCATATGACCAATGACCCATGACCCATGACCCATATGACCCATATGACCCATGACCCATGACCCATGACCCATGACCCATGACCCATGACCCATGACCCATGACCCATGACCCATGACCCATATGACCCATATGACCCATGACCCATGACCCATGACCCATATGAGCCATATGACCCATGACCCATGACCCATGACCCATGACCCATATGACCCATATGACCCATGACCCATGACCCATGACCCATGACCCATGACCCATGACCCATGACCCATGACCCATGACCCATGACCCATGACCCATGACCCATGACCCATGACCCATGACCCATGACCCATGACCCATAACCCATGACCCATGACCCATATGACCCATATGACCCATATGACCCATGACCCATGACCCATGACCCATATGACCCATATGACCCATGACCCATGACCCATGACCCGTGACCCGTGACCCGTGACCCGTGACCCATGACCCATGACCCATGACCCATGACCCATGACCCATGACCCATGACCCATGACCCATGACCCATGACCCATGACCCATGACACATATGACCCATGACCCATGACCCATGTGACCCATGACCCATGACCCATGACCCATGACCCATGACCCATGACCCATGACCCATGACCCATGACCCATGACCCGTGACCCATGACCCATGACCCATGACCCATGACCCATGACCCATGACCCATGTCCCATGACCCATGACCCATGACCCATGACCCATGACCCATGACCCATGACCCATGACCCATGACCCATGACCCATGACCCATGACCCATATGACCCATATGACCCATGACCCATGACCCATGTGACCCATGACCCATGACCCATGACCCATGACCCATGACCCATGACCCATGACCCATGACCCATGACCCATGACCCATGACCCATGACCCATGACCCATGACCCATGACCCATGACCCATGACCCATGACCCATGACACATGACCCATGACCCATGACCCATGACCCATGACCCATGACCCATATGACCCATATGACCCATATGACCCATATGACCCATGACCCATGACCCATATGACCCATGACCCATGACCCATATGACCCATATGACCCATATGACCCATGACCCATGACCCATGACCCATATGACCCATATGACCCATGACCCATGACCCATGACCCATGACCCATGACCCATGACCCATGACCCATGACCCATATGACCCATATGACCCATGACCCATGACCCATGACCCATGACCCATGACCCATGACCCATGACCCATGACCCATGACGCATGACCCATGACCCATGACCCATGACCCATGACCCATGACCCATGACCCATGACCCATGACCCATATGACCCATGACCCATGACCCATGACCCATGACCCATGACCCATGACCCATGACCCATGTCCCATGACCCATGACCCATATGACCCATATGACCCATGACCCATGACCCATATGACCCATATGACCCATGACCCATGACCCATGACCCATGACCCATGACCCATGACCCATGACCCATGACCCATGACCCATGACCCATGACCCATGACCCATGACCCATGACCCATGACCCATATGACCCATATGACCCATGACCCATGACCCATGACCCATGACCCATGACCCATTGGACCAATATGACCCATGACCCATGACCCATGACCCATATGACCCATATGACCCATGACCCATGACCCATGACCCATATGACCCATATGACCCATGACCCATATGACCCATATGACCCATGACCCATGACCCATGACCCATATGACCCATATGACCCATGACCCATGACCCATGACCCATGACCCATGACCCATGACTCATGACCCATGACCCATGACCCATGACCCATGACCCATGACCCATGACCCATGACCCATGACCCATGACCCATGACCCATGACCCATGACCCATGACCCATGACCCATGACCCATGACCCATGACCCATGACCCATGACCCATGACCCATGACCCATGACCCATGACCCATGACCCATGACCCATGACCCATGACCCATGACCCATAACCCATGACCCATGACCCATATGACCCATATGACCCATATGACCCATGACCCATGACCCATGACCCATGACCCATGACCCATAACCCATGACCCATGACCCATATGACCCATATGACCCATATGACCCATGACCCATGACCCATGACCCATATGACCCATATGACCCATGACCCATGACCCATGACCCATGACCCATATGACCCATATGACCCATGACCCATATGACCCATATGACCCATGACCCATGACCCATGACCCATATGACCCATATGACCCATGACCCATGACCCATGACCCATGACCCATGACCCATGACTCATGACCCATGACCCATGACCCATGACCCATGACCCATGACCCATGACCCATGACCCATGACCCATGACCCATGACCCATGACCCATGACCCATGACCCATGACCCATGACCCATGACCCATGACCCATGACCCATGACCCATGACCCATGACCCATGACCCATGACCCATGACCCATGACCCATGACCCATGACCCATATGACCCATATGACCCATGACCCATGACCCATGACTCATATGACCCATATGAACCATGACCCATGACCCATGTGACCCATGACCCATGACCAATGACCCATGACCCATGACCCATGACCCATGACCCATGACCCATGACCCATGACCCATGACCCATGACCCATGACCCATGACCCATGACCCATGACCCATGACCCATGACCCATGACCCATGACCCATGACCCATAACCCATGACCCATGACCCATATGACCCATATGACCCATATGACCCATGACCCATGACCCATGACCCATATGACCCATATGACCCATGACCCATGACCCATGACCCATGACCCATGACCCATGACCCATGACCCATGACGCATGACCCATGACCCATGACCCATGACCCATGACCCATGACCCATGACCCATGACCCATGACCCATGACCCATATGAGCCATATGACCCATGACCCATGACCCATGACCCATGACCCATATGACCCATATGACCCATGACCCATATGACCCATATGACCCATGACCCATGACCCATGACCCATGACCCATGACCCATGACCCATGAGCCATGACCCATGACCCATGACCCATGACCCATGACCCATGACCCATGACCCATATGAGCCATATGACCCATGACCCATGACCCATGACCCATGACCCATGACCCATGACCCATGACCCATGACCCATGACCCATGACCCATGACCCATATGACCCATGACCCATGACCCATGACCCATGACCCATGACCCATGTCCCATGACCCATGACCCATATGACCCATATGACCCATGACACATGACCCATATGACCCATATGACCCATGACCCATGACCCATGACCCATGACCCATGACCCATTGGACCAATATGACCCATGACCCATGACCCATGACCCATATGACCCATATGACCCACGACCCATGACCCATGACCCATATGACCCATATGACCCATGACCCATATGACCCATATGACCCATGACCCATGACCCATGACCCATATGACCCATATGACCCATGACCCATGACCCATGACCCATGACCCATGACCCATGACTCATGACCCATGACCCATGACCCATGACCCATGACCCATGACCCATGACCCATGACCCATGACCCATGACCCATGACCCATGACCCATGACCCATGACCCATGACCCATGACCCATGACCCATGACCCATGACCCATGACCCATGACCCATGACCCATGACCCATGACCCATGACCCATGACCCATGACCCATGACCCATGACCCATATGACCCATATGACCCATGACCCATGACCCATGACCCATATGACCCATATGACCCATGACCAATGACCCATAACCCATATGACCCATAACCCATATGACCCATATGACCCATGACCCATGACCCATGACCCATATGACCCATATGACCCATGACCCATGACCCATGACCCATATGACCCATGACCCATGACCCATGACCCATATGACCCATATGACCCATGACCCATGACCCATGACCCATATGACCCATATGACCCATGACCCATGACCCATGACCCATATGACCCATATGACCCATGACCCATGACCCATGACCCATGACCCATGACCCATGACCCATGACCCATGACCCATGACCCATGACCCATGACCCATGACCCATGACCCATGACCCATGACCCATGACCCATGACCCATGACCCATGACCCATGACCCATGACCCATGACCCATGACCCATGACCCATATGACCCATATGACCCATGACCCATGACCCATGACCCATATGAGCCATATGACCCATGACCCAAGACCCATATGACCCATATGACCCATGACCCATGACCCATGACCTATGACCCATGACCCATGACCCATGACCCATGACCCATGACCCATGACCCATGACCCATGACCCATGACCCATATGACCCATATGACCCATATGACCCATGACCCATGACCCATGACCCATATGACCCATATGACCCATGACCCATGACCCATGACCCATGACCCATGACCCATGACCCATGACCCATGACCCATGACCCATGACCCATATGACCCATGACCCATGACCCATGACCCATATGAGCCATATGACCAATGACCCATGACCCATGACCCATATGACCCATATGACCCATGACCCATGACCCATGACCCATATGACCCATATGACCAATGACCCATGACCCATGACCCATATGACCCATATGACCCATGACCCATGACCCATGACCCATGACCCATGACCCATGACCCATGACCCATGACCCATGACCCATGACCCATGACCCATATGACCCATATGACCCATGACCCATGACCCATGACCCATGACCCATGACCCATATGAGCCATATGACCCATGACCCATGACCCATGACCCATATGACCCATATGACCCATGACCCATATGACCCATATGACCCATGACCCATGACCCATGACCCATGACCCATGACCCATGACCCATGACCCATGACCCATGACCCATGACCCATGACCCATGACCCATGACCCATGACCCATGACCCATGACCCATGACCCATGACCCATGACCCATGACCCATGACCCATGACCCATGACACATGACCCATGACCCATGACCCATGACCCATGACCCATGACCCATATGACCCATATGACCCATATGACCCATATGACCCATGACCCATGACCCATATGACCCATGACCCATGACCCATATGACCCATATGACCCATGACCCATGACCCATGACGCATGACCCATGACCCATGACCCATGACCCATGACCCATGACCCATGACCCATGACCCATGACCCATGACCCATGACCCATATGACCCATGACCCATGACCCATGACCCATGACCCATATGACCCATATGACCCATGACCCATGACCCATGTCCCATATGACCCATATGACCCATGACCCATGACCCATGACCCATGACCCATATGAGCCATATGACCCATGACCCATGACCCATGACCCATGACCCATATGACCCATATGACCCATGACCCATATGACCCATATGACCCATGACCCATGACCCATGACCCATGACCCATGACCCATGACCCATATGACCCATAAGACCCATATGACCCATATGACCCATGACCCATGACCCATATGACCCATGACCCATGACCCATATGACCCATATGACCCATATGACCCATGACCCATGACCCATGACCCATATGACCCATATGACCCATGACCCATGACCCATGACCCATGACCCATGACCCATGACCCATATGACCCATATGACCCATGACCCATGACCCATGACCCATGACCCATGACCCATGACCCATGACCCATGACGCATGACCCATGACCCATGACCCATGACCCATGACCCATGACCCATGACCCATGACCCATGACCCATATGACCCATGACCCATGACCCATGACCCATATGACCCATATGACCCATGACCCATATGACCCATATGACCCATGACCCATGACCCATGACCCATGACCCATGACCCATGACCCATGACCCATGACCCATGACCCATATGACCCATATGACCCATATGACCCATATGACCCATGACCCATGACCCATATGACCCATGACCCATGACCCATATGACCCATGACGCATGACCCATGACCCATGACCCATGACCCATGACCCATGACCCATGACGCATGACCCATGACCCATGACCCATGACCCATGACCCATGACCCATGACCCATATGACCCATATGACCCATGACCCATGACCCATGACCCATGACCCATGACCCATGACCCATGACCCATGACCCATGACCCATGACCCATGACCCATGACCCATGACCCATGACCCATGACCCATGACCCATAACCCATGACCCATGTCCCATATGACCCATATGACCCATATGACCCATGACCCATGACCCATGACCCATGACCCATATGACCCATATGACCCATGACCCATGACCCATGACCCATGACCCATGACCCATGACCCATGACCCATGACGCATGACCCATGACCCATGACCCATGACCCATGACCCATGACCCATGACCCATGACCCATGACCCATATGACCCATGACCCATGACCCATGACCCATGACCCATATGACCCATATGACCCATGACCCATGACCCATGTCCCATATGACCCATATGACCCATGACCCATGACCCATGACCCATGACCCATGACCCATATGACCCATGACCCATGACCCATGACCCATGACCCATATGACCCATATGACCCATGACCCATGACCCATGTCCCATATGACCCATATGACCCATGACCCATGACCCATGACCCATGACCCATGACCCATGACCCATATGACCCATATGACCCATATGACCCATATGACCCATGACCCATGACCCATATGACCCATGACCCATGACCCATATGACCCATATGACCCATATGACCCATGACCCATGACCCATGACCCATATGACCCATATGACCCATGACCCATGACCCATGACCCATGACCCATGACCCATGACCCATGACCCATGACCCATATGACCCATATGACCCATGACCCATGACCCATGACCCATGACCCATGACCCATGACCCATGACCCATGACCCATGACCCATGACGCATGACCCATGACCCATGACCCATGACCCATGACCCATGACCCATGACCCATGACCCATGACCCATATGACCCATGACCCATGACCCATGACCCATATGACCCATATGACCCATGACCCATATGACCCATATGACCCATGACCCATGACCCATGACCCATGACCCATGACCCATGACCCATGACCCATGACCCATGGCCCATGACCCATGACCCATGACCCATGACCCATGACCCATGACCCATGACCCATGACCCATGACCCATGACCCATGACCCATGACCCATGACCCATGACCCATGACCCATGACCCATGACCCATGACCCATGACCCATGACCCATGACCCATGACCCATGACCCATGACCCATGACCCATGACCCATGACCCATGACCCATGACCCATGACCCATATGACCCATATGACCCATGACCCATGACCCATGACCCATATGACCCATATGACCCATGACCAATGACCCATAACCCATATGACCCATAACCCATATGACCCATAACCCATATGACCCATAACCCATATGACCCATATGACCCATGACCCATGACCCATATGACCCATATGACCCATGACCCATGACCCATGACCCATATGACCCATGACCCATGACCCATGACCCATATGACCCATATGACCCATGACCCATGACCCATGACCCATATGACCCATATGACCCATGACCCATGACCCATGACCCATATGACCCATATGACCCATGACCCATGACCCATGACCCATGACCCATGACCCATGACCCATGACCCATGACCCATGACCCATGACCCATGACCCATGACCCATGACCCATGACCCATGACCCATGACCCATGACCCATGACCCATGACCCATGACCCATGACCCATGACCCATATGACCCATATGACCCATGACCCATGACCCATGACCCATATGAGCCATATGACCCATGACCCAAGACCCATATGACCCATATGACCCATGACCCATGACCCATGACCCATGACCCATGACCCATGACCCATGACCCATGACCCATGACCCATGACCCATGACCCATGACCCATGACCCATATGACCCATATGACCCATATGACCCATGACCCATGACCCATGACCCATATGACCCATATGACCCATGACCCATGACCCATGACCCATGACCCATGACCCATGACCCATGACCCATGACCCATGACCCATGACCCATGACCCATATGACCCATGACCCATGACCCATGACCCATATGAGCCATATGACCAATGACCCATGACCCATGACCCATATGACCCATATGACCCATGACCCATGACCCATGACCCATATGACCCATATGACCAATGACCCATGACCCATGACCCATATGACCCATATGACCCATGACCCATGACCCATGACCCATGACCCATGACCCATGACCCATGACCCATGACCCATGACCCATGACCCATGACCCATGACCCATGACCCATATGACCCATATGACCCATGACCCATGACCCATGACCCATATGAGCCATATGACCCATGACCCATGACCCATGACCCATGACCCATATGACCCATATGACCCATGACCCATGACCCATGACCCATGACCCATGACCCATGACCCATGACCCATGACCCATGACCCATGACCCATGACCCATGACCCATGACCCATGACCCATGACCCATATGACCCATATGACCCATGACCCATGACCCATGTCCCATATGACCCATATGACCCATGACCCATGACCCATGACCCATGACCCATGACCCATGACCCATATGACCCATATGACCAATGACCCATGACCCATGACCCATATGACCCATATGACCCATGACCCATGACCCATGACCCATGACCCATGACCCATGACCCATGACCCATGACCCATGACCCATGACCCATGACCCATGACCCATGACCCATGACCCATGACCCATGACCCATGACCCATGACCCATGACCCATGACCCATGACCCATGACCCATGACCCATGACCCATGACACATGACCCATATGACCCATATGACCCATATGACCCATATGACCCATGACCCATACGACCCATGACCCATGACCCATATGACCCATATGACCCATATGACCCATGACCCATGACCCATGACCCATATGACCCATATGACCCATATGACCCATGACCCATGACCCATGACCCATGAGCCATGACCCATGACCCATATGACCCATGATCCATGACCCATGACCCATATGACCCATATGACCAATGACCCATGACCCATGACCCATATGACCCATATGACCCATGACCCATGACCCATGACCCATGACCCATATGACCCATATGACCCATGACCCATGACCCATGTCCCATATGACCCATATGACCCATGACCCATGACCCATATGAGCCATATGACCCATGACCCATGACCCATGACCCATGACCCATATGACCCATATGACCCATGACCCATATGACCCATATGACCCATGACCCATGACCCATGACCCATGACCCATGACCCATGACCCATGAGCCATGACCCATGACCCATGACCCATGACCCATGACCCATGACCCATGACCCATGACCCATGACCCATGACCCATGACCCATGACCCATGACCCATGACCCATGACCCATATGACCCATATGACCCATATGACCCATGACCCATGACCCATGACCCATATGACCCATATGACCCATGACCCATGACCCATGACCCATGACCCATGACCCATGACCCATGACCCATGACCCATGACCCATGACCCATGACCCATATGACCCATGACCCATGACCCATGACCCATATGAGCCATATGACCAATGACCCATGACCCATGACCCATGACCCATATGACCCATATGACCCATGACCCATGACCCATGACCCATATGACCCATATGACCAATGACCCATGACCCATGACCCATATGACCCATATGACCCATGACCCATGACCCATGACCCATGACCCATGACCCATGACCCATGACCCATGACCCATGACCCATGACCCATATGACCCATATGACCCATGACCCATGACCCATGACCCATGACCCATGACCCATGACCCATGACCCATGACCCATATGACCCATATGACCCATGACCCATGAGCCATGACCCATGACCCATGACCCATGACCCATGACCCATGACCCATGACCCATGACCCATGACCCATGACCCATGACCCATGACCCATGACCCATGACCCATGACCCATATGACCCATATGACCCATATGACCCATGACCCATGACCCATGACCCATGACCCATATGACCCATATGACCCATGACCCATGACCCATGACCCATGACCCATGACCCATGACCCATGACCCATGACCCATGACCCATGACCCATGACCCATGACCCATGACCCATGACCCATGACCCATGACCCATGACCCATGACCCATGACCCATGACCCATGACCCATGACCCATATGACCCATATGACCCATGACCCATGACCCATGTCCCATATGACCCATATGACCCATGACCCATGACCCATGACCCATGACCCATGACCCATGACCCATATGACCCATATGACCAATGACCCATGACCCATGACCCATATGACCCATATGACCCATGACCCATGACCCATGACCCATGACCCATGACCCATGACCCATGACCCATGACCCATGACCCATGACCCATGACCCATGACCCATGACCCATGACCCATGACCCATGACCCATGACCCATGACCCATGACCCATGACCCATGACCCATGACCCATGACCCATGACCCATGACCCATGACCCATGACCCATGACCCATGACCCATGACACATGACCCATATGACCCATATGACCCATATGACCCATATGACCCATGACCCATATGACCCATGACCCATGACCCATATGACCCATATGACCCATATGACCCATGACCCATGACCCATGACCCATATGACCCATATGACCCATGACCCATGACCCATGACCCATGACCCATGACCCATGACCCATATGACCCATGATCCATGACCCATGACCCATATGACCCATATGACCAATGACCCATGACCCATGACCCATATGACCCATATGACCCATGACCCATGACCCATGACCCATGACCCATGACCCATGACCCATGACCCATGACCCATGACCCATGACCCATGACCCATGACCCATGACCCATGACCCATGACCCATGACCCATGACCCATGACCCATGACCCATGACCCATGACCCATGACCCATGACCCATGACCCATGACCCATGACCCATGACCCATGACCCATGACCCATGACACATGACCCATATGACCCATATGACCCATATGACCCATATGACCCATGACCCATATGACCCATGACCCATGACCCATATGACCCATATGACCCATATGACCCATGACCCATGACCCATGACCCATATGACCCATATGACCCATGACCCATGACCCATGACCCATGACCCATGACCCATGACCCATATGACCCATATGACCCATGACCCATATGACCCATATGACCCATGACCCATGACCCATGACCCATGACCCATGACCCATGACCCATGAGCCATGACCCATGACCCATGACCCATGACCCATGACCCATGACCCATGACCCATGACCCATGACCCATGACCCATGACCCATGACCCATGACCCATGACCCATGACCCATGACCCATGACCCATGACCCATGACCCATGACCCATGACCCATGACCCATGACCCATATGACCCATGACCCATGACCCATGACCCATGACCCATGACCCATGTCCCATGACCCATGACCCATATGACCCATATGACCCATGACACATGACCCATATGACCCATATGACCCATGACCCATGACCCATGACCCATGACCCATTGGACCAATATGACCCATGACCCATGACCCATGACCCATATGACCCATATGACCCATGACCCATGACCCATGACCCATATGACCCATATGACCCATGACCCATATGACCCATATGACCCATGACCCATGACCCATGACCCATATGACCCATATGACCCATGACCCATGACCCATGACCCATGACCCATGACCCATGACTCATGACCCATGACCCATGACCCATGACCCATGACCCATGACCCATGACCCATGACCCATGACCCATGACCCATGACCCATGACCCATGACCCATGACCCATGACCCATGACCCATGACCCATGACCCATGACCCATGACCCATGACCCATGACCCATGACCCATGACCCATGACCCATGACCCATGACCCATGACCCATGACCCATGACCCATGACCCATGACCCATGACCCATGACCCATGACCCATGACCCATGACCCATGACCCATGACCCATGACCCATGACCCATGACCCATGACCCATGACCCATGACCCATATGACCCATATGACCCATGACCCATGACCCATGACCCATATGACCCATATGACCCATGACCAATGACCCATAACCCATATGACCCATAACCCATATGACCCATAACCCATATGACCCATAACCCATATGACCCATATGACCCATGACCCATGACCCATGACCCATATGACCCATATGACCCATGACCCATGACCCATGACCCATATGACCCATGACCCATGACCCATGACCCATGACCCATGACCCATGACCCATGACCCATGACCCATGACCCATGACCCATGACCCATGACCCATGACCCATGACCCATGACCCATGACCCATGACCCATGACCCATGACCCATGACCCATGACCCATGACCCATGACCCATGACCCATGACCCATGACCCATGACCCATGACCCATATGACCCATATGACCCATGACCCATGACCCATGACCCATATGACCCATATGACCCATATGACCCATGACCAATGACCCATAACCCATATGACCCATAACCCATATGACCCATATGACCCATGACCCATGACCCATGACCCATATGACCCATATGACCCATGACCCATGACCCATGACCCATATGATCCATGACCCATGACCCATGACCCATATGACCCATATGACCCATGACCCATGACCCATGACCCATATGACCCATATGACCCATGACCCATGACCCATGACCCATGACCCATGACCCATGACCCATGACCCATGACCCATGACCCATGACCCATGACCCATGACCCATGACCCATGACCCATGACCCATGACCCATGACCCATGACCCATGACCCATGACCCATGACCCATGACCCATGACCCATGACCCATATGACCCATATGACCCATGACCCATGACCCATGACCCATATGAGCCATATGACCCATGACCCAAGACCCATATGACCCATATGACCCATGACCCATGACCCATGACCCATGACCCATGACCCATGACCCATGACCCATGACCCATGACCCATGACCCATGACCCATATGACCCATATGACCCATATGACCCATGACCCATGACCCATGACCCATATGACCCATATGACCCATGACCCATGACCCATGACCCATGACCCATGACCCATGACCCATGACCCATGACCCATGACCCATGACCCATGACCCATATGACCCATGACCCATGACCCATGACCCATATGAGCCATATGACCAATGACCCATGACCCATGACCCATATGACCCATATGACCCATGACCCATGACCCATGACCCATATGACCCATATGACCAATGACCCATGACCCATGACCCATATGACCCATATGACCCATGACCCATGACCCATGACCCATGACCCATGACCCATGACCCATGACCCATGACCCATATGACCCATATGACCCATGACCCATGACCCATGACCCATATGAGCCATATGACCCATGACCCATGACCCATGACCCATGACCCATGACCCATGACCCATGACCCATATGACCCATATGACCCATGACCCATGACCCATGTCCCATATGACCCATATGACCCATGACCCATGACCCATGACCCATGACCCATATGAGCCATATGACCCATGACCCATGACCCATGACCCATGACCCATATGACCCATATGACCCATGACCCATATGACCCATATGACCCATGACCCATGACCCATGACCCATGACCCATGACCCATGACCCATGACCCATGACCCATGACCCATGACCCATGACCCATGACCCATGACCCATGACCCATGACCCATGACCCATGACCCATGACCCATGACCCATGACCCATGACCCATGACCCATGACCCATGACCCATGACCCATGACCCATGACCCATGACCCATGACCCATGACCCATGACACATGACCCATGACCCATGACCCATGACCCATGACCCATGACCCATATGACCCATATGACCCATATGACCCATATGACCCATGACCCATGACCCATATGACCCATGACCCATGACCCATATGACCCATATGACCCATGACCCATGACCCATGACGCATGACCCATGACCCATGACCCATGACCCATGACCCATGACCCATGACCCATGACCCATGACCCATATGACCCATGACCCATGACCCATGACCCATGACCCATATGACCCATATGACCCATGACCCATGACCCATGTCCCATATGACCCATATGACCCATGACCCATGACCCATGACCCATGACCCATATGAGCCATATGACCCATGACCCATGACCCATGACCCATGACCCATATGACCCATATGACCCATGACCCATATGACCCATATGACCCATGACCCATGACCCATGACCCATGACCCATGACCCATGACCCATATGACCCATATGACCCATATGACCCATATGACCCATGACCCATGACCCATATGACCCATGACCCATGACCCATATGACCCATATGACCCATATGACCCATGACCCATGACCCATGACCCATATGACCCATATGACCCATGACCCATGACCCATGACCCATGACCCATGACCCATGACCCATGACCCATATGACCCATATGACCCATTACCCATGACCCATGACCCATGACCCATGACCCATGACCCATGACCCATGACGCATGACCCATGACCCATGACCCATGACCCATGACCCATGACCCATGACCCATGACCCATGACCCATGACCCATGACCCATGACCCATATGACCCATGACCCATGACCCATGACCCATATGACCCATATGACCCATATGACCCATGACCCATATGACCCATATGACCCATGACCCATGACCCATGACCCATGACCCATGACCCATGACCCATGACCCATGACCCATGACCCATGACCCATATGACCCATATGACCCATATGACCCATATGACCCATGACCCATGACCCATATGACCCATGACCCATGACCCATATGACCCATGACCCATGACCCATGACCCATGACCCATGACCCATGACCCATGACCCATGACGCATGACCCATGACCCATGACCCATGACCCATGACCCATGACCCATATGACCCATATGACCCATATGACCCATATGACCCATGACCCATGACCCATGTCCCATATGACCCATATGACCCATGACCCATGACCCATGACCCATGACCCATGACCCATGACCCATGACCCATGACCCATGACCCATGACCCATGACCCATGACCCATATGACCCATGACCCATGACCCATGACCCATATGACCCATATGACCCATGACCCATATGACCCATATGACCCATGACCCATGACCCATGACCCATGACCCATGACCCATGACCCATGACCCATGACCCATGACCCATGACCCATGACCCATGACCCATGACCCATGACCCATGACCCATGACCCATGACCCATGACCCATGACCCATGACCCATATGACCCATATGACCCATGACCCATGACCCATGACCCATATGACCCATATGACCCATGACCAATGACCCATAACCCATATGACCCATAACCCATATGACCCATATGACCCATGACCCATGACCCATGACCCATGACCCATATGACCCATATGACCCATGACCCATGACCCATGACCCATATGATCCATGACCCATGACCCATGACCCATATGACCCATATGACCCATGACCCATGACCCATGACCCATATGACCCATATGACCCATGACCCATGACCCATGACCCATGACCCATGACCCATGACCCATGACCCATGACCCATGACCCATATGACCCATGACCCATGACCCATGACCCATGACCCATGACCCATATGACCCATATGACCCATGACCCATGACCCATGACCCATATGACCCATATGACCCATGACCCATGACCCATGACCCATATGACCCATATGACCCATGACCCATGACCCATGACCCATATGACCCATATGACCCATGACCAATGACCCATAACCCATATGACCCATAACCCATATGACCCATATGACCCATATGACCCATGACCCATGACCCATGACCCATATGAGCCATATGACCCATGACCCAAGACCCATATGACCCATATGACCCATGACCCATGACCCATGACCCATGACCCATGACCCATGACCCATGACCCATGACCCATGACCCATGACCCATGACCCATATGACCCATATGACCCATATGACCCATGACCCATGACCCATGACCCATATGACCCATATGACCCATGACCCATGACCCATGACCCATATGACCCATATGACCCATGACCCATGACCCATGACCCATGACCCATGACCCATGACCCATGACCCATGACCCATGACCCATGACCCATGACCCATATGACCCATGACCCATGACCCATGACCCATATGAGCCATATGACCAATGACCCATGACCCATGACCCATATGACCCATATGACCCATGACCCATGACCCATGACCCATATGACCCATATGACCAATGACCCATGACCCATGACCCATATGACCCATATGACCCATGACCCATGACCCATGACCCATGACCCATGACCCATGACCCATATGACCCATATGACCCATATGACCCATGACCCATGACCCATGACCCATATGAGCCATATGACCCATGACCCATGACCCATGACCCATGACCCATGACCCATGACCCATATGACCCATATGACCCATGACCCATGACCCATGTCCCATATGACCCATATGACCCATGACCCATGACCCATGACCCATGACCCATATGAGCCATATGACCCATGACCCATGACCCATGACCCATGACCCATATGACCCATATGACCCATGACCCATATGACCCATATGACCCATGACCCATGACCCATGACCCATGACCCATGACCCATGACCCATGACCCATGACCCATGACCCATGACCCATGACCCATGACCCATGACCCATGACCCATGACCCATGACCCATGACCCATGACCCATGACCCATGACCCATGACCCATGACCCATGACCCATGACCCATGACCCATGACCCATGACCCATGACCCATGACCCATGACACATGACCCATGACCCATGACCCATGACCCATGACCCATGACCCATATGACCCATATGACCCATATGACCCATATGACCCATGACCCATGACCCATATGACCCATGACCCATGACCCATATGACCCATATGACCCATGACCCATGACCCATGACGCATGACCCATGACCCATGACCCATGACCCATGACCCATGACCCATGACCCATGACCCATGACCCATATGACCCATGACCCATGACCCATGACCCATGACCCATATGACCCATATGACCCATGACCCATGACCCATGGCCCATGACCCATGACCCATATGACCCATATGACCCATGACCCATGACCCATGTCCCATATGACCCATATGACCCATGACCCATGACCCATGACCCATGACCCATATGAGCCATATGACCCATGACCCATGACCCATGACCCATGACCCATATGACCCATATGACCCATGACCCATATGACCCATATGACCCATGACCCATGACCCATGACCCATGACCCATGACCCATGACCCATGACCCATGACCCATGACCCATGACCCATGACCCATGACCCATGACCCATGACCCATGACCCATGACCCATGACCCATGACCCATGACCCATGACCCATGACCCATGACCCATGACCCATGACCCATGACCCATGACCCATGACCCATGACCCATGACCCATGACCCATGACCCATGACCCATGACCCATGACCCATGACCCATGACCCATATGAGCCATATGACCCATGACCCATGACCCATGACCCATGACCCATATGACCCATATGACCCATGACCCATATGACCCATATGACCCATGACCCATGACCCATGACCCATGACCCATGACCCATGACCCATGAGCCATGACCCATGACCCATGACCCATGACCCATGACCCATGACCCATGACCCATGACCCATGACCCATGACCCATGACCCATGACCCATGACCCATGACCCATGACCCATATGACCCATATGACCCATATGACCCATGACCCATGACCCATGACCCATATGACCCATATGACCCATGACCCATGACCCATGACCCATGACCCATGACCCATGACCCATGACCCATGACCCATGACCCATGACCCATATGACCCATGACCCATGACCCATGACCCATATGAGCCATATGACCAATGACCCATGACCCATGACCCATGACCCATATGACCCATATGACCCATGACCCATGACCCATGACCCATATGACCCATATGACCAATGACCCATGACCCATGACCCATATGACCCATATGACCCATGACCCATGACCCATGACCCATGACCCATGACCCATGACCCATGACCCATGACCCATATGACCCATATGACCCATGACCCATGACCCATGACCCATATGAGCCATATGACCCATGACCCATGACCCATGACCCATGACCCATATGACCCATATGACCCATGACCCATGACCCATGACCCATGACCCATGACCCATGACCCATGACCCATGACCCATGACCCATGACCCATGACCCATGACCCATGACCCATGACCCATGACCCATGACCCATGACCCATGACCCATGACCCATATGACCCATATGACCCATGACCCATGACCCATGTCCCATATGACCCATATGACCCATGACCCATGACCCATGACCCATGACCCATGACCCATGACCCATATGACCCATATGACCAATGACCCATGACCCATGACCCATATGACCCATATGACCCATGACCCATGACCCATGACCCATGACCCATGACCCATGACCCATGACCCATGACCCATGACCCATGACCCATGACCCATGACCCATGACCCATGACCCATGACCCATGACCCATGACCCATGACCCATGACCCATGACCCATGACCCATGACCCATGACCCATGACCCATGACCCATGACCCATGACCCATGACCCATGACACATGACCCATATGACCCATATGACCCATATGACCCATATGACCCATGACCCATATGACCCATGACCCATGACCCATATGACCCATATGACCCATATGACCCATGACCCATGACCCATGACCCATATGACCCATATGACCCATGACCCATGACCCATGACCCATGACCCATGACCCATGACCCATATGACCCATGATCCATGACCCATGACCCATATGACCCATATGACCAATGACCCATGACCCATGACCCATATGACCCATATGACCCATGACCCATGACCCATGACCCATGACCCATATGACCCATATGACCCATGACCCATGACCCATGTCCCATATGACCCATATGACCCATGACCCATGACCCATGACCCATGACCCATGACCCATATGAGCCATATGACCCATGACCCATGACCCATGACCCATGACCCATATGACCCATATGACCCATGACCCATATGACCCATATGACCCATGACCCATGACCCATGACCCATGACCCATGACCCATGACCCATGAGCCATGACCCATGACCCATGACCCATGACCCATGACCCATGACCCATGACCCATGACCCATGACCCATGACCCATGACCCATGACCCATGACCCATGACCCATGACCCATGACCCATGACCCATGACCCATGACCCATGACCCATGACCCATGACCCATATGACCCATGACCCATGACCCATGACCCATGACCCATGACCCATGTCCCATGACCCATGACCCATATGACCCATATGACCCATGACACATGACCCATATGACCCATATGACCCATGACCCATGACCCATGACCCATGACCCATTGGACCAATATGACCCATGACCCATGACCCATGACCCATATGACCCATATGACCCATGACCCATGACCCATGACCCATATGACCCATATGACCCATGACCCATATGACCCATATGACCCATGACCCATGACCCATGACCCATATGACCCATATGACCCATGACCCATGACCCATGACCCATGACCCATGACCCATGACTCATGACCCATGACCCATGACCCATGACCCATGACCCATGACCCATGACCCATGACCCATGACCCATGACCCATGACCCATGACCCATGACCCATGACCCATGACCCATGACCCATGACCCATGACCCATGACCCATGACCCATGACCCATGACCCATGACCCATGACCCATGACCCATGACCCATGACCCATGACCCATGACCCATGACCCATGACCCATGACCCATGACCCATGACCCATGACCCATGACCCATGACCCATGACCCATGACCCATGACCCATGACCCATGACCCATGACCCATGACCCATGACCCATGACCCATATGACCCATATGACCCATGACCCATGACCCATGACCCATATGACCCATATGACCCATGACCAATGACCCATAACCCATATGACCCATAACCCATATGACCCATAACCCATATGACCCATAACCCATATGACCCATATGACCCATGACCCATGACCCATGACCCATATGACCCATATGACCCATGACCCATGACCCATGACCCATATGACCCATGACCCATGACCCATGACCCATGACCCATGACCCATGACCCATGACCCATGACCCATGACCCATGACCCATGACCCATGACCCATGACCCATGACCCATGACCCATGACCCATGACCCATGACCCATGACCCATGACCCATGACCCATGACCCATGACCCATATGACCCATATGACCCATGACCCATGACCCATGACCCATATGACCCATATGACCCATATGACCCATGACCAATGACCCATAACCCATATGACCCATAACCCATATGACCCATATGACCCATGACCCATGACCCATGACCCATATGACCCATATGACCCATGACCCATGACCCATGACCCATATGATCCATGACCCATGACCCATGACCCATATGACCCATATGACCCATGACCCATGACCCATGACCCATATGACCCATATGACCCATGACCCATGACCCATGACCCATGACCCATGACCCATGACCCATGACCCATGACCCATGACCCATGACCCATGACCCATGACCCATGACCCATGACCCATGACCCATGACCCATGACCCATGACCCATGACCCATGACCCATGACCCATGACCCATATGACCCATATGACCCATGACCCATGACCCATGACCCATATGAGCCATATGACCCATGACCCAAGACCCATATGACCCATATGACCCATGACCCATGACCCATGACCCATGACCCATGACCCATGACCCATGACCCATGACCCATGACCCATGACCCATGACCCATATGACCCATATGACCCATATGACCCATGACCCATGACCCATGACCCATATGACCCATATGACCCATGACCCATGACCCATGACCCATGACCCATGACCCATGACCCATGACCCATGACCCATGACCCATGACCCATGACCCATATGACCCATGACCCATGACCCATGACCCATATGAGCCATATGACCAATGACCCATGACCCATGACCCATATGACCCATATGACCCATGACCCATGACCCATGACCCATATGACCCATATGACCAATGACCCATGACCCATGACCCATATGACCCATATGACCCATGACCCATGACCCATGACCCATGACCCATGACCCATGACCCATGACCCATGACCCATATGACCCATATGACCCATGACCCATGACCCATGACCCATATGAGCCATATGACCCATGACCCATGACCCATGACCCATGACCCATGACCCATGACCCATATGACCCATATGACCCATGACCCATGACCCATGTCCCATATGACCCATATGACCCATGACCCATGACCCATGACCCATGACCCATATGAGCCATATGACCCATGACCCATGACCCATGACCCATGACCCATATGACCCATATGACCCATGACCCATATGACCCATATGACCCATGACCCATGACCCATGACCCATGACCCATGACCCATGACCCATGACCCATGACCCATGACCCATGACCCATGACCCATGACCCATGACCCATGACCCATGACCCATGACCCATGACCCATGACCCATGACCCATGACCCATGACCCATGACCCATGACCCATGACCCATGACCCATGACCCATGACCCATGACCCATGACCCATGACCCATGACCCATGACCCATGACACATGACCCATGACCCATGACCCATGACCCATGACCCATGACCCATATGACCCATATGACCCATATGACCCATATGACCCATGACCCATGACCCATATGACCCATGACCCATGACCCATATGACCCATATGACCCATGACCCATGACCCATGACGCATGACCCATGACCCATGACCCATGACCCATGACCCATGACCCATGACCCATGACCCATGACCCATGACCCATATGACCCATGACCCATGACCCATGACCCATGACCCATATGACCCATATGACCCATGACCCATGACCCATGTCCCATATGACCCATATGACCCATGACCCATGACCCATGACCCATGACCCATGACCCATATGAGCCATATGACCCATGACCCATGACCCATGACCCATGACCCATATGACCCATATGACCCATGACCCATATGACCCATATGACCCATGACCCATGACCCATGACCCATGACCCATGACCCATGACCCATATGACCCATATGACCCATATGACCCATATGACCCATGACCCATGACCCATATGACCCATGACCCATGACCCATATGACCCATATGACCCATATGACCCATGACCCATGACCCATGACCCATATGACCCATATGACCCATGACCCATGACCCATGACCCATGACCCATGACCCATGACCCATGACCCATATGACCCATATGACCCATTACCCATGACCCATGACCCATGACCCATGACCCATGACCCATGACCCATGACGCATGACCCATGACCCATGACCCATGACCCATGACCCATGACCCATGACCCATGACCCATGACCCATGACCCATGACCCATGACCCATGACCCATGACCCATGACCCATGACCCATATGACCCATATGACCCATATGACCCATGACCCATATGACCCATATGACCCATGACCCATGACCCATGACCCATGACCCATGACCCATGACCCATGACCCATGACCCATGACCCATGACCCATATGACCCATATGACCCATATGACCCATATGACCCATGACCCATGACCCATATGACCCATGACCCATGACCCATATGACCCATGACCCATGACCCATGACCCATGACCCATGACCCATGACCCATGACCCATGACGCATGACCCATGACCCATGACCCATGACCCATGACCCATGACCCATATGACCCATATGACCCATATGACCCATATGACCCATGACCCATGACCCATGTCCCATATGACCCATATGACCCATGACCCATGACCCATGACCCATGACCCATGACCCATGACCCATGACCCATGACCCATGACCCATGACCCATGACCCATGACCCATATGACCCATGACCCATGACCCATGACCCATATGACCCATATGACCCATGACCCATATGACCCATATGACCCATGACCCATGACCCATGACCCATGACCCATGACCCATGACCCATGACCCATGACCCATGACCCATGACCCATGACCCATGACCCATGACCCATGACCCATGACCCATGACCCATGACCCATGACCCATGACCCATGACCCATGACCCATGACCCATGACCCATGACCCATATGACCCATATGACCCATGACCCATGACCCATGACCCATATGACCCATATGACCCATGACCAATGACCCATAACCCATATGACCCATAACCCATATGACCCATATGACCCATGACCCATGACCCATGACCCATGACCCATATGACCCATATGACCCATGACCCATGACCCATGACCCATATGATCCATGACCCATGACCCATGACCCATATGACCCATATGACCCATGACCCATGACCCATGACCCATATGACCCATATGACCCATGACCCATGACCCATGACCCATGACCCATGACCCATGACCCATGACCCATGACCCATGACCCATGACCCATGACCCATGACCCATGACCCATGACCCATGACCCATGACCCATGACCCATGACCCATGACCCATGACCCATGACCCATGACCCATGACCCATATGACCCATATGACCCATGACCCATGACCCATGACCCATATGAGCCATATGACCCATGACCCAAGACCCATATGACCCATATGACCCATGACCCATGACCCATGACCCATGACCCATGACCCATGACCCATGACCCATGACCCATGACCCATGACCCATGACCCATATGACCCATATGACCCATATGACCCATGACCCATGACCCATGACCCATATGACCCATATGACCCATGACCCATGACCCATGACCCATGACCCATGACCCATGACCCATGACCCATGACCCATGACCCATGACCCATGACCCATGACCCATGACCCATATGACCCATGACCCATGACCCATGACCCATATGAGCCATATGACCAATGACCCATGACCCATGACCCATATGACCCATATGACCCATGACCCATGACCCATGACCCATATGACCCATATGACCAATGACCCATGACCCATGACCCATATGACCCATATGACCCATGACCCATGACCCATGACCCATGACCCATGACCCATGACCCATATGACCCATATGACCCATATGACCCATGACCCATGACCCATGACCCATATGAGCCATATGACCCATGACCCATGACCCATGACCCATGACCCATGACCCATGACCCATATGACCCATATGACCCATGACCCATGACCCATGTCCCATATGACCCATATGACCCATGACCCATGACCCATGACCCATGACCCATATGAGCCATATGACCCATGACCCATGACCCATGACCCATGACCCATATGACCCATATGACCCATGACCCATATGACCCATATGACCCATGACCCATGACCCATGACCCATGACCCATGACCCATGACCCATGACCCATGACCCATGACCCATGACCCATGACCCATGACCCATGACCCATGACCCATGACCCATGACCCATGACCCATGACCCATGACCCATGACCCATGACCCATGACCCATGACCCATGACCCATGACCCATGACCCATGACCCATGACCCATGACCCATGACCCATGACCCATGACCCATGACACATGACCCATGACCCATGACCCATGACCCATGACCCATGACCCATATGACCCATATGACCCATATGACCCATATGACCCATGACCCATGACCCATATGACCCATGACCCATGACCCATATGACCCATATGACCCATGACCCATGACCCATGACGCATGACCCATGACCCATGACCCATGACCCATGACCCATGACCCATGACCCATGACCCATGACCCATATGACCCATGACCCATGACCCATGACCCATGACCCATATGACCCATATGACCCATGACCCATGACCCATGTCCCATATGACCCATATGACCCATGACCCATGACCCATGACCCATGACCCATATGAGCCATATGACCCATGACCCATGACCCATGACCCATGACCCATATGACCCATATGACCCATGACCCATATGACCCATATGACCCATGACCCATGACCCATGACCCATGACCCATGACCCATGACCCATATGACCCATATGACCCATATGACCCATATGACCCATGACCCATGACCCATATGACCCATGACCCATGACCCATATGACCCATATGACCCATATGACCCATGACCCATGACCCATGACCCATATGACCCATATGACCCATGACCCATGACCCATGACCCATGACCCATGACCCATGACCCATGACCCATATGACCCATATGACCCATTACCCATGACCCATGACCCATGACCCATGACCCATGACCCATGACCCATGACGCATGACCCATGACCCATGACCCATGACCCATGACCCATGACCCATGACCCATGACCCATGACCCATGACCCATGACCCATATGACCCATGACCCATGACCCATGACCCATATGACCCATATGACCCATATGACCCATGACCCATATGACCCATATGACCCATGACCCATGACCCATGACCCATGACCCATGACCCATGACCCATGACCCATGACCCATGACCCATGACCCATATGACCCATATGACCCATATGACCCATATGACCCATGACCCATGACCCATATGACCCATGACCCATGACCCATATGACCCATGACCCATGACCCATGACCCATGACCCATGACCCATGACCCATGACCCATGACGCATGACCCATGACCCATGACCCATGACCCATGACCCATGACCCATGACCCATGACCCATGACCCATATGACCCATGACCCATGACCCATGACCCATATGACCCATATGACCCATGACCCATATGACCCATATGACCCATGACCCATGACCCATGACCCATGACCCATGACCCATGACCCATGACCCATGACCCATGACCCATATGACCCATATGACCCATATGACCCATATGACCCATGACCCATGACCCATGTCCCATATGACCCATATGACCCATGACCCATGACCCATGACCCATGACCCATGACCCATGACCCATGACCCATGACCCATGACCCATGACCCATGACCCATGACCCATATGACCCATGACCCATGACCCATGACCCATATGACCCATATGACCCATGACCCATATGACCCATATGACCCATGACCCATGACCCATGACCCATGACCCATGACCCATGACCCATGACCCATGACCCATGACCCATGACCCATGACCCATGACCCATGACCCATGACCCATGACCCATGACCCATGACCCATAACCCATGACCCATGACCCATATGACCCATATGACCCATATGACCCATGACCCATGACCCATGACCCATATGACCCATATGACCCATGACCCATGACCCATGACCCATGACCCATGACCCATGACCCATGACCCATGACGCATGACCCATGACCCATGACCCATGACCCATGACCCATGACCCATGACCCATGACCCATGACCCATGACCCATATGACCCATGACCCATGACCCATGACCCATGACCCATATGACCCATATGACCCATGACCCATGACCCATGTCCCATATGACCCATATGACCCATGACCCATGACCCATGACCCATGACCCATGACCCATGACCCATGACCCATGACCCATGACCCATGACCCATGACCCATGACCCATGACCCATGACCCATGACCCATGACCCATGACCCATGACCCATATGACCCATATGACCCATATGACCCATGACCCATGACCCATATGACCCATATGACCCATGACCCATGACCCATGACCCATGACCCATGACCCATGACCCATGACCCATGACGCATGACCCATGACCCATGACCCATGACCCATGACCCATGACCCATGACCCATGACCCATATGACCCATGACCCATGACCCATGACCCATGACCCATATGACCCATATGACCCATGACCCATGACCCATGACCCATGACCCATGACCCATGACCCATGACCCATGACCCATATGACCCATATGACCCATGACCCATGACCCATGACCCATGACCCATGACCCATGACCCATGACCCATGACGCATGACCCATGACCCATGACCCATGACCCATGACCCATGACCCATGACCCATGACCCATGACCCATATGACCCATGACCCATGACCCATGACCCATATGACCCATATGACCCATGACCCATATGACCCATATGACCCATGACCCATGACCCATGACCCATGACCCATGACCCATGACCCATGACCCATGACCCATGACCCATGACCCATATGACCGATATGACCCATATGACCCATATGACCCATGACCCATGACACATATGACCCATGACCCATGACCCATATGACCCATGACCCATGACCCATATGACCCATATGACCCATATGACCCATGACCCATGACCCATGACCCATGACCCATATGACCCATATGACCCATGACCCATGACCCATGACCCATGACCCATGGCCCATGACCCATGACCCATGACCCATGACCCATGACCCATGACCCATGACCCATGACCCATGACCCATGACCCATGACCCATGACCCATGACCCATGACCCATGACCCATGACCCATGACCCATGACCCATGACCCATGACCCATGACCCATGACCCATGACCCATATGACCCATATGACCCATGACCCATGACCCATGACCCATATGACCCATATGACCCATGACCAATGACCCATAACCCATATGACCCATAACCCATATGACCCATAACCCATATGACCCATATGACCCATGACCCATGACCCATATGACCCATATGACCCATGACCCATGACCCATGACCCATATGACCCATGACCCATGACCCATGACCCATATGACCCATATGACCCATGACCCATGACCCATGACCCATATGACCATTATGACCCATGACCCATGACCCATGACCCATATGACCCATATGACCCATGACCCATGACCCATGACCCATGACCCATGACCCATGACCCATGACCCATGACCCATGACCCATGACCCATGACCCATGACCCATGACCCATGACCCATGACCCATGACCCATGACCCATGACCCATGACCCATATGACCCATATGACCCATGACCCATGACCCATGACCCATATGAGCCATATGACCCATGACCCAAGACCCATATGACCCATATGACCCATGACCCATGACCCATGACCTATGACCCATGACCCATGACCCATGACCCATGACCCATGACCCATGACCCATGACCCATGACCCATGACCCATGACCCATGACCCATGACCCATGACCCATGACCCATGACCCATATGACCCATATGACCCATGACCCATGACCCATGACCCATATGACCCATATGACCCATGACCAATGACCCATAACCCATATGACCCATAACCCATATGACCCATAACCCATATGACCCATATGACCCATGACCCATGACCCATGACCCATATGACCCATATGACCCATGACCCATGACCCATGACCCATATGACCCATGACCCATGACCCATGACCCATATGACCCATATGACCCATGACCCATGACCCATGACCCATATGACCCATATGACCCATGACCCATGACCCATGACCCATGACCCATGACCCATGACCCATGACCCATGACCCATGACCCATGACCCATGACCCATGACCCATGACCCATGACCCATGACCCATGACCCATGACCCATGACCCATGACCCATGACCCATGACCCATGACCCATGACCCATATGACCCATATGACCCATGACCCATGACCCATGACCCATATGAGCCATATGACCCATGACCCAAGACCCATATGACCCATATGACCCATGACCCATGACCCATGACCCATGACCCATGACCCATGACCCATGACCCATGACCCATGACCCATGACCCATGACCCATGACCCATATGACCCATATGACCCATATGACCCATGACCCATGACCCATGACCCATATGACCCATATGACCCATGACCCATGACCCATGACCCATGACCCATGACCCATGACCCATGACCCATGACCCATGACCCATGACCCATGACCCATGACCCATGACCCATATGACCCATGACCCATGACCCATGACCCATATGAGCCATATGACCAATGACCCATGACCCATGACCCATATGACCCATATGACCCATGACCCATGACCCATGACCCATATGACCCATATGACCAATGACCCATGACCCATGACCCATATGACCCATATGACCCATGACCCATGACCCATGACCCATGACCCATGACCCATGACCCATGACCCATGACCCATGACCCATGACCCATATGACCCATATGACCCATGACCCATGACCCATGACCCATATGAGCCATATGACCCATGACCCATGACCCATGACCCATGACCCATGACCCATATGACCCATATGACCCATGACCCATGACCCATGTCCCATATGACCCATATGACCCATGACCCATGACCCATGACCCATGACCCATATGAGCCATATGACCCATGACCCATGACCCATGACCCATGACCCATATGACCCATATGACCCATGACCCATATGACCCATATGACCCATGACCCATGACCCATGACCCATGACCCATGACCCATGACCCATGACCCATGACCCATGACCCATGACCCATGACCCATGACCCATGACCCATGACCCATGACCCATGACCCATGACCCATGACCCATGACCCATGACCCATGACCCATGACCCATGACCCATGACCCATGACCCATGACCCATGACACATGACCCATGACCCATGACCCATGACCCATGACCCATGACCCATATGACCCATATGACCCATATGACCCATATGACCCATGACCCATGACCCATATGACCCATGACCCATGACCCATATGACCCATATGACCCATGACCCATGACCCATGACGCATGACCCATGACCCATGACCCATGACCCATGACCCATGACCCATGACCCATGACCCATGACCCATATGACCCATGACCCATGACCCATGACCCATGACCCATATGACCCATATGACCCATGACCCATGACCCATGTCCCATATGACCCATATGACCCATGACCCATGACCCATGACCCATGACCCATATGAGCCATATGACCCATGACCCATGACCCATGACCCATATGACCCATATGACCCATGACCCATATGACCCATATGACCCATGACCCATATGACCCATATGACCCATGACCCATGACCCATGACCCATGACCCATGACCCATGACCCATATGACCCATATGACCCATATGACCCATATGACCCATGACCCATGACCCATATGACCCATGACCCATGACCCATATGACCCATATGACCCATATGACCCATGACCCATGACCCATGACCCATATGACCCATATGACCCATGACCCATGACCCATGACCCATGACCCATGACCCATGACCCATGACCCATATGACCCATATGACCCATGACCCATGACCCATGACCCATGACCCATGACCCATGACGCATGACCCATGACCCATGACCCATGACCCATGACCCATGACCCATGACCCATGACCCATGACCCATATGACCCATGACCCATGACCCATGACCCATATGACCCATATGACCCATATGACCCATGACCCATATGACCCATATGACCCATGACCCATGACCCATGACCCATGACCCATGACCCATGACCCATGACCCATGACCCATGACCCATATGACCCATATGACCCATATGACCCATATGACCCATGACCCATGACCCATATGACCCATGACCCATGACCCATATGACCCATGACCCATGACCCATGACCCATGACCCATGACCCATGACCCATGACCCATGACGCATGACCCATGACCCATGACCCATGACCCATGACCCATGACCCATGACCCATGACCCATGACCCATGACCCATATGACCCATGACCCATGACCCATGACCCATATGACCCATATGACCCATGACCCATATGACCCATATGACCCATGACCCATGACCCATGACCCATGACCCATGACCCATGACCCATGACCCATGACCCATATGACCCATATGACCCATGACCCATGACCCATGTCCCATATGACCCATATGACCCATGACCCATGACCCATGACCCATGACCCATGACCCATGACCCATGACCCATGACCCATGACCCATGACCCATGACCCATGACCCATGACCCATGACCCATATGACCCATGACCCATGACCCATGACCCATATGACACATATGACCCATGACCCATATGACCCATATGACCCATGACCCATGACCCATGACCCATGACCCATGACCCATGACCCATGACCCATGACCCATGACCCATGACCCATGACCCATGACCCATGACCCATGACCCATGACCCATAACCCATGACCCATGACCCATATGACCCATATGACCCATATGACCCATGACCCATGACCCATGACCCATATGACCCATATGACCCATGACCCATGACCCATGACCCATGACCCATGACCCATGACCCATGACCCATGACGCATGACCCATGACCCATGACCCATGACCCATGACCCATGACCCATGACCCATGACCCATGACCCATATGACCCATGACCCATGACCCATGACCCATGACCCATATGACCCATATGACCCATGACCCATGACCCATGTCCCATATGACCCATATGACCCATGACCCATGACCCATGACCCATGACCCATGACCCATGACCCATGACCCATGACCCATGACCCATGACCCATGACCCATGACCCATGACCCATGACCCATGACCCATGACCCATAACCCATGACCCATGACCCATATGACCCATATGACCCATATGACCCATGACCCATGACCCATGACCCATATGACCCATATGACCCATGACCCATGACCCATGACCCATGACCCATGACCCATGACGCATGACCCATGACCCATGACCCATGACCCATGACCCATGACCCATGACCCATGACCCATGACCCATATGACCCATGACCCATGACCCATGACCCATGACCCATATGACCCATATGACCCATGACCCATGACCCATGTCCCATATGACCCATATGACCCATGACCCATGACCCATGACCCATGACCCATATGAGCCATATGACCCATGACCCATGACCCATGACCCATGACCCATATGACCCATATGACCCATGACCCATATGACCCATATGACCCATGACCCATGACCCATGACCCATGACCCATGACCCATGACCCATGACCCATGACCCATGACCCATGACCCATGACCCATGACCCATGACCCATGACCCATGACCCATGACCCATGACCCATGACCCATGACCCATGACCCATGACCCATGACCCATGACCCATGACCCATGACCCATGACCCATGACCCATGACCCATGACCCATGACCCATGACCCATGACCCATGACCCATGACCCATGACCCATATGACCCATATGACCCATATGACCCATATGACCCATGACCCATGACCCATATGACCCATGACCCATGACCCATATGACCCATATGACCCATATGACCCATGACCCATAACCCATGACCCATATGACCCATATGACCCATGACCCATGACCCATGACCCATGACCCATGACCCATGACCCATGACCCATATGACCCATATGACCCATGACCCATGACCCATGACCCATGACCCATGACCCATGACCCATGACCCATGACGCATGACCCATGACCCATGACCCATGACCCATGACCCATGACCCATGACCCATGACCCATGACCCATATGACCCATATGACCCATATGACCCATATGACCCATGACCCATGACACATATGACCCATGACCCATGACCCATATGACCCATGACCCATGACCCATATGACCCATATGACCCATATGACCCATGACCCATGACCCATGACCCATATGACCCATATGACCCATGACCCATGACCCATGGCCCATGACCCATGACCCATGACCCATGACCCATGACCCATGACCCATGACCCATGACCCATGACCCATGACCCATGACCCATGACCCATGACCCATGACCCATGACCCATGACCCATGACCCATGACCCATGACCCATGACCCATGACCCATGACCCATGACCCATGACCCATGACCCATGACCCATATGACCCATATGACCCATGACCCATGACCCATGACCCATATGACCCATATGACCCATGACCAATGACCCATAACCCATATGACCCATAACCCATATGACCCATAACCCATATGACCCATATGACCCATGACCCATGACCCATATGACCCATATGACCCATGACCCATGACCCATGACCCATGACCCATATGACCCATGACCCATGACCCATGACCCATATGACCCATATGACCCATGACCCATGACCCATGACCCATGACCCATGACCCATGACCCATGACCCATATGACCCATGACCCATGACCCATGACCCATGACCCATATGAGCCATATGACCAATGACCCATGACCCATGACCCATATGACCCATATGACCCATGACCCATGACCCATGACCCATGACCCATGACCCATGACCCATGACCCATGACCCATGACCCAAGACCCATATGACCCATATGACCCATGACCCATGACCCATGACCTATGACCCATGACCCATGACCCATGACCCATGACCCATGACCCATGACCCATGACCCATGACCCATGACCCATGACCCATGACCCATGACCCATGACCCATATGACCCATATGACCCATGACCCATGACCCATGACCCATATGACCCATATGACCCATGACCAATGACCCATAACCCATATGACCCATAACCCATATGACCCATATGACCCATGACCCATGACCCATGACCCATATGACCCATATGACCCATGACCCATGACCCATGACCCATATGACCCATGACCCATGACCCATGACCCATATGACCCATATGACCCATGACCCATGACCCATGACCCATATGACCCATATGACCCATGACCCATGACCCATGACCCATGACCCATGACCCATGACCCATGACCCATGACCCATGACCCATGACCCATGACCCATGACCCATGACCCATGACCCATGACCCATGACCCATGACCCATGACCCATGACCCATGACCCATGACCCATATGACCCATATGACCCATGACCCATGACCCATGACCCATATGAGCCATATGACCCATGACCCAAGACCCATATGACCCATATGACCCATGACCCATGACCCATGACCCATGACCCATGACCCATGACCCATGACCCATGACCCATGACCCATGACCCATGACCCATGACCCATATGACCCATATGACCCATATGACCCATGACCCATGACCCATATGACCCATATGACCCATGACCCATGACCCATGTCCCATATGACCCATATGACCCATGACCCATGACCCATGACCCATGACCCATATGAGCCATATGACCCATGACCCATGACCCATGACCCATGACCCATATGACCCATATGACCCATGACCCATATGACCCATATGACCCATGACCCATGACCCATGACCCATGACCCATGACCCATGACCCATGACCCATGACCCATGACCCATGACCCATGACCCATGACCCATGACCCATGACCCATGACCCATGACCCATGACCCATGACCCATGACCCATGACCCATGACCCATGACCCATGACCCATGACCCATGACCCATGACCCATGACCCATGACCCATGACCCATGACCCATGACCCATGACCCATGACACATGACCCATGACCCATGACCCATGACCCATGACCCATGACCCATATGACCCATATGACCCATATGACCCATATGACCCATGACCCATGACCCATATGACCCATGACCCATGACCCATATGACCCATATGACCCATGACCCATGACCCATGACGCATGACCCATGACCCATGACCCATGACCCATGACCCATGACCCATGACCCATGACCCATGACCCATGACCCATATGACCCATGACCCATGACCCATGACCCATGACCCATATGACCCATATGACCCATGACCCATGACCCATGTCCCATATGACCCATATGACCCATGACCCATGACCCATGACCCATGACCCATGACCCATATGAGCCATATGACCCATGACCCATGACCCATGACCCATGACCCATATGACCCATATGACCCATGACCCATATGACCCATATGACCCATGACCCATGACCCATGACCCATGACCCATGACCCATGACCCATATGACCCATATGACCCATATGACCCATATGACCCATGACCCATGACCCATATGACCCATGACCCATGACCCATATGACCCATATGACCCATATGACCCATGACCCATGACCCATGACCCATATGACCCATATGACCCATGACCCATGACCCATGACCCATGACCCATGACCCATGACCCATGACCCATATGACCCATATGACCCATTACCCATGACCCATGACCCATGACCCATGACCCATGACCCATGACCCATGACGCATGACCCATGACCCATGACCCATGACCCATGACCCATGACCCATGACCCATGACCCATGACCCATGACCCATGACCCATGACCCATGACCCATGACCCATGACCCATGACCCATATGACCCATATGACCCATATGACCCATGACCCATATGACCCATATGACCCATGACCCATGACCCATGACCCATGACCCATGACCCATGACCCATGACCCATGACCCATGACCCATGACCCATATGACCCATATGACCCATATGACCCATATGACCCATGACCCATGACCCATATGACCCATGACCCATGACCCATATGACCCATGACCCATGACCCATGACCCATGACCCATGACCCATGACCCATGACCCATGACGCATGACCCATGACCCATGACCCATGACCCATGACCCATGACCCATATGACCCATATGACCCATATGACCCATATGACCCATGACCCATGACCCATGTCCCATATGACCCATATGACCCATGACCCATGACCCATGACCCATGACCCATGACCCATGACCCATGACCCATGACCCATGACCCATGACCCATGACCCATGACCCATATGACCCATGACCCATGACCCATGACCCATATGACCCATATGACCCATGACCCATATGACCCATATGACCCATGACCCATGACCCATGACCCATGACCCATGACCCATGACCCATGACCCATGACCCATGACCCATGACCCATGACCCATGACCCATGACCCATGACCCATGACCCATGACCCATGACCCATGACCCATGACCCATGACCCATGACCCATGACCCATGACCCATGACCCATATGACCCATATGACCCATGACCCATGACCCATGACCCATATGACCCATATGACCCATGACCAATGACCCATAACCCATATGACCCATAACCCATATGACCCATATGACCCATGACCCATGACCCATGACCCATGACCCATATGACCCATATGACCCATGACCCATGACCCATGACCCATATGATCCATGACCCATGACCCATGACCCATATGACCCATATGACCCATGACCCATGACCCATGACCCATATGACCCATATGACCCATGACCCATGACCCATGACCCATGACCCATGACCCATGACCCATGACCCATGACCCATGACCCATGACCCATGACCCATGACCCATGACCCATGACCCATGACCCATGACCCATGACCCATGACCCATGACCCATGACCCATGACCCATGACCCATGACCCATGACCCATATGACCCATATGACCCATGACCCATGACCCATGACCCATATGAGCCATATGACCCATGACCCAAGACCCATATGACCCATATGACCCATGACCCATGACCCATGACCCATGACCCATGACCCATGACCCATGACCCATGACCCATGACCCATGACCCATGACCCATATGACCCATATGACCCATATGACCCATGACCCATGACCCATGACCCATATGACCCATATGACCCATGACCCATGACCCATGACCCATGACCCATGACCCATGACCCATGACCCATGACCCATGACCCATGACCCATGACCCATGACCCATGACCCATATGACCCATGACCCATGACCCATGACCCATATGAGCCATATGACCAATGACCCATGACCCATGACCCATATGACCCATATGACCCATGACCCATGACCCATGACCCATATGACCCATATGACCAATGACCCATGACCCATGACCCATATGACCCATATGACCCATGACCCATGACCCATGACCCATGACCCATGACCCATGACCCATATGACCCATATGACCCATATGACCCATGACCCATGACCCATGACCCATATGAGCCATATGACCCATGACCCATGACCCATGACCCATGACCCATGACCCATGACCCATATGACCCATATGACCCATGACCCATGACCCATGTCCCATATGACCCATATGACCCATGACCCATGACCCATGACCCATGACCCATATGAGCCATATGACCCATGACCCATGACCCATGACCCATGACCCATATGACCCATATGACCCATGACCCATATGACCCATATGACCCATGACCCATGACCCATGACCCATGACCCATGACCCATGACCCATGACCCATGACCCATGACCCATGACCCATGACCCATGACCCATGACCCATGACCCATGACCCATGACCCATGACCCATGACCCATGACCCATGACCCATGACCCATGACCCATGACCCATGACCCATGACCCATGACCCATGACCCATGACCCATGACCCATGACCCATGACCCATGACCCATGACACATGACCCATGACCCATGACCCATGACCCATGACCCATGACCCATATGACCCATATGACCCATATGACCCATATGACCCATGACCCATGACCCATATGACCCATGACCCATGACCCATATGACCCATATGACCCATGACCCATGACCCATGACGCATGACCCATGACCCATGACCCATGACCCATGACCCATGACCCATGACCCATGACCCATGACCCATATGACCCATGACCCATGACCCATGACCCATGACCCATATGACCCATATGACCCATGACCCATGACCCATGTCCCATATGACCCATATGACCCATGACCCATGACCCATGACCCATGACCCATATGAGCCATATGACCCATGACCCATGACCCATGACCCATGACCCATATGACCCATATGACCCATGACCCATATGACCCATATGACCCATGACCCATGACCCATGACCCATGACCCATGACCCATGACCCATATGACCCATATGACCCATATGACCCATATGACCCATGACCCATGACCCATATGACCCATGACCCATGACCCATATGACCCATATGACCCATATGACCCATGACCCATGACCCATGACCCATATGACCCATATGACCCATGACCCATGACCCATGACCCATGACCCATGACCCATGACCCATGACCCATATGACCCATATGACCCATTACCCATGACCCATGACCCATGACCCATGACCCATGACCCATGACCCATGACGCATGACCCATGACCCATGACCCATGACCCATGACCCATGACCCATGACCCATGACCCATGACCCATGACCCATGACCCATATGACCCATGACCCATGACCCATGACCCATATGACCCATATGACCCATATGACCCATGACCCATATGACCCATATGACCCATGACCCATGACCCATGACCCATGACCCATGACCCATGACCCATGACCCATGACCCATGACCCATGACCCATATGACCCATATGACCCATATGACCCATATGACCCATGACCCATGACCCATATGACCCATGACCCATGACCCATATGACCCATGACCCATGACCCATGACCCATGACCCATGACCCATGACCCATGACCCATGACGCATGACCCATGACCCATGACCCATGACCCATGACCCATGACCCATGACCCATGACCCATGACCCATATGACCCATGACCCATGACCCATGACCCATATGACCCATATGACCCATGACCCATATGACCCATATGACCCATGACCCATGACCCATGACCCATGACCCATGACCCATGACCCATGACCCATGACCCATGACCCATATGACCCATATGACCCATATGACCCATATGACCCATGACCCATGACCCATGTCCCATATGACCCATATGACCCATGACCCATGACCCATGACCCATGACCCATGACCCATGACCCATGACCCATGACCCATGACCCATGACCCATGACCCATGACCCATATGACCCATGACCCATGACCCATGACCCATATGACCCATATGACCCATGACCCATATGACCCATATGACCCATGACCCATGACCCATGACCCATGACCCATGACCCATGACCCATGACCCATGACCCATGACCCATGACCCATGACCCATGACCCATGACCCATGACCCATGACCCATGACCCATGACCCATAACCCATGACCCATGACCCATATGACCCATATGACCCATATGACCCATGACCCATGACCCATGACCCATATGACCCATATGACCCATGACCCATGACCCATGACCCATGACCCATGACCCATGACCCATGACCCATGACGCATGACCCATGACCCATGACCCATGACCCATGACCCATGACCCATGACCCATGACCCATGACCCATGACCCATATGACCCATGACCCATGACCCATGACCCATGACCCATATGACCCATATGACCCATGACCCATGACCCATGTCCCATATGACCCATATGACCCATGACCCATGACCCATGACCCATGACCCATGACCCATGACCCATGACCCATGACCCATGACCCATGACCCATGACCCATGACCCATGACCCATGACCCATGACCCATGACCCATGACCCATGACCCATATGACCCATATGACCCATATGACCCATGACCCATGACCCATATGACCCATATGACCCATGACCCATGACCCATGACCCATGACCCATGACCCATGACCCATGACCCATGACGCATGACCCATGACCCATGACCCATGACCCATGACCCATGACCCATGACCCATGACCCATATGACCCATGACCCATGACCCATGACCCATGACCCATATGACCCATATGACCCATGACCCATGACCCATGTCCCATATGACCCATATGACCCATGACCCATGACCCATGACCCATGACCCATGACCCATATGAGCCATATGACCCATGACCCATGACCCATGACCCATGACCCATATGACCCATATGACCCATGACCCATATGACCCATATGACCCATGACCCATGACCCATGACCCATGACCCATGACCCATGACCCATGACCCATGACCCATGACCCATGACCCATGACCCATGACCCATGACCCATGACCCATGACCCATGACCCATGACCCATGACCCATGACCCATGACCCATGACCCATGACCCATGACCCATGACCCATGACCCATGACCCATGACCCATGACCCATGACCCATGACCCATGACCCATGACCCATGACCCATGACCCATATGACCCATATGACCCATATGACCCATATGACCCATGACCCATGACCCATATGACCCATATGACCCATATGACCCATGACCCATGACCCATATGACCCATGACCCATGACCCATATGACCCATATGACCCATATGACCCATGACCCATGACCCATGACCCATATGACCCATATGACCCATGACCCATGACCCATGACCCATGACCCATGACCCATGACCCATGACCCATATGACCCATATGACCCATGACCCATGACCCATGACCCATGACCCATGACCCATGACCCATGACCCATGACGCATGACCCATGACCCATGACCCATGACCCATGACCCATGACCCATGACCCATGACCCATGACCCATATGACCCATGACCCATGACCCATGACCCATATGACCCATATGACCCATGACCCATATGACCCATATGACCCATGACCCATGACCCATGACCCATGACCCATGACCCATGACCCATGACCCATGACCCATGACCCATGACCCATATGACCGATATGACCCATATGACCCATATGACCCATGACCCATGACACATATGACCCATGACCCATGACCCATATGACCCATGACCCATGACCCATATGACCCATATGACCCATATGACCCATGACCCATGACCCATGACCCATGACCCATATGACCCATATGACCCATGACCCATGACCCATGACCCATGACCCATGGCCCATGACCCATGACCCATGACCCATGACCCATGACCCATGACCCATGACCCATGACCCATGACCCATGACCCATGACCCATGACCCATGACCCATGACCCATGACCCATGACCCATGACCCATGACCCATGACCCATGACCCATGACCCATGACCCATGACCCATATGACCCATATGACCCATGACCCATGACCCATGACCCATATGACCCATATGACCCATGACCAATGACCCATAACCCATATGACCCATAACCCATATGACCCATAACCCATATGACCCATATGACCCATGACCCATGACCCATATGACCCATATGACCCATGACCCATGACCCATGACCCATGACCCATGACCCATATGACCCATATGACCCATGACCCATGACCCATGACCCATATGACCATTATGACCCATGACCCATGACCCATGACCCATATGACCCATATGACCCATGACCCATGACCCATGACCCATGACCCATGACCCATGACCCATGACCCATGACCCATGACCCATGACCCATGACCCATGACCCATGACCCATGACCCATGACCCATGACCCATGACCCATGACCCATGACCCATATGACCCATATGACCCATGACCCATGACCCATGACCCATATGAGCCATATGACCCATGACCCAAGACCCATATGACCCATATGACCCATGACCCATGACCCATGACCTATGACCCATGACCCATGACCCATGACCCATGACCCATGACCCATGACCCATGACCCATGACCCATGACCCATGACCCATGACCCATGACCCATGACCCATGACCCATGACCCATATGACCCATATGACCCATGACCCATGACCCATGACCCATATGACCCATATGACCCATGACCAATGACCCATAACCCATATGACCCATAACCCATATGACCCATAACCCATATGACCCATATGACCCATGACCCATGACCCATGACCCATATGACCCATATGACCCATGACCCATGACCCATGACCCATATGACCCATGACCCATGACCCATGACCCATATGACCCATATGACCCATGACCCATGACCCATGACCCATATGACCCATATGACCCATGACCCATGACCCATGACCCATGACCCATGACCCATGACCCATGACCCATGACCCATGACCCATGACCCATGACCCATGACCCATGACCCATGACCCATGACCCATGACCCATGACCCATGACCCATGACCCATGACCCATGACCCATGACCCATGACCCATATGACCCATATGACCCATGACCCATGACCCATGACCCATATGAGCCATATGACCCATGACCCAAGACCCATATGACCCATATGACCCATGACCCATGACCCATGACCCATGACCCATGACCCATGACCCATGACCCATGACCCATGACCCATGACCCATGACCCATGACCCATATGACCCATATGACCCATATGACCCATGACCCATGACCCATGACCCATATGACCCATATGACCCATGACCCATGACCCATGACCCATGACCCATGACCCATGACCCATGACCCATGACCCATGACCCATGACCCATGACCCATGACCCATGACCCATATGACCCATGACCCATGACCCATGACCCATATGAGCCATATGACCAATGACCCATGACCCATGACCCATATGACCCATATGACCCATGACCCATGACCCATGACCCATATGACCCATATGACCAATGACCCATGACCCATGACCCATATGACCCATATGACCCATGACCCATGACCCATGACCCATGACCCATGACCCATGACCCATGACCCATGACCCATGACCCATGACCCATATGACCCATATGACCCATGACCCATGACCCATGACCCATATGAGCCATATGACCCATGACCCATGACCCATGACCCATGACCCATGACCCATATGACCCATATGACCCATGACCCATGACCCATGTCCCATATGACCCATATGACCCATGACCCATGACCCATGACCCATGACCCATATGAGCCATATGACCCATGACCCATGACCCATGACCCATGACCCATATGACCCATATGACCCATGACCCATATGACCCATATGACCCATGACCCATGACCCATGACCCATGACCCATGACCCATGACCCATGACCCATGACCCATGACCCATGACCCATGACCCATGACCCATGACCCATGACCCATGACCCATGACCCATGACCCATGACCCATGACCCATGACCCATGACCCATGACCCATGACCCATGACCCATGACCCATGACCCATGACACATGACCCATGACCCATGACCCATGACCCATGACCCATGACCCATATGACCCATATGACCCATATGACCCATATGACCCATGACCCATGACCCATATGACCCATGACCCATGACCCATATGACCCATATGACCCATGACCCATGACCCATGACGCATGACCCATGACCCATGACCCATGACCCATGACCCATGACCCATGACCCATGACCCATGACCCATATGACCCATGACCCATGACCCATGACCCATGACCCATATGACCCATATGACCCATGACCCATGACCCATGTCCCATATGACCCATATGACCCATGACCCATGACCCATGACCCATGACCCATGACCCATATGAGCCATATGACCCATGACCCATGACCCATGACCCATATGACCCATATGACCCATGACCCATATGACCCATATGACCCATGACCCATATGACCCATATGACCCATGACCCATGACCCATGACCCATGACCCATGACCCATGACCCATATGACCCATATGACCCATATGACCCATATGACCCATGACCCATGACCCATATGACCCATGACCCATGACCCATATGACCCATATGACCCATATGACCCATGACCCATGACCCATGACCCATATGACCCATATGACCCATGACCCATGACCCATGACCCATGACCCATGACCCATGACCCATGACCCATATGACCCATATGACCCATGACCCATGACCCATGACCCATGACCCATGACCCATGACGCATGACCCATGACCCATGACCCATGACCCATGACCCATGACCCATGACCCATGACCCATGACCCATATGACCCATGACCCATGACCCATGACCCATATGACCCATATGACCCATATGACCCATGACCCATATGACCCATATGACCCATGACCCATGACCCATGACCCATGACCCATGACCCATGACCCATGACCCATGACCCATGACCCATATGACCCATATGACCCATATGACCCATATGACCCATGACCCATGACCCATATGACCCATGACCCATGACCCATATGACCCATGACCCATGACCCATGACCCATGACCCATGACCCATGACCCATGACCCATGACGCATGACCCATGACCCATGACCCATGACCCATGACCCATGACCCATGACCCATGACCCATGACCCATGACCCATATGACCCATGACCCATGACCCATGACCCATATGACCCATATGACCCATGACCCATATGACCCATATGACCCATGACCCATGACCCATGACCCATGACCCATGACCCATGACCCATGACCCATGACCCATATGACCCATATGACCCATGACCCATGACCCATGTCCCATATGACCCATATGACCCATGACCCATGACCCATGACCCATGACCCATGACCCATGACCCATGACCCATGACCCATGACCCATGACCCATGACCCATGACCCATGACCCATGACCCATATGACCCATGACCCATGACCCATGACCCATATGACACATATGACCCATGACCCATATGACCCATATGACCCATGACCCATGACCCATGACCCATGACCCATGACCCATGACCCATGACCCATGACCCATGACCCATGACCCATGACCCATGACCCATGACCCATGACCCATGACCCATAACCCATGACCCATGACCCATATGACCCATATGACCCATATGACCCATGACCCATGACCCATGACCCATATGACCCATATGACCCATGACCCATGACCCATGACCCATGACCCATGACCCATGACCCATGACCCATGACGCATGACCCATGACCCATGACCCATGACCCATGACCCATGACCCATGACCCATGACCCATGACCCATATGACCCATGACCCATGACCCATGACCCATGACCCATATGACCCATATGACCCATGACCCATGACCCATGTCCCATATGACCCATATGACCCATGACCCATGACCCATGACCCATGACCCATGACCCATGACCCATGACCCATGACCCATGACCCATGACCCATGACCCATGACCCATGACCCATGACCCATGACCCATGACCCATAACCCATGACCCATGACCCATATGACCCATATGACCCATATGACCCATGACCCATGACCCATGACCCATATGACCCATATGACCCATGACCCATGACCCATGACCCATGACCCATGACCCATGACGCATGACCCATGACCCATGACCCATGACCCATGACCCATGACCCATGACCCATGACCCATGACCCATATGACCCATGACCCATGACCCATGACCCATGACCCATATGACCCATATGACCCATGACCCATGACCCATGTCCCATATGACCCATATGACCCATGACCCATGACCCATGACCCATGACCCATATGAGCCATATGACCCATGACCCATGACCCATGACCCATGACCCATATGACCCATATGACCCATGACCCATATGACCCATATGACCCATGACCCATGACCCATGACCCATGACCCATGACCCATGACCCATGACCCATGACCCATGACCCATGACCCATGACCCATGACCCATGACCCATGACCCATGACCCATGACCCATGACCCATGACCCATGACCCATGACCCATGACCCATGACCCATGACCCATGACCCATGACCCATGACCCATGACCCATGACCCATGACCCATGACCCATGACCCATGACCCATGACCCATGACCCATATGACCCATATGACCCATATGACCCATATGACCCATGACCCATGACCCATATGACCCATGACCCATGACCCATATGACCCATATGACCCATATGACCCATGACCCATAACCCATGACCCATATGACCCATATGACCCATATGACCCATGACCCATGACCCATGACCCATGACCCATGACCCATGACCCATGACCCATATGACCCATATGACCCATGACCCATGACCCATGACCCATGACCCATGACCCATGACCCATGACCCATGACGCATGACCCATGACCCATGACCCATGACCCATGACCCATGACCCATGACCCATGACCCATGACCCATATGACCCATATGACCCATATGACCCATATGACCCATGACCCATGACACATATGACCCATGACCCATGACCCATATGACCCATGACCCATGACCCATATGACCCATATGACCCATATGACCCATGACCCATGACCCATGACCCATATGACCCATATGACCCATGACCCATGACCCATGGCCCATGACCCATGACCCATGACCCATGACCCATGACCCATGACCCATGACCCATGACCCATGACCCATGACCCATGACCCATGACCCATGACCCATGACCCATGACCCATGACCCATGACCCATGACCCATGACCCATGACCCATGACCCATGACCCATGACCCATGACCCATGACCCATGACCCATATGACCCATATGACCCATGACCCATGACCCATGACCCATATGACCCATATGACCCATGACCAATGACCCATAACCCATATGACCCATAACCCATATGACCCATAACCCATATGACCCATATGACCCATGACCCATGACCCATATGACCCATATGACCCATGACCCATGACCCATGACCCATGACCCATATGACCCATGACCCATGACCCATGACCCATATGACCCATATGACCCATGACCCATGACCCATGACCCATGACCCATGACCCATATGACCATTATGACCCATGACCCATGACCCATGACCCATATGACCCATATGACCCATGACCCATGACCCATGACCCATGACCCATGACCCATGACCCATGACCCATGACCCATGACCCATGACCCATGACCCATGACCCATGACCCATGACCCATGACCCATGACCCATGACCCATGACCCATGACCCATATGACCCATATGACCCATGACCCATGACCCATGACCCATATGAGCCATATGACCCATGACCCAAGACCCATATGACCCATATGACCCATGACCCATGACCCATGACCCATGACCCATGACCCATGACCCATGACCCATGACCCATGACCCATGACCCATGACCCATGACCCATGACCCATGACCCATGACCCATGACCCATGACCCATATGACCCATATGACCCATATGACCCATGACCCATGACCCATGACCCATATGACCCATATGACCCATGACCCATGACCCATGACCCATGACCCATGACCCATGACCCATGACCCATGACCCATGACCCATGACCCATATGACCCATGACCCATGACCCATGACCCATGACCCATATGAGCCATATGACCAATGACCCATGACCCATGACCCATATGACCCATATGACCCATGACCCATGACCCATGACCCATGACCCATGACCCATGACCCATGACCCATGACCCATGACCCAAGACCCATATGACCCATATGACCCATGACCCATGACCCATGACCTATGACCCATGACCCATGACCCATGACCCATGACCCATGACCCATGACCCATGACCCATGACCCATGACCCATGACCCATGACCCATGACCCATGACCCATATGACCCATATGACCCATGACCCATGACCCATGACCCATATGACCCATATGACCCATGACCAATGACCCATAACCCATATGACCCATAACCCATATGACCCATATGACCCATGACCCATGACCCATGACCCATATGACCCATATGACCCATGACCCATGACCCATGACCCATATGACCCATGACCCATGACCCATGACCCATATGACCCATATGACCCATGACCCATGACCCATGACCCATATGACCCATATGACCCATGACCCATGACCCATGACCCATGACCCATGACCCATGACCCATGACCCATGACCCATGACCCATGACCCATGACCCATGACCCATGACCCATGACCCATGACCCATGACCCATGACCCATGACCCATGACCCATGACCCATGACCCATATGACCCATATGACCCATGACCCATGACCCATGACCCATATGAGCCATATGACCCATGACCCAAGACCCATATGACCCATATGACCCATGACCCATGACCCATGACCCATGACCCATGACCCATGACCCATGACCCATGACCCATGACCCATGACCCATGACCCATGACCCATATGACCCATATGACCCATATGACCCATGACCCATGACCCATGACCCATATGACCCATATGACCCATGACCCATGACCCATGACCCATGACCCATGACCCATGACCCATGACCCATGACCCATGACCCATGACCCATGACCCATATGACCCATGACCCATGACCCATGACCCATATGAGCCATATGACCAATGACCCATGACCCATGACCCATATGACCCATATGACCCATGACCCATGACCCATGACCCATGACCCATATGACCCATATGACCAATGACCCATGACCCATGACCCATATGACCCATATGACCCATGACCCATGACCCATGACCCATGACCCATGACCCATGACCCATGACCCATGACCCATGACCCATGACCCATATGACCCATATGACCCATGACCCATGACCCATGACCCATATGAGCCATATGACCCATGACCCATGACCCATGACCCATGACCCATGACCCATATGACCCATATGACCCATGACCCATGACCCATGTCCCATATGACCCATATGACCCATGACCCATGACCCATGACCCATGACCCATGACCCATATGAGCCATATGACCCATGACCCATGACCCATGACCCATGACCCATATGACCCATATGACCCATGACCCATATGACCCATATGACCCATGACCCATGACCCATGACCCATGACCCATGACCCATGACCCATGACCCATGACCCATGACCCATGACCCATGACCCATGACCCATGACCCATGACCCATGACCCATGACCCATGACCCATGACCCATGACCCATGACCCATGACCCATGACCCATGACCCATGACCCATGACCCATGACCCATGACCCATGACCCATGACCCATGACCCATGACCCATGACCCATGACCCATGACCCATGACCCATGACACATGACCCATGACCCATGACCCATGACCCATGACCCATGACCCATATGACCCATATGACCCATATGACCCATATGACCCATGACCCATGACCCATATGACCCATGACCCATATGACCCATATGACCCATGACCCATGACCCATGACCCATGACCCATGACCCATATGACCCATGACCCATGACCCATGACCCATGACCCATATGACCCATATGACCCATGACCCATGACCCATGACCCATGACCCATGACCCATGACCCATATGAGCCATATGACCCATGACCCATGACCCATGACCCATGACCCATGACCCATATGACCCATATGACCCATGACCCATATGACCCATATGACCCATGACCCATGACCCATGACCCATGACCCATATGACCCATATGACCCATATGACCCATATGACCCATGACCCATGACCCATATGACCCATGACCCATGACCCATATGACCCATATGACCCATATGACCCATGACCCATGACCCATGACCCATATGACCCATATGACCCATGACCCATGACCCATGACCCATGACCCATGACCCATGACCCATGACCCATGACCCATGACCCATGACCCATATGACCCATATGACCCATGACCCATGACCCATGACCCATGACCCATGACCCATGACCCATGACCCATGACGCATGCCCCATGACCCATGACCCATGACCCATGACCCATGACCCATGACCCATGACCCATGACCCATGACCCATATGACCCATGACCCATGACCCATGACCCATATGACCCATATGACCCATATGACCCATGACCCATATGACCCATATGACCCATGACCCATGACCCATGACCCATGACCCATGACCCATGACCCATGACCCATGACCCATGACCCATGACCCATATGACCCATATGACCCATATGACCCATATGACCCATGACCCATGACCCATATGACCCATGACCCATGACCCATATGACCCATGACCCATGACCCATGACCCATGACCCATGACCCATGACCCATGACCCATGACGCATGACCCATGACCCATGACCCATGACCCATGACCCATGACCCATGACCCATGACCCATGACCCATGACCCATGACCCATGACCCATAACCCATGACCCATGACCCATATGACCCATATGACCCATATGACCCATGACCCATGACCCATGACCCATATGACCCATATGACCCATGACCCATGACCCATGACCCATGACCCATGACCCATGACCCATGACCCATGACCCATGACCCATGACCCATGACCCATGACCCATGACCCATGACCCATGACCCATGACCCATGACCCATGACCCATGACCCATGACCCATATGACCCATATGACCCATGACCCATGACCCATGTCCCATATGACCCATATGACCCATGACCCATGACCCATGACCCATGACCCATGACCCATGACCCATATGACCCATATGACCAATGACCCATGACCCATGACCCATATGACCCATATGACCCATGACCCATGACCCATGACCCATGACCCATGACCCATGACCCATGACCCATGACCCATGACCCATGACCCATGACCCATGACCCATGACCCATGACCCATGACCCATGACCCATGACCCATGACCCATGACCCATGACCCATGACCCATGACCCATGACCCATGACCCATGACCCATGACACATGACCCATATGACCCATATGACCCATATGACCCATATGACCCATGACCCATATGACCCATGACCCATGACCCATATGACCCATATGACCCATATGACCCATGACCCATGACCCATGACCCATATGACCCATATGACCCATATGACCCATGACCCATGACCCATGACCCATGAGCCATGACCCATGACCCATATGACCCATGATCCATGACCCATGACCCATATGACCCATATGACCAATGACCCATGACCCATGACCCATATGACCCATATGACCCATGACCCATGACCCATGACCCATGACCCATATGACCCATATGACCCATGACCCATGACCCATGTCCCATATGACCCATATGACCCATGACCCATGACCCATATGAGCCATATGACCCATGACCCATGACCCATGACCCATGACCCATATGACCCATATGACCCATGACCCATATGACCCATATGACCCATGACCCATGACCCATGACCCATGACCCATGACCCATGACCCATGAGCCATGACCCATGACCCATGACCCATGACCCATGACCCATGACCCATGACCCATGACCCATGACCCATGACCCATGACCCATGACCCATGACCCATGACCCATGACCCATATGACCCATATGACCCATATGACCCATGACCCATGACCCATGACCCATATGACCCATATGACCCATGACCCATGACCCATGACCCATGACCCATGACCCATATGACCCATATGACCCATGACCCATGACCCATGACCCATGACCCATATGAGCCATATGACCCATGACCCAAGACCCATATGACCCATATGACCCATGACCCATGACCCATGACCTATGACCCATGACCCATGACCCATGACCCATGACCCATGACCCATGACCCATGACCCATGACCCATGACCCATGACCCATGACCCATGACCCATGACCCATGACCCATGACCCATATGACCCATATGACCCATGACCCATGACCCATGACCCATATGACCCATATGACCCATGACCAATGACCCATAACCCATATGACCCATAACCCATATGACCCATATGACCCATGACCCATGACCCATGACCCATATGACCCATATGACCCATGACCCATGACCCATGACCCATATGACCCATGACCCATGACCCATGACCCATATGACCCATATGACCCATGACCCATGACCCATGACCCATATGACCCATATGACCCATGACCCATGACCCATGACCCATGACCCATGACCCATGACCCATGACCCATGACCCATGACCCATGACCCATGACCCATGACCCATGACCCATGACCCATGACCCATGACCCATGACCCATGACCCATGACCCATGACCCATGACCCATGACCCATGACCCATATGACCCATATGACCCATGACCCATGACCCATGACCCATATGAGCCATATGACCCATGACCCAAGACCCATATGACCCATATGACCCATGACCCATATGACCCATATGACCCATGACCCATATGACCCATATGACCCATGACCCATGACCCATGACCCATGACCCATGACCCATGACCCATGACCCATGACCCATGACCCATGACCCATGACCCATGACCCATGACCCATGACCCATGACCCATGACCCATGACCCATGACCCATGACCCATGACCCATGACCCATGACCCATGACCCATGACCCATGACCCATGACCCATGACCCATGACCCATGACCCATGACCCATGACACATGACCCATGACCCATGACCCATGACCCATGACCCATGACCCATATGACCCATATGACCCATATGACCCATATGACCCATGACCCATGACCCATATGACCCATGACCCATGACCCATATGACCCATATGACCCATGACCCATGACCCATGACGCATGACCCATGACCCATGACCCATGACCCATGACCCATGACCCATGACCCATGACCCATGACCCATATGACCCATGACCCATGACCCATGACCCATGACCCATATGACCCATATGACCCATGACCCATGACCCATGTCCCATATGACCCATATGACCCATGACCCATGACCCATGACCCATGACCCATATGAGCCATATGACCCATGACCCATGACCCATGACCCATGACCCATATGACCCATATGACCCATGACCCATATGACCCATATGACCCATGACCCATGACCCATGACCCATGACCCATGACCCATGACCCATATGACCCATATGACCCATATGACCCATATGACCCATGACCCATGACCCATATGACCCATGACCCATGACCCATATGACCCATATGACCCATATGACCCATGACCCATGACCCATGACCCATATGACCCATATGACCCATGACCCATGACCCATGACCCATGACCCATGACCCATGACCCATGACCCATGACCCATATGACCCATATGACCCATTACCCATGACCCATGACCCATGACCCATGACCCATGACCCATGACCCATGACGCATGACCCATGACCCATGACCCATGACCCATGACCCATGACCCATGACCCATGACCCATGACCCATGACCCATGACCCATATGACCCATGACCCATGACCCATGACCCATATGACCCATATGACCCATATGACCCATGACCCATATGACCCATATGACCCATGACCCATGACCCATGACCCATGACCCATGACCCATGACCCATGACCCATGACCCATGACCCATGACCCATATGACCCATATGACCCATATGACCCATATGACCCATGACCCATGACCCATATGACCCATGACCCATGACCCATATGACCCATGACCCATGACCCATGACCCATGACCCATGACCCATGACCCATGACCCATGACGCATGACCCATGACCCATGACCCATGACCCATGACCCATGACCCATGACCCATGACCCATGACCCATATGACCCATGACCCATGACCCATGACCCATATGACCCATATGACCCATGACCCATATGACCCATATGACCCATGACCCATGACCCATGACCCATGACCCATGACCCATGACCCATGACCCATGACCCATGACCCATATGACCCATATGACCCATATGACCCATATGACCCATGACCCATGACCCATGTCCCATATGACCCATATGACCCATGACCCATGACCCATGACCCATGACCCATGACCCATGACCCATGACCCATGACCCATGACCCATGACCCATGACCCATGACCCATATGACCCATGACCCATGACCCATGACCCATATGACCCATATGACCCATGACCCATATGACCCATATGACCCATGACCCATGACCCATGACCCATGACCCATGACCCATGACCCATGACCCATGACCCATGACCCATGACCCATGACCCATGACCCATGACCCATGACCCATGACCCATGACCCATGACCCATGACCCATAACCCATGACCCATGACCCATATGACCCATATGACCCATATGACCCATGACCCATGACCCATGACCCATATGACCCATATGACCCATGACCCATGACCCATGACCCATGACCCATGACCCATGACCCATGACCCATGACGCATGACCCATGACCCATGACCCATGACCCATGACCCATGACCCATGACCCATGACCCATGACCCATGACCCATATGACCCATGACCCATGACCCATGACCCATGACCCATATGACCCATATGACCCATGACCCATGACCCATGTCCCATATGACCCATATGACCCATGACCCATGACCCATGACCCATGACCCATGACCCATGACCCATGACCCATGACCCATGACCCATGACCCATGACCCATGACCCATGACCCATGACCCATGACCCATGACCCATGACCCATGACCCATGACCCATATGACCCATATGACCCATATGACCCATGACCCATGACCCATATGACCCATATGACCCATGACCCATGACCCATGACCCATGACCCATGACCCATGACCCATGACCCATGACGCATGACCCATGACCCATGACCCATGACCCATGACCCATGACCCATGACCCATGACCCATATGACCCATGACCCATGACCCATGACCCATGACCCATATGACCCATATGACCCATGACCCATGACCCATGTCCCATATGACCCATATGACCCATGACCCATGACCCATGACCCATGACCCATGACCCATATGAGCCATATGACCCATGACCCATGACCCATGACCCATGACCCATATGACCCATATGACCCATGACCCATATGACCCATATGACCCATGACCCATGACCCATGACCCATGACCCATGACCCATGACCCATGACCCATGACCCATGACCCATGACCCATGACCCATGACCCATGACCCATGACCCATGACCCATGACCCATGACCCATGACCCATGACCCATGACCCATGACCCATGACCCATGACCCATGACCCATGACCCATGACCCATGACCCATGACCCATGACCCATGACCCATGACCCATGACCCATGACCCATGACCCATGACCCATATGACCCATATGACCCATATGACCCATATGACCCATGACCCATGACCCATATGACCCATGACCCATGACCCATATGACCCATATGACCCATATGACCCATGACCCATGACCCATGACCCATATGACCCATATGACCCATGACCCATGACCCATGACCCATGACCCATGACCCATGACCCATGACCCATATGACCCATATGACCCATGACCCATGACCCATGACCCATGACCCATGACCCATGACCCATGACCCATGACGCATGACCCATGACCCATGACCCATGACCCATGACCCATGACCCATGACCCATGACCCATGACCCATATGACCCATGACCCATGACCCATGACCCATATGACCCATATGACCCATGACCCATATGACCCATATGACCCATGACCCATGACCCATGACCCATGACCCATGACCCATGACCCATGACCCATGACCCATGACCCATGACCCATGACACATATGACCCATGACCCATGACCCATATGACCCATGACCCATGACCCATATGACCCATATGACCCATATGACCCATGACCCATGACCCATGACCCATATGACCCATATGACCCATGACCCATGACCCATGACCCATGACCCATGGCCCATGACCCATGACCCATGACCCATGACCCATGACCCATGACCCATGACCCATGACCCATGACCCATATGAGCCATATGACCAATGACCCATGACCCATGACCCATATGACCCATATGACCCATGACCCATGACCCATGACCCATGACCCATATGACCCATATGACCAATGACCCATGACCCATGACCCATATGACCCATATGACCCATGACCCATGACCCATGACCCATGACCCATGACCCATGACCCATGACCCATGACCCATGACCCATGACCCATATGACCCATATGACCCATGACCCATGACCCATGACCCATATGAGCCATATGACCCATGACCCATGACCCATGACCCATGACCCATATGACCCATATGACCCATGACCCATGACCCATGACCCATGACCCATGACCCATGACCCATGACCCATGACCCATGACCCATGACCCATGACCCATGACCCATGACCCATGACCCATGACCCATGACCCATGACCCATGACCCATATGACCCATATGACCCATGACCCATGACCCATGTCCCATATGACCCATATGACCCATGACCCATGACCCATGACCCATGACCCATGACCCATGACCCATATGACCCATATGACCAATGACCCATGACCCATGACCCATATGACCCATATGACCCATGACCCATGACCCATGACCCATGACCCATGACCCATGACCCATGACCCATGACCCATGACCCATGACCCATGACCCATGACCCATGACCCATGACCCATGACCCATGACCCATGACCCATGACCCATGACCCATGACCCATGACCCATGACCCATGACCCATGACCCATGACCCATGACCCATGACCCATGACACATGACCCATATGACCCATATGACCCATATGACCCATATGACCCATGACCCATATGACCCATGACCCATGACCCATATGACCCATATGACCCATATGACCCATGACCCATGACCCATGACCCATATGACCCATATGACCCATGACCCATGACCCATGACCCATGACCCATGACCCATGACCCATATGACCCATATGACCAATGACCCATGACCCATGACCCATATGACCCATATGACCCATGACCCATGACCCATGACCCATGACCCATATGACCCATATGACCCATGACCCATGACCCATGTCCCATATGACCCATATGACCCATGACCCATGACCCATGACCCATGACCCATGACCCATATGAGCCATATGACCCATGACCCATGACCCATGACCCATATGAGCCATATGACCCATATGACCCATGACCCATATGACCCATATGACCCATGACCCATGACCCATGACCCATGACCCATGACCCATGACCCATGAGCCATGACCCATGACCCATGACCCATGACCCATGACCCATGACCCATGACCCATGACCCATGACCCATGACCCATGACCCATGACCCATGACCCATGACCCATGACCCATGACCCATGACCCATGACCCATGACCCATGACCCATGACCCATGACCCATGACCCATGACCCATGACCCATGACCCATGACCCATGACCCATGACCCATGACCCATGACCCATGACCCATGACCCATGACCCATGACGCATGACCCATGACCCATGACCCATGACCCATGACCCATGACCCATGACCCATGACCCATGACCCATGACCCATGACCCATATGACCCATGACCCATGACCCATGACCCATGACCCATGACCCATGTCCCATGACCCATGACCCATATGACCCATATGACCCATGACACATGACCCATATGACCCATATGACCCATGACCCATGACCCATGACCCATGACCCATTGGACCAATATGACCCATGACCCATGACCCATGACCCATATGACCCATATGACCCATGACCCATGACCCATGACCCATATGACCCATATGACCCATGACCCATATGACCCATATGACCCATGACCCATGACCCATGACCCATGACCCATGACCCATGACTCATGACCCATGACCCATGACCCATGACCCATGACCCATGACCCATGACCCATGACCCATGACCCATGACCCATGACCCATGACCCATGACCCATGACCCATGACCCATGACCCATGACCCATGACCCATGACCCATGACCCATGACCCATGACCCATGACCCATGACCCATGACCCATGACCCATGACCCATGACCCATGACCCATGACCCATGACCCATGACCCATGACCCATGACCCATGACCCATGACCCATGACCCATGACCCATGACCCATGACCCATATGACCCATATGACCCATGACCCATGACCCATGACCCATATGACCCATATGACCCATGACCAATGACCCATAACCCATATGACCCATAACCCATATGACCCATAACCCATATGACCCATAACCCATATGACCCATATGACCCATGACCCATGACCCATGACCCATATGACCCATATGACCCATGACCCATGACCCATGACCCATGACCCATATGACCCATGACCCATGACCCATGACCCATGACCCATGACCCATGACCCATGACCCATGACCCATGACCCATGACCCATGACCCATGACCCATGACCCATGACCCATGACCCATGACCCATGACCCATGACCCATGACCCATGACCCATGACCCATGACCCATGACCCATGACCCATGACCCATGACCCATGACCCATGACCCATGACCCATATGACCCATATGACCCATGACCCATGACCCATGACCCATATGACCCATATGACCCATATGACCCATGACCAATGACCCATAACCCATATGACCCATAACCCATATGACCCATATGACCCATGACCCATGACCCATGACCCATATGACCCATATGACCCATGACCCATGACCCATGACCCATATGATCCATGACCCATGACCCATGACCCATGACCCATGACCCATGACCCATGACCCATGACCCATGACCCATATGACCCATATGACCCATGACCCATGACCCATGACCCATATGACCCATATGACCCATGACCAATGACCCATAACCCATATGACCCATAACCCATATGACCCATATGACCCATGACCCATGACCCATGACCCATATGACCCATATGACCCATGACCCATGACCCATGACCCATATGATCCATGACCCATGACCCATGACCCATATGACCCATATGACCCATGACCCATGACCCATGACCCATATGACCCATATGACCCATGACCCATGACCCATGACCCATGACCCATGACCCATGACCCATGACCCATGACCCATGACCCATGACCCATGACCCATGACCCATGACCCATGACCCATGACCCATGACCCATGACCCATGACCCATGACCCATGACCCATGACCCATGACCCATATGACCCATATGACCCATGACCCATGACCCATGACCCATATGAGCCATATGACCCATGACCCAAGACCCATATGACCCATATGACCCATGACCCATGACCCATGACCCATGACCCATGACCCATGACCCATGACCCATGACCCATGACCCATGACCCATGACCCATATGACCCATATGACCCATATGACCCATGACCCATGACCCATGACCCATATGACCCATATGACCCATGACCCATGACCCATGACCCATGACCCATGACCCATGACCCATGACCCATGACCCATGACCCATGACCCATGACCCATATGACCCATGACCCATGACCCATGACCCATATGAGCCATATGACCAATGACCCATGACCCATGACCCATATGACCCATATGACCCATGACCCATGACCCATGACCCATATGACCCATATGACCAATGACCCATGACCCATGACCCATATGACCCATATGACCCATGACCCATGACCCATGACCCATGACCCATGACCCATGACCCATATGACCCATATGACCCATATGACCCATGACCCATGACCCATGACCCATATGAGCCATATGACCCATGACCCATGACCCATGACCCATGACCCATGACCCATGACCCATATGACCCATATGACCCATGACCCATGACCCATGTCCCATATGACCCATATGACCCATGACCCATGACCCATGACCCATGACCCATATGAGCCATATGACCCATGACCCATGACCCATGACCCATGACCCATATGACCCATATGACCCATGACCCATATGACCCATATGACCCATGACCCATGACCCATGACCCATGACCCATGACCCATGACCCATGACCCATGACCCATGACCCATGACCCATGACCCATGACCCATGACCCATGACCCATGACCCATGACCCATGACCCATGACCCATGACCCATGACCCATGACCCATGACCCATGACCCATGACCCATGACCCATGACCCATGACCCATGACCCATGACCCATGACCCATGACCCATGACCCATGACACATGACCCATGACCCATGACCCATGACCCATGACCCATGACCCATATGACCCATATGACCCATATGACCCATATGACCCATGACCCATGACCCATATGACCCATGACCCATGACCCATATGACCCATATGACCCATGACCCATGACCCATGACGCATGACCCATGACCCATGACCCATGACCCATGACCCATGACCCATGACCCATGACCCATGACCCATATGACCCATGACCCATGACCCATGACCCATGACCCATATGACCCATATGACCCATGACCCATGACCCATGTCCCATATGACCCATATGACCCATGACCCATGACCCATGACCCATGACCCATATGAGCCATATGACCCATGACCCATGACCCATGACCCATGACCCATATGACCCATATAACCCATGACCCATATGACCCATATGACCCATGACCCATGACCCATGACCCATGACCCATGACCCATGACCCATATGACCCATATGACCCATATGACCCATATGACCCATGACCCATGACCCATATGACCCATGACCCATGACCCATATGACCCATATGACCCATATGACCCATGACCCATGACCCATGACCCATATGACCCATATGACCCATGACCCATGACCCATGACCCATGACCCATGACCCATGACCCATGACCCATGACCCATATGACCCATATGACCCATTACCCATGACCCATGACCCATGACCCATGACCCATGACCCATGACCCATGACGCATGACCCATGACCCATGACCCATGACCCATGACCCATGACCCATATGACCCATGACCCATGACCCATGACCCATATGACCCATATGACCCATATGACCCATGACCCATATGACCCATATGACCCATGACCCATGACCCATGACCCATGACCCATGACCCATGACCCATGACCCATGACCCATGACCCATGACCCATGACCCATATGACCCATATGACCCATATGACCCATATGACCCATGACCCATGACCCATATGACCCATGACCCATGACCCATATGACCCATGACCCATGACCCATGACCCATGACCCATGACCCATGACCCATGACCCATGACGCATGACCCATGACCCATGACCCATGACCCATGACCCATGACCCATGACCCATGACCCATGACCCATATGACCCATGACCCATGACCCATGACCCATATGACCCATATGACCCATGACCCATATGACCCATATGACCCATGACCCATGACCCATGACCCATGACCCATGACCCATGACCCATGACCCATGACCCATGACCCATATGACCCATATGACCCATATGACCCATATGACCCATGACCCATGACCCATGTCCCATATGACCCATATGACCCATGACCCATGACCCATGACCCATGACCCATGACCCATGACCCATGACCCATGACCCATGACCCATGACCCATGACCCATGACCCATGACCCATATGACCCATGACCCATGACCCATGACCCATATGACCCATATGACCCATGACCCATATGACCCATATGACCCATGACCCATGACCCATGACCCATGACCCATGACCCATGACCCATGACCCATGACCCATGACCCATGACCCATGACCCATGACCCATGACCCATGACCCATGACCCATGACCCATGACCCATAACCCATGACCCATGACCCATATGACCCATATGACCCATATGACCCATGACCCATGACCCATGACCCATATGACCCATATGACCCATGACCCATGACCCATGACCCATGACCCATGACCCATGACCCATGACCCATGACGCATGACCCATGACCCATGACCCATGACCCATGACCCATGACCCATGACCCATGACCCATGACCCATGACCCATATGACCCATGACCCATGACCCATGACCCATGACCCATATGACCCATATGACCCATGACCCATGACCCATGTCCCATATGACCCATATGACCCATGACCCATGACCCATGACCCATGACCCATGACCCATGACCCATGACCCATGACCCATGACCCATGACCCATGACCCATGACCCATGACCCATGACCCATGACCCATGACCCATGACCCATGACCCATATGACCCATATGACCCATATGACCCATGACCCATGACCCATATGACCCATATGACCCATGACCCATGACCCATGACCCATGACCCATGACCCATGACCCATGACCCATGACGCATGACCCATGACCCATGACCCATGACCCATGACCCATGACCCATGACCCATGACCCATATGACCCATGACCCATGACCCATGACCCATGACCCATATGACCCATATGACCCATGACCCATGACCCATGTCCCATATGACCCATATGACCCATGACCCATGACCCATGACCCATGACCCATGACCCATATGAGCCATATGACCCATGACCCATGACCCATGACCCATGACCCATATGACCCATATGACCCATGACCCATATGACCCATATGACCCATGACCCATGACCCATGACCCATGACCCATGACCCATGACCCATGACCCATGACCCATGACCCATGACCCATGACCCATGACCCATGACCCATGACCCATGACCCATGACCCATGACCCATGACCCATGACCCATGACCCATGACCCATGACCCATGACCCATGACCCATGACCCATGACCCATGACCCATGACCCATGACCCATGACCCATGACCCATGACCCATGACCCATGACCCATGACCCATATGACCCATATGACCCATATGACCCATATGACCCATGACCCATGACCCATATGACCCATGACCCATGACCCATATGACCCATATGACCCATATGACCCATGACCCATGACCCATGACCCATATGACCCATATGACCCATGACCCATGACCCATGACCCATGACCCATGACCCATGACCCATGACCCATATGACCCATATGACCCATGACCCATGACCCATGACCCATGACCCATGACCCATGACCCATGACCCATGACGCATGACCCATGACCCATGACCCATGACCCATGACCCATGACCCATGACCCATGACCCATGACCCATATGACCCATGACCCATGACCCATGACCCATATGACCCATATGACCCATGACCCATATGACCCATATGACCCATGACCCATGACCCATGACCCATGACCCATGACCCATGACCCATGACCCATGACCCATGACCCATGACCCATATGACCCATATGACCCATATGACCCATATGACCCATGACCCATGACACATATGACCCATGACCCATGACCCATATGACCCATGACCCATGACCCATATGACCCATATGACCCATATGACCCATGACCCATGACCCATGACCCATATGACCCATATGACCCATGACCCATGACCCATGACCCATGACCCATGGCCCATGACCCATGACCCATGACCCATGACCCATGACCCATGACCCATGACCCATGACCCATGACCCATGACCCATGACCCATGACCCATGACCCATGACCCATGACCCATGACCCATGACCCATGACCCATGACCCATGACCCATGACCCATGACCCATATGACCCATATGACCCATGACCCATGACCCATGACCCATATGACCCATATGACCCATGACCAATGACCCATAACCCATATGACCCATAACCCATATGACCCATAACCCATATGACCCATATGACCCATGACCCATGACCCATATGACCCATATGACCCATGACCCATGACCCATGACCCATATGACCCATGACCCATGACCCATGACCCATATGACCCATATGACCCATGACCCATGACCCATGACCCATATGACCATTATGACCCATGACCCATGACCCATGACCCATATGACCCATATGACCCATGACCCATGACCCATGACCCATGACCCATGACCCATGACCCATGACCCATGACCCATGACCCATGACCCATGACCCATGACCCATGACCCATGACCCATGACCCATGACCCATGACCCATGACCCATGACCCATATGACCCATATGACCCATGACCCATGACCCATGACCCATATGAGCCATATGACCCATGACCCAAGACCCATATGACCCATATGACCCATGACCCATGACCCATGACCTATGACCCATGACCCATGACCCATGACCCATGACCCATGACCCATGACCCATGACCCATGACCCATGACCCATGACCCATGACCCATGACCCATGACCCATGACCCATGACCCATGACCCATGACCCATATGACCCATATGACCCATGACCCATGACCCATGACCCATATGACCCATATGACCCATGACCAATGACCCATAACCCATATGACCCATAACCCATATGACCCATATGACCCATGACCCATGACCCATGACCCATATGACCCATATGACCCATGACCCATGACCCATGACCCATATGACCCATGACCCATGACCCATGACCCATATGACCCATATGACCCATGACCCAAGACCCATGACCCATATGACCCATATGACCCATGACCCATGACCCATGACCCATGACCCATGACCCATGACCCATGACCCATGACCCATGACCCATGACCCATGACCCATGACCCATGACCCATGACCCATGACCCATGACCCATGACCCATGACCCATGACCCATGACCCATGACCCATGACCCATATGACCCATATGACCCATGACCCATGACCCATGACCCATATGAGCCATATGACCCATGACCCAAGACCCATATGACCCATATGACCCATGACCCATGACCCATGACCCATGACCCATGACCCATGACCCATGACCCATGACCCATGACCCATGACCCATGACCCATGACCCATATGACCCATATGACCCATATGACCCATGACCCATGACCCATGACCCATATGACCCATATGACCCATGACCCATGACCCATGACCCATGACCCATGACCCATGACCCATGACCCATGACCCATGACCCATGACCCATGACCCATGACCCATGACCCATGACCCATATGACCCATGACCCATGACCCATGACCCATATGAGCCATATGACCAATGACCCATGACCCATGACCCATATGACCCATATGACCCATGACCCATGACCCATGACCCATATGACCCATATGACCAATGACCCATGACCCATGACCCATATGACCCATATGACCCATGACCCATGACCCATGACCCATGACCCATGACCCATGACCCATGACCCATGACCCATGACCCATGACCCATGACCCATGACCCATATGACCCATATGATCCATGACCCATGACCCATGACCCATATGAGCCATATGACCCATGACCCATGACCCATGACCCATGACCCATGACCCATATGACCCATATGACCCATGACCCATGACCCATGTCCCATATGACCCATATGACCCATGACCCATGACCCATGACCCATGACCCATATGAGCCATATGACCCATGACCCATGACCCATGACCCATGACCCATATGACCCATATGACCCATGACCCATATGACCCATATGACCCATGACCCATGACCCATGACCCATGACCCATGACCCATGACCCATGACCCATGACCCATGACCCATGACCCATGACCCATGACCCATGACCCATGACCCATGACCCATGACCCATGACCCATGACCCATGACCCATGACCCATGACCCATGACCCATGACCCATGACCCATGACCCATGACCCATGACCCATGACACATGACCCATGACCCATGACCCATGACCCATGACCCATGACCCATATGACCCATATGACCCATATGACCCATATGACCCATGACCCATGACCCATATGACCCATGACCCATGACCCATATGACCCATATGACCCATGACCCATGACCCATGACGCATGACCCATGACCCATGACCCATGACCCATGACCCATGACCCATGACCCATGACCCATGACCCATATGACCCATGACCCATGACCCATGACCCATGACCCATATGACCCATATGACCCATGACCCATGACCCATGTCCCATATGACCCATATGACCCATGACCCATGACCCATGACCCATGACCCATGACCCATATGAGCCATATGACCCATGACCCATGACCCATGACCCATATGACCCATATGACCCATGACCCATATGACCCATATGACCCATGACCCATGACCCATGACCCATGACCCATGACCCATGACCCATATGACCCATATGACCCATATGACCCATATGACCCATGACCCATGACCCATATGACCCATGACCCATGACCCATATGACCCATATGACCCATATGACCCATGACCCATGACCCATGACCCATATGACCCATATGACCCATGACCCATGACCCATGACCCATGACCCATGACCCATGACCCATGACCCATATGACCCATATGACCCATGACCCATGACCCATGACCCATGACCCATGACCCATGACGCATGACCCATGACCCATGACCCATGACCCATGACCCATGACCCATGACCCATGACCCATGACCCATATGACCCATGACCCATGACCCATGACCCATATGACCCATATGACCCATATGACCCATGACCCATATGACCCATATGACCCATGACCCATGACCCATGACCCATGACCCATGACCCATGACCCATGACCCATGACCCATGACCCATATGACCCATATGACCCATATGACCCATATGACCCATGACCCATGACCCATATGACCCATGACCCATGACCCATATGACCCATGACCCATGACCCATGACCCATGACCCATGACCCATGACCCATGACCCATGACCCATGACGCATGACCCATGACCCATGACCCATGACCCATGACCCATGACCCATGACCCATGACCCATGACCCATGACCCATATGACCCATGACCCATGACCCATGACCCATATGACCCATATGACCCATGACCCATATGACCCATATGACCCATGACCCATGACCCATGACCCATGACCCATGACCCATGACCCATGACCCATGACCCATGACCCATATGACCCATATGACCCATGACCCATGACCCATGTCCCATATGACCCATATGACCCATGACCCATGACCCATGACCCATGACCCATGACCCATGACCCATGACCCATGACCCATGACCCATGACCCATGACCCATGACCCATGACCCATGACCCATGACCCATGACCCATATGACCCATGACCCATGACCCATGACCCATATGACACATATGACCCATGACCCATATGACCCATATGACCCATGACCCATGACCCATGACCCATGACCCATGACCCATGACCCATGACCCATGACCCATGACCCATGACCCATGACCCATGACCCATGACCCATGACCCATGACCCATGACCCATGACCCATGACCCATGACCCATGACCCATCACCCATGACCCATGACCCATATGACCCATATGACCCATATGACCCATGACCCATGACCCATGACCCATATGACCCATATGACCCATGACCCATGACCCATGACCCATGACCCATGACCCATGACCCATGACCCATGACGCATGACCCATGACCCATGACCCATGACCCATGACCCATGACCCATGACCCATGACCCATGACCCATATGACCCATGACCCATGACCCATGACCCATGACCCATATGACCCATATGACCCATGACCCATGACCCATGTCCCATATGACCCATATGACCCATGACCCATGACCCATGACCCATGACCCATGACCCATGACCCATGACCCATGACCCATGACCCATGACCCATGACCCATGACCCATGACCCATGACCCATGACCCATAACCCATGACCCATGACCCATATGACCCATATGACCCATATGACCCATGACCCATGACCCATGACCCATATGACCCATATGACCCATGACCCATGACCCATGACCCATGACCCATGACCCATGACCCATGACCCATGACGCATGACCCATGACCCATGACCCATGACCCATGACCCATGACCCATGACCCATGACCCATGACCCATATGACCCATGACCCATGACCCATGACCCATGACCCATATGACCCATATGACCCATGACCCATGACCCATGTCCCATATGACCCATATGACCCATGACCCATGACCCATGACCCATGACCCATATGAGCCATATGACCCATGACCCATGACCCATGACCCATGACCCATATGACCCATATGACCCATGACCCATATGACCCATATGACCCATGACCCATGACCCATGACCCATGACCCATGACCCATGACCCATGACCCATGACCCATGACCCATGACCCATGACCCATGACCCATGACCCATGACCCATGACCCATGACCCATGACCCATGACCCATGACCCATGACCCATGACCCATGACCCATGACCCATGACCCATGACCCATGACCCATGACCCATGACCCATGACCCATGACCCATGACCCATGACCCATGACCCATATGACCCATATGACCCATATGACCCATATGACCCATGACCCATGACCCATATGACCCATGACCCATGACCCATATGACCCATATGACCCATATGACCCATGACCCATGACCCATGACCCATATGACCCATATGACCCATGACCCATGACCCATGACCCATGACCCATGACCCATGACCCATGACCCATGACCCATATGACCCATATGACCCATGACCCATGACCCATGACCCATGACCCATGACCCATGACCCATGACCCATGACGCATGACCCATGACCCATGACCCATGACCCATGACCCATGACCCATGACCCATGACCCATGACCCATATGACCCATATGACCCATATGACCCATATGACCCATGACCCATGACACATATGACCCATGACCCATGACCCATATGACCCATGACCCATGACCCATATGACCCATATGACCCATATGACCCATGACCCATGACCCATGACCCATATGACCCATATGACCCATGACCCATGACCCATGGCCCATGACCCATGACCCATGACCCATGACCCATGACCCATGACCCATGACCCATGACCCATGACCCATGACCCATGACCCATGACCCATGACCCATGACCCATGACCCATGACCCATGACCCATGACCCATGACCCATGACCCATGACCCATGACCCATGACCCATGACCCATGACCCATATGACCCATATGACCCATGACCCATGACCCATGACCCATGACCCATATGACCCATATGACCCATGACCAATGACCCATAACCCATATGACCCATAACCCATATGACCCATAACCCATATGACCCATATGACCCATGACCCATGACCCATATGACCCATATGACCCATGACCCATGACCCATGACCCATATGACCCATGACCCATGACCCATGACCCATATGACCCATATGACCCATGACCCATGACCCATGACCCATATGACCATTATGACCCATGACCCATGACCCATGACCCATATGACCCATATGACCCATGACCCATGACCCATGACCCATGACCCATGACCCATGACCCATGACCCATGACCCATGACCCATGACCCATGACCCATGACCCATGACCCATGACCCATGACCCATGACCCATGACCCATGACCCATGACCCATATGACCCATATGACCCATGACCCATGACCCATGACCCATATGAGCCATATGACCCATGACCCAAGACCCATATGACCCATATGACCCATGACCCATGACCCATGACCCATGACCCATGACCCATGACCCATGACCCATGACCCATGACCCATGACCCATGACCCATGACCCATGACCCATGACCCATGACCCATGACCCATATGACCCATATGACCCATATGACCCATGACCCATGACCCATATGACCCATATGACCCATGACCCATGACCCATGACCCATGACCCATGACCCATGACCCATGACCCATGACCCATGACCCATGACCCATATGACCCATGACCCATGACCCATGACCCATGACCCATATGAGCCATATGACCAATGACCCATGACCCATGACCCATATGACCCATATGACCCATGACCCATGACCCATGACCCATGACCCATGACCCATGACCCATGACCCATGACCCATGACCCATGACCCATGACCCATGACCCAAGACCCATATGACCCATATGACCCATGACCCATGACCCATGACCTATGACCCATGACCCATGACCCATGACCCATGACCCATGACCCATGACCCATGACCCATGACCCATGACCCATGACCCATGACCCATGACCCATGACCCATGACCCATGACCCATATGACCCATATGACCCATGACCCATGACCCATGACCCATATGACCCATATGACCCATGACCAATGACCCATAACCCATATGACCCATAACCCATATGACCCATATGACCCATGACCCATGACCCATGACCCATATGACCCATATGACCCATGACCCATGACCCATGACCCATATGACCCATGACCCATGACCCATGACCCATATGACCCATATGACCCATGACCCATGACCCATGACCCATATGACCCATATGACCCATGACCCATGACCCATGACCCATGACCCATGACCCATGACCCATGACCCATGACCCATGACCCATGACCCATGACCCATGACCCATGACCCATGACCCATGACCCATGACCCATGACCCATGACCCATGACCCATGACCCATGACCCATGACCCATATGACCCATATGACCCATGACCCATGACCCATGACCCATATGAGCCATATGACCCATGACCCAAGACCCATATGACCCATATGACCCATGACCCATGACCCATGACCCATGACCCATGACCCATGACCCATGACCCATGACCCATGACCCATGACCCATGACCCATGACCCATATGACCCATATGACCCATATGACCCATGACCCATGACCCATGACCCATATGACCCATATGACCCATGACCCATGACCCATGACCCATGACCCATGACCCATGACCCATGACCCATGACCCATGACCCATGACCCATGACCCATATGACCCATGACCCATGACCCATGACCCATATGAGCCATATGACCAATGACCCATGACCCATGACCCATATGACCCATATGACCCATGACCCATGACCCATGACCCATATGACCCATATGACCAATGACCCATGACCCATGACCCATATGACCCATATGACCCATGACCCATGACCCATGACCCATGACCCATGACCCATGACCCATGACCCATGACCCATGACCCATATGACCCATATGACCCATGACCCATGACCCATGACCCATATGAGCCATATGACCCATGACCCATGACCCATGACCCATGACCCATGACCCATATGACCCATATGACCCATGACCCATGACCCATGTCCCATATGACCCATATGACCCATGACCCATGACCCATGACCCATGACCCATGACCCATATGAGCCATATGACCCATGACCCATGACCCATGACCCATGACCCATATGACCCATATGACCCATGACCCATATGACCCATATGACCCATGACCCATGACCCATGACCCATGACCCATGACCCATGACCCATGACCCATGACCCATGACCCATGACCCATGACCCATGACCCATGACCCATGACCCATGACCCATGACCCATGACCCATGACCCATGACCCATGACCCATGACCCATGACCCATGACCCATGACCCATGACCCATGACCCATGACCCATGACCCATGACCCATGACCCATGACCCATGACCCATGACCCATGACACATGACCCATGACCCATGACCCATGACCCATGACCCATGACCCATATGACCCATATGACCCATATGACCCATATGACCCATGACCCATGACCCATATGACCCATGACCCATATGACCCATATGACCCATGACCCATGACCCATGACGCATGACCCATGACCCATGACCCATGACCCATGACCCATGACCCATGACCCATGACCCATGACCCATATGACCCATGACCCATGACCCATGACCCATGACCCATATGACCCATATGACCCATGACCCATGACCCATGTCCCATATGACCCATATGACCCATGACCCATGACCCATGACCCATGACCCATATGAGCCATATGACCCATGACCCATGACCCATGACCCATGACCCATGACCCATATGACCCATATGACCCATGACCCATATGACCCATATGACCCATGACCCATGACCCATGACCCATGACCCATATGACCCATATGACCCATATGACCCATATGACCCATGACCCATGACCCATATGACCCATGACCCATGACCCATATGACCCATATGACCCATATGACCCATGACCCATGACCCATGACCCATATGACCCATATGACCCATGACCCATGACCCATGACCCATGACCCATGACCCATGACCCATGACCCATATGACCCATATGACCCATGACCCATGACCCATGACCCATGACCCATGACCCATGACCCATGACCCATGACGCATGCCCCATGACCCATGACCCATGACCCATGACCCATGACCCATGACCCATGACCCATGACCCATGACCCATATGACCCATGACCCATGACCCATGACCCATATGACCCATATGACCCATATGACCCATGACCCATATGACCCATATGACCCATGACCCATGACCCATGACCCATGACCCATGACCCATGACCCATGACCCATATGACCCATATGACCCATATGACCCATATGACCCATGACCCATGACCCATATGACCCATGACCCATGACCCATATGACCCATGACCCATGACCCATGACCCATGACCCATGACCCATGACCCATGACCCATGACGCATGACCCATGACCCATGACCCATGACCCATGACCCATGACCCATGACCCATGACCAATGACCCATGACCCATATGACCCATGACCCATGACCCATGACCCATATGACCCATATGACCCATGACCCATATGACCCATATGACCCATGACCCATGACCCATGACCCATGACCCATGACCCATGACCCATGACCCATGACCCATGACCCATATGACCCATATGACCCATATGACCCATATGACCCATGACCCATGACCCATGTCCCATATGACCCATATGACCCATGACCCATGACCCATGACCCATGACCCATGACCCATGACCCATGACCCATGACCCATGACCCATGACCCATGACCCATGACCCATATGACCCATGACCCATGACCCATGACCCATATGACACATATGACCCATGACCCATATGACCCATATGACCCATGACCCATGACCCATGACCCATGACCCATGACCCATGACCCATGACCCATGACCCATGACCCATGACCCATGACCCATGACCCATGACCCATGACCCATGACCCATGACCCATGACCCATAACCCATGACCCATGACCCATATGACCCATATGACCCATATGACCCATGACCCATGACCCATGACCCATATGACCCATATGACCCATGACCCATGACCCATGACCCATGACCCATGACCCATGACCCATGACCCATGACGCATGACCCATGACCCATGACCCATGACCCATGACCCATGACCCATGACCCATATGACCCATGACCCATGACCCATGACCCATGACCCATATGACCCATATGACCCATGACCCATGACCCATGTCCCATATGACCCATATGACCCATGACCCATGACCCATGACCCATGACCCATGACCCATGACCCATGACCCATGACCCATGACCCATGACCCATGACCCATGACCCATGACCCATGACCCATGACCCATAACCCATGACCCATGACCCATATGACCCATATGACCCATATGACCCATGACCCATGACCCATGACCCATATGACCCATATGACCCATGACCCATGACCCATGACCCATGACCCATGACCCATGACCCATGACCCATGACGCATGACCCATGACCCATGACCCATGACCCATGACCCATGACCCATGACCCATGACCCATATGACCCATGACCCATGACCCATGACCCATGACCCATATGACCCATATGACCCATGACCCATGACCCATGTCCCATATGACCCATATGACCCATGACCCATGACCCATGACCCATGACCCATGACCCATATGAGCCATATGACCCATGACCCATGACCCATGACCCATGACCCATATGACCCATATGACCCATGACCCATATGACCCATATGACCCATGACCCATGACCCATGACCCATGACCCATGACCCATGACCCATGACCCATGACCCATGACCCATGACCCATGACCCATGACCCATGACCCATGACCCATGACCCATGACCCATGACCCATGACCCATGACCCATGACCCATGACCCATGACCCATGACCCATGACCCATGACCCATGACCCATGACCCATGACCCATGACCCATGACCCATGACCCATATGACCCATATGACCCATATGACCCATATGACCCATGACCCATGACCCATATGACCCATGACCCATGACCCATATGACCCATATGACCCATATCACCCATGACCCATGACCCATGACCCATATGACCCATATGACCCATGACCCATGACCCATGACCCATGACCCATGACCCATGACCCATGACCCATATGACCCATATGACCCATGACCCATGACCCATGACCCATGACCCATGACCCATGACCCATGACCCATGACGCATGACCCATGACCCATGACCCATGACCCATGACCCATGACCCATGACCCATGACCCATGACCCATATGACCCATATGACCCATATGACCCATATGACCCATGACCCATGACACATATGACCCATGACCCATGACCCATATGACCCATGACCCATGACCCATATGACCCATATGACCCATATGACCCATGACCCATGACCCATGACCCATATGACCCATATGACCCATGACCCATGACCCATGACCCATGGCCCATGACCCATGACCCATGACCCATGACCCATGACCCATGACCCATGACCCATGACCCATGACCCATGACCCATGACCCATGACCCATGACCCATGACCCATGACCCATGACCCATGACCCATGACCCATGACCCATGACCCATGACCCATGACCCATGACCCATGACCCATATGACCCATATGACCCATGACCCATGACCCATGACCCATATGACCCATATGACCCATGACCAATGACCCATAACCCATATGACCCATAACCCATATGACCCATAACCCATATGACCCATATGACCCATGACCCATGACCCATATGACCCATATGACCCATGACCCATATGACCCATATGACCCATATGACCCATGACCCATGACCCATGACCCATATGACCCATATGACCCATGACCCATGACCCATGACCCATGACCCATGACCCATGACCCATGACCCATGACCCATGACCCATGACCCATGACCCATGACCCATATGACCCATGACCCATGACCCATGACCCATATGAGCCATATGACCAATGACCCATGACCCATGACCCATATGACCCATATGACCCATGACCCATGACCCATGACCCATATGACCCATATGACCAATGACCCATGACCCATGACCCATATGACCCATATGACCCATGACCCATGACCCATGACCCATGACCCATATGACCCATATGACCCATATGACCCATGACCCATGACCCATATGACCCATGACCCATGACCCATATGACCCATATGACCCATGACCCATGACCCATGACGCATGACCCATGACCCATGACCCATGACCCATGACCCATGACCCATGACCCATGACCCATGACCCATATGACCCATGACCCATGACCCATGACCCATGACCCATATGACCCATATGACCCATGACCCATGACCCATGTCCCATATGACCCATATGACCCATGACCCATGACCCATGACCCATGACCCATGACCCATATGAGCCATATGACCCATGACCCATGACCCATGACCCATGACCCATATGACCCATATGACCCATGACCCATATGACCCATATGACCCATGACCCATGACCCATATGACCCATGACCCATGACCCATATGACCCATATGACCCATATGACCCATGACCCATGACCCATGACCCATATGACCCATATGACCCATGACCCATGACCCATGACCCATGACCCATGACCCATGACCCATGACCCATATGACCCATATGACCCATGACCCATGACCCATGACCCATGACCCATGACCCATGACCCATGACCCATGACCCATGACCCATGACCCATGACCCATGACCCATATGACCCATGACCCATGACCCATGACCCATGACCCATATGACCCATATGACCCATGACCCATGACCCATGTCCCATATGACCCATATGACCCATGACCCATGACCCATGACCCATGACCCATATGAGCCATATGACCCATGACCCATGACCCATGACCCATGACCCATATGACCCATATGACCCATGACCCATATGACCCATATGACCCATATGACCCATGACCCATGACCCATATGACCCATGACCCATGACCCATATGACCCATGACCCATGACCCATGACCCATGACCCATGACCCATGACCCATGACCCATGACGCATGACCCATATGACCCATATGACCCATGACCCATGACCCATGACCCATATGACCCATATGACCCATGACCCATATGACCCATGACCCATGACCCATGACCCATATGACCCATATGACCCATGACCCATATGACCCATATGACCCATGACCCATGACCCATGACCCATGACCCATGACCCATGACCCATGACCCATGACCCATGACCCATGACCCATGACCCATGACCCATATGACCCATATGACCCATATGACCCATATGACCCATGACCCATGACCCATGTCCCATATGACCCATATGACCCATGACCCATGACCCATGACCCATGACCCATGACCCATGACCCATGACCCATAACCCATGACCCATGACCCATATGACCCATATGACCCATATGACCCATGACCCATGACCCATGACCCATATGACCCATATGACCCATGACCCATGACCCATGACCCATGACCCATGACCCATGACCCATGACCCATGACGCATGACCCATGACCCATGACCCATGACCCATGACCCATGACCCATGACCCATATGACCCATGACCCATGACCCATGACCCATGACCCATATGACCCATATGACCCATGACCCATGACCCATGTCCCATATGACCCATATGACCCATGACCCATGACCCATGACCCATGACCCATGACCCATGACCCATGACCCATGACCCATGACCCATGACCCATGACCCATGACCCATGACCCATGACCCATGACCCATAACCCATGACCCATGACCCATATGACCCATATGACCCATATGACCCATGACCCATGACCCATGACCCATATGACCCATATGACCCATGACCCATGACCCATGACCCATGACCCATGACCCATGACCCATGACCCATGACGCATGACCCATGACCCATGACCCATGACCCATGACCCATGACCCATGACCCATGACCCATGACCCATATGACCCATGACCCATGACCCATGACCCATGACCCATATGACCCATATGACCCATGACCCATGACCCATGTCCCATATGACCCATATGACCCATGACCCATGACCCATGACCCATGACCCATGACCCATATGAGCCATATGACCCATGACCCATGACCCATGACCCATGACCCATATGACCCATATGACCCATGACCCATATGACCCATATGACCCATGACCCATGACCCATGACCCATGACCCATGACCCATGACCCATGACCCATGACCCATGACCCATGACCCATGACCCATGACCCATGACCCATGACCCATGACCCATGACCCATGACCCATGACCCATGACCCATGACCCATGACCCATGACCCATGACCCATGACCCATGACCCATGACCCATGACCCATGACCCATGACCCATATGACCCATATGACCCATATGACCCATATGACCCATGACCCATGACCCATATGACCCATGACCCATGACCCATATGACCCATATGACCCATATCACCCATGACCCATGACCCATGACCCATATGACCCATATGACCCATGACCCATGACCCATGACCCATGACCCATGACCCATGACCCATGACCCATATGACCCATATGACCCATGACCCATGACCCATGACCCATGACCCATGACCCATGACCCATGACCCATGACGCATGACCCATGACCCATGACCCATGACCCATGACCCATGACCCATGACCCATGACCCATGACCCATATGACCCATATGACCCATATGACCCATATGACCCATGACCCATGACACATATGACCCATGACCCATGACCCATATGACCCATGACCCATGACCCATATGACCCATATGACCCATATGACCCATGACCCATGACCCATGACCCATATGACCCATATGACCCATGACCCATGACCCATGACCCATGGCCCATGACCCATGACCCATGACCCATGACCCATGACCCATGACCCATGACCCATGACCCATGACCCATGACCCATGACCCATGACCCATGACCCATGACCCATGACCCATGACCCATGACCCATGACCCATGACCCATGACCCATGACCCATGACCCATGACCCATATGACCCATATGACCCATGACCCATGACCCATGACCCATATGACCCATATGACCCATGACCAATGACCCATAACCCATATGACCCATAACCCATATGACCCATAACCCATATGACCCATATGACCCATGACCCATGACCCATATGACCCATATGACCCATGACCCATATGACCCATATGACCCATATGACCCATGACCCATGACCCATGACCCATATGACCCATATGACCCATGACCCATGACCCATGACCCATGACCCATGACCCATGACCCATGACCCATGACCCATGACCCATGACCCATGACCCATGACCCATATGACCCATGACCCATGACCCATGACCCATATGAGCCATATGACCAATGACCCATGACCCATGACCCATATGACCCATATGACCCATGACCCATGACCCATGACCCATATGACCCATATGACCAATGACCCATGACCCATGACCCATATGACCCATATGACCCATGACCCATGACCCATGACCCATGACCCATATGACCCATATGACCCATATGACCCATGACCCATGACCCATATGACCCATGACCCATGACCCATATGACCCATATGACCCATGACCCATGACCCATGACGCATGACCCATGACCCATGACCCATGACCCATGACCCATGACCCATGACCCATGACCCATGACCCATATGACCCATGACCCATGACCCATGACCCATGACCCATATGACCCATATGACCCATGACCCATGACCCATGTCCCATATGACCCATATGACCCATGACCCATGACCCATGACCCATGACCCATGACCCATATGAGCCATATGACCCATGACCCATGACCCATGACCCATGACCCATATGACCCATATGACCCATGACCCATATGACCCATATGACCCATGACCCATGACCCATGACCCATGACCCATGACGCATGACCCATGACCCATGACCCATGACCCATGACCCATGACCCATGACCCATGACCCATGACCCATATGACCCATGACCCATGACCCATGACCCATGACCCATATGACCCATATGACCCATGACCCATGACCCATGTCCCATATGACCCATATGACCCATGACCCATGACCCATGACCCATGACCCATGACCCATGACCCATGACCCATGACCCATGACCCATGACCCATGACCCATGACCCATGACCCATGACCCATGACCCATGACCCATGACCCATGACCCATAACCCATGACCCATGACCCATATGACCCATATGACCCATATGACCCATGACCCATGACCCATGACCCATATGACCCATATGACCCATGACCCATGACCCATGACCCATGACCCATGACCCATGACCCATGACCCATGACGCATGACCCATGACCCATGACCCATGACCCATGACCCATGACCCATGACCCATGACCCATGACCCATATGACCCATGACCCATGACCCATGACCCATGACCCATATGACCCATATGACCCATGACCCATGACCCATGTCCCATATGACCCATATGACCCATGACCCATGACCCATGACCCATGACCCATGACCCATATGAGCCATATGACCCATGACCCATGACCCATGACCCATGACCCATATGACCCATATGACCCATGACCCATATGACCCATATGACCCATGACCCATGACCCATGACCCATGACCCATGACCCATGACCCATGACCCATGACCCATGACCCATGACCCATGACCCATGACCCATGACCCATGACCCATGACCCATGACCCATGACCCATGACCCATGACCCATGACCCATGACCCATGACCCATGACCCATGACCCATGACCCATGACCCATGACCCATGACCCATGACCCATGACCCATATGACCCATATGACCCATATGACCCATATGACCCATGACCCATGACCCATATGACCCATGACCCATGACCCATATGACCCATATGACCCATATCACCCATGACCCATGACCCATGACCCATATGACCCATATGACCCATGACCCATGACCCATGACCCATGACCCATGACCCATGACCCATGACCCATATGACCCATATGACCCATGACCCATGACCCATGACCCATGACCCATGACCCATGACCCATGACCCATGACGCATGACCCATGACCCATGACCCATGACCCATGACCCATGACCCATGACCCATGACCCATGACCCATATGACCCATATGACCCATATGACCCATATGACCCATGACCCATGACACATATGACCCATGACCCATGACCCATATGACCCATGACCCATGACCCATATGACCCATATGACCCATATGACCCATGACCCATGACCCATGACCCATATGACCCATATGACCCATGACCCATGACCCATGACCCATGGCCCATGACCCATGACCCATGACCCATGACCCATGACCCATGCCCCATGACCCATGACCCATGACCCATGACCCATGACCCATGACCCATGACCCATGACCCATGACCCATGACCCATGACCCATGACCCATGACCCATGACCCATGACCCATGACCCATGACCCATGACCCATATGACCCATATGACCCATGACCCATGACCCATGACCCATGACCCATATGACCCATATGACCCATGACCAATGACCCATAACCCATATGACCCATAACCCATATGACCCATAACCCATATGACCCATAACCCATATGACCCATAACCCATATGACCCATATGACCCATGACCCATGACCCATATGACCCATATGACCCATGACCCATATGACCCATATGACCCATATGACCCATGACCCATGACCCATGACCCATATGACCCATATGACCCATGACCCATGACCCATGACCCATGACCCATGACCCATGACCCATGACCCATGACCCATGACCCATGACCCATGACCCATATGACCCATGACCCATGACCCATGACCCATGACCCATATGAGCCATATGACCAATGACCCATGACCCATGACCCATATGACCCATATGACCCATGACCCATGACCCATGACCCATATGACCCATATGACCAATGACCCATGACCCATGACCCATATGACCCATATGACCCATGACCCATGACCCATGACCCATGACCCATATGACCCATATGACCCATATGACCCATATGACCCATGACCCATGACCCATGACCCATGACCCATGACCCATGACCCATGACCCATGACCCATGACCCATGACCCATGACCCATGACCCATGACCCATGACCCATGACCCATGACCCATGACCCATGACCCATGACCCATGACCCATGACCCATGACCCATGACACATGACCCATGACCCATGACCCATGACCCATGACCCATGACCCATATGACCCATATGACCCATATGACCCATATGACCCATGTCCCATATGACCCATATGACCCATGACCCATGACCCATGACCCATGACCCATATGAGCCATATGACCCATGACCCATGACCCATGACCCATGACCCATGACCCATGACCCATATGACCCATATGACCCATGACCCATATGACCCATATGACCCATGACCCATGACCCATGACCCATGACCCATGACCCATGACCCATATGACCCATATGACCCATATGACCCATATGACCCATGACCCATGACCCATATGACCCATGACCCATGACCCATATGACCCATATGACCCATATGACCCATGACCCATGACCCATGACCCATATGACCCATATGACCCATGACCCATGACCCATGACCCATGACCCATGACCCATGACCCATGACCCATATGACCCATATGACCCATGACCCATGACCCATGACCCATGACCCATGACCCATGACCCATGACCCATGACCCATGACCCATGACCCATGACCCATATGACCCATGACCCATGACCCATGACCCATGACCCATATGACCCATATGACCCATGACCCATGACCCATGTCCCATATGACCCATATGACCCATGACCCATGACCCATGACCCATGACCCATATGAGCCATATGACCCATGACCCATGACCCATGACCCATGACCCATGACCCATGACCCATGACCCATGACCCATGACCCATATGACCCATGACCCATGACCCATGACCCATGACCCATATGACCCATATGACCCATGACCCATGACCCATGTCCCATATGACCCATATGACCCATGACCCATGACCCATGACCCATGACCCATATGAGCCATATGACCCATGACCCATGACCCATGACCCATGACCCATATGACCCATATGACCCATGACCCATATGACCCATATGACCCATATGACCCATGACCCATGACCCATATGACCCATGACCCATGACCCATATGACCCATGACCCATGACCCATGACCCATGACCCATGACCCATGACCCATGACCCATGACGCATGACCCATATGACCCATATGACCCATGACCCATGACCCATGACCCATATGACCCATATGACCCATGACCCATATGACCCATGACCCATGACCCATGACCCATATGACCCATATGACCCATGACCCATATGACCCATATGACCCATGACCCATGACCCATGACCCATGACCCATGACCCATGACCCATGACCCATGACCCATGACCCATGACCCATGACCCATATGACCCATATGACCCATATGACCCATATGACCCATGACCCATGACCCATGTCCCATATGACCCATATGACCCATGACCCATGACCCATGACCCATGACCCATGACCCATGACCCATGACCCATGACCCATGACCCATGACCCATGACACATGACCCATGACCCATGACCCATGACCCATGACCCATGACCCATATGACCCATATGACCCATATGACCCATATGACCCATGACCCATGACCCATATGACCCATGACCCATGACCCATATGACCCATATGACCCATATGACCCATGACCCATGACCCATGACCCATATGACCCATATGACCCATGACCCATGACCCATGACCCATGACCCATGACCCATGACCCATGACCCATATGACCCATATGACCCATGACCCATGACCCATGACCCATGACCCATGACCCATGACCCATGACCCATGACCCATGACCCATGACGCATGACCCATGACCCATGACCCATGACCCATGACCCATGACCCATGACCCATGACCCATGACCCATATGACCCATGACCCATGACCCATGACCCATGACCCATATGACCCATATGACCCATGACCCATATGACCCATATGACCCATGACCCATATGACCCATATGACCCATGACCCATGACCCATGACCCATGACCCATATGACCCATATGACCCATATGACCCATGACCCATGACCCATGACCCATATGACCCATATGACCCATGACCCATGACCCATGACCCATGACCCATGACCCATGACCCATGACCCATGACGCATGACCCATGACCCATGACCCATGACCCATGACCCATGACCCATGACCCATGACCCATGACCCATGACCCATGACCCATGACCCATGACCCATGACCCATATGACCCATGACCCATGACCCATGACCCATATGACCCATGACCCATGACCCATATGACCCATATGACCCATGACCCATGACCCATGACGCATGACCCATGACCCATGACCCATGACCCATGACCCATGACCCATGACCCATGACCCATGACCCATATGACCCATGACCCATGACCCATGACCCATGACCCATATGACCCATATGACCCATGGCCCATGACCCATGTCCCATATGACCCATATGACCCATGACCCATGACCCATGACCCATGACCCATGACCCATATGAGCCATATGACCCATGACCCATGACCCATGACCCATGACCCATATGACCCATATGACCCATGACCCATATGACCCATATGACCCATGACCCATGACCCATGACCCATGACCCATGACCCATGACCCATGACCCATGACCCATGACCCATGACCCATGACCCATGACCCATGACCCATGACCCATGACCCATGACCCATGACCCATGACCCATGACCCATGACCCATGACCCATGACCCATGACCCATGACCCATGACCCATGACCCATGACCCATGACCCATGACCCATGACCCATGACCCATGACCCATGACCCATGACCCATGACCCATGACCCATGACCCATGACCCATGACCCATGACACATGACACATGACCCATGACCCATGACCCATGACCCATGACCCATGACCCATATGACCCATATGACCCATATGACCCATATGACCCATGACCCATGACCCATATGACCCATGACCCATGACCCATATGACCCATATGACCCATGACCCATGACCCATGACCCATGACCCATGACCCATGACCCATGACCCATGACCCATATGACCCATATGACCCATATGACCCATATGACCCATGACCCATGACCCATATGACCCATGACCCATGACCCATATGACCCATGACCCATGACCCATGACCCATGACCCATGACCCATGACCCATGACCCATGACGCATGACCCATGACCCATGACCCATGACCCATGACCCATGACCCATGACCCATGACCCATGACCCATATGACCCATGACCCATGACCCATGACCCATATGACCCATATGACCCATGACCCATATGACCCATATGACCCATGACCCATGACCCATGACCCATGACCCATGACCCATGACCCATGACCCATGACCCATGACCCATGACCCATATGACCCATATGACCCATATGACCCATATGACCCATGACCCATGACCCATGTCCCATATGACCCATATGACCCATGACCCATGACCCATGACCCATGACCCATGACCCATGACCCATGACCCATGACCCATGACCCATGACCCATGACCCATGACCCATATGACCCATGACCCATGACCCATGACCCATATGACCCATATGACCCATGACCCATATGACCCATATGACCCATGACCCATGACCCATATGACCCATATGACCCATGACCCATGACCCATGACCCATATGACCCATATGACCCATGACCCATGACCCATGACCCATGACCCATGACCCATGACCCATGACCCATGACGCATGACCCATGACCCATGACCCATGACCCATGACCCATGACCCATGACCCATGACCCATGACCCATATGACCCATGACCCATGACCCATGACCCATGACCCATATGACCCATATGACCCATGACCCATGACCCATGTCCCATATGACCCATATGACCCATGACCCATGACCCATGACCCATGACCCATATGAGCCATATGACCCATGACCCATGACCCATGACCCATGACCCATATGACCCATATGACCCATGACCCATATGACCCATATGACCCATGACCCATGACCCATGACCCATGACCCATGACCCATGACCCATGACCCATGACCCATGACCCATGACCCATGACCCATGACCCATGACCCATGACCCATGACCCATGACCCATGACCCATGACCCATGACCCATGACCCATGACCCATGACCCATGACCCATGACCCATGACCCATGACCCATGACCCATGACCCATGACCCATGACCCATGACCCATGACCCATGACCCATATGACCCATATGACCCATATGACCCATATGACCCATGACCCATGACCCATATGACCCATGACCCATGACCCATATGACCCATATGACCCATATGACCCATGACCCATGACCCATGACCCATATGACCCATATGACCCATGACCCATGACCCATGACCCATGACCCATGACCCATGACCCATGACCCATGACCCATGACCCATATGACCCATATGACCCATGACCCATGACCCATGACCCATGACCCATGACCCATGACCCATGACCCATGACGCATGACCCATGACCCATGACCCATGACCCATGACCCATGACCCATGACCCATGACCCATGACCCATGACCCATATGACCCATATGACCCATATGACCCATATGACCCATGACCCATGACACATATGACCCATGACCCATGACCCATATGACCCATGACCCATGACCCATATGACCCATATGACCCATATGACCCATGACCCATGACCCATGACCCATATGACCCATATGACCCATGACCCATGACCCATGGCCCATGACCCATGACCCATGACCCATGACCCATGACCCATGACCCATGACCCATGACCCATGACCCATGACCCATGACCCATGACCCATGACCCATGACCCATGACCCATGACCCATGACCCATGACCCATGACCCATGACCCATGACCCATGACCCATGACCCATGACCCATGACCCATATGACCCATATGACCCATGACCCATGACCCATGACCCATGACCCATATGACCCATATGACCCATGACCAATGACCCATAACCCATATGACCCATAACCCATATGACCCATAACCCATATGACCCATATGACCCATGACCCATGACCCATATGACCCATATGACCCATGACCCATGACCCATGACCCATATGACCCATGACCCATGACCCATGACCCATATGACCCATATGACCCATGACCCATGACCCATGACCCATATGACCATTATGACCCATGACCCATGACCCATGACCCATATGACCCATATGACCCATGACCCATGACCCATGACCCATGACCCATGACCCATGACCCATGACCCATGACCCATGACCCATGACCCATGACCCATGACCCATGACCCATGACCCATGACCCATGACCCATGACCCATGACCCATATGACCCATATGACCCATGACCCATGACCCATGACCCATATGAGCCATATGACCCATGACCCAAGACCCATATGACCCATATGACCCATGACCCATGACCCATGACCCATGACCCATGACCCATGACCCATGACCCATGACCCATGACCCATGACCCATGACCCATGACCCATGACCCATGACCCATGACCCATGACCCATATGACCCATATGACCCATATGACCCATGACCCATGACCCATGACCCATATGACCCATATGACCCATGACCCATGACCCATGACCCATGACCCATGACCCATGACCCATGACCCATGACCCATGACCCATGACCCATGACCCATATGACCCATGACCCATGACCCATGACCCATGACCCATATGAGCCATATGACCAATGACCCATGACCCATGACCCATATGACCCATATGACCCATGACCCATGACCCATGACCCATGACCCATGACCCATGACCCATGACCCATGACCCATGACCCATGACCCATGACCCAAGACCCATATGACCCATATGACCCATGACCCATGACCCATGACCTATGACCCATGACCCATGACCCATGACCCATGACCCATGACCCATGACCCATGACCCATGACCCATGACCCATGACCCATGACCCATGACCCATGACCCATGACCCATGACCCATATGACCCATATGACCCATGACCCATGACCCATGACCCATATGACCCATATGACCCATGACCAATGACCCATAACCCATATGACCCATAACCCATATGACCCATATGACCCATGACCCATGACCCATGACCCATATGACCCATATGACCCATGACCCATGACCCATGACCCATATGACCCATGACCCATGACCCATGACCCATATGACCCATATGACCCATGACCCATGACCCATGACCCATATGACCCATATGACCCATGACCCATGACCCATGACCCATGACCCATGACCCATGACCCATGACCCATGACCCATGACCCATGACCCATGACCCATGACCCATGACCCATGACCCATGACCCATGACCCATGACCCATGACCCATGACCCATGACCCATGACCCATATGACCCATATGACCCATGACCCATGACCCATGACCCATATGAGCCATATGACCCATGACCCAAGACCCATATGACCCATATGACCCATGACCCATGACCCATGACCCATGACCCATGACCCATGACCCATGACCCATGACCCATGACCCATGACCCATGACCCATGACCCATATGACCCATATGACCCATATGACCCATGACCCATGACCCATGACCCATATGACCCATATGACCCATGACCCATGACCCATGACCCATGACCCATGACCCATGACCCATGACCCATGACCCATGACCCATGACCCATGACCCATATGACCCATGACCCATGACCCATGACCCATATGAGCCATATGACCAATGACCCATGACCCATGACCCATATGACCCATATGACCCATGACCCATGACCCATGACCCATATGACCCATATGACCAATGACCCATGACCCATGACCCATATGACCCATATGACCCATGACCCATGACCCATGACCCATGACCCATGACCCATGACCCATGACCCATGACCCATGACCCATATGACCCATATGACCCATGACCCATGACCCATGACCCATATGAGCCATATGACCCATGACCCATGACCCATGACCCATGACCCATGACCCATATGACCCATATGACCCATGACCCATGACCCATGTCCCATATGACCCATATGACCCATGACCCATGACCCATGACCCATGACCCATGACCCATATGAGCCATATGACCCATGACCCATGACCCATGACCCATGACCCATATGACCCATATGACCCATGACCCATATGACCCATATGACCCATGACCCATGACCCATGACCCATGACCCATGACCCATGACCCATGACCCATGACCCATGACCCATGACCCATGACCCATGACCCATGACCCATGACCCATGACCCATGACCCATGACCCATGACCCATGACCCATGACCCATGACCCATGACCCATGACCCATGACCCATGACCCATGACCCATGACCCATGACCCATGACCCATGACCCATGACCCATGACCCATGACCCATGACCCATGACACATGACCCATGACCCATGACCCATGACCCATGACCCATGACCCATATGACCCATATGACCCATATGACCCATATGACCCATGACCCATGACCCATATGACCCATGACCCATATGACCCATATGACCCATGACCCATGACCCATGACGCATGACCCATGACCCATGACCCATGACCCATGACCCATGACCCATGACCCATGACCCATGACCCATATGACCCATGACCCATGACCCATGACCCATGACCCATATGACCCATATGACCCATGACCCATGACCCATGTCCCATATGACCCATATGACCCATGACCCATGACCCATGACCCATGACCCATATGAGCCATATGACCCATGACCCATGACCCATGACCCATGACCCATGACCCATATGACCCATATGACCCATGACCCATATGACCCATATGACCCATGACCCATGACCCATGACCCATGACCCATATGACCCATATGACCCATATGACCCATATGACCCATGACCCATGACCCATATGACCCATGACCCATGACCCATATGACCCATATGACCCATATGACCCATGACCCATGACCCATGACCCATATGACCCATATGACCCATGACCCATGACCCATGACCCATGACCCATGACCCATGACCCATGACCCATATGACCCATATGACCCATGACCCATGACCCATGACCCATGACCCATGACCCATGACCCATGACCCATGACGCATGCCCCATGACCCATGACCCATGACCCATGACCCATGACCCATGACCCATGACCCATGACCCATGACCCATATGACCCATGACCCATGACCCATGACCCATATGACCCATATGACCCATATGACCCATGACCCATATGACCCATATGACCCATGACCCATGACCCATGACCCATGACCCATGACCCATGACCCATGACCCATATGACCCATATGACCCATATGACCCATATGACCCATGACCCATGACCCATATGACCCATGACCCATGACCCATATGACCCATGACCCATGACCCATGACCCATGACCCATGACCCATGACCCATGACCCATGACGCATGACCCATGACCCATGACCCATGACCCATGACCCATGACCCATGACCCATGACCAATGACCCATGACCCATATGACCCATGACCCATGACCCATGACCCATATGACCCATATGACCCATGACCCATATGACCCATATGACCCATGACCCATGACCCATGACCCATGACCCATGACCCATGACCCATGACCCATGACCCATGACCCATATGACCCATATGACCCATATGACCCATATGACCCATGACCCATGACCCATGTCCCATATGACCCATATGACCCATGACCCATGACCCATGACCCATGACCCATGACCCATGACCCATGACCCATGACCCATGACCCATGACCCATGACCCATGACCCATATGACCCATGACCCATGACCCATGACCCATATGACACATATGACCCATGACCCATATGACCCATATGACCCATGACCCATGACCCATGACCCATGACCCATGACCCATGACCCATGACCCATGACCCATGACCCATGACCCATGACCCATGACCCATGACCCATGACCCATGACCCATGACCCATGACCCATAACCCATGACCCATGACCCATATGACCCATATGACCCATATGACCCATGACCCATGACCCATGACCCATATGACCCATATGACCCATGACCCATGACCCATGACCCATGACCCATGACCCATGACCCATGACCCATGACGCATGACCCATGACCCATGACCCATGACCCATGACCCATGACCCATGACCCATATGACCCATGACCCATGACCCATGACCCATGACCCATATGACCCATATGACCCATGACCCATGACCCATGTCCCATATGACCCATATGACCCATGACCCATGACCCATGACCCATGACCCATGACCCATGACCCATGACCCATGACCCATGACCCATGACCCATGACCCATGACCCATGACCCATGACCCATGACCCATAACCCATGACCCATGACCCATATGACCCATATGACCCATATGACCCATGACCCATGACCCATGACCCATATGACCCATATGACCCATGACCCATGACCCATGACCCATGACCCATGACCCATGACCCATGACCCATGACGCATGACCCATGACCCATGACCCATGACCCATGACCCATGACCCATGACCCATGACCCATGACCCATATGACCCATGACCCATGACCCATGACCCATGACCCATATGACCCATATGACCCATGACCCATGACCCATGTCCCATATGACCCATATGACCCATGACCCATGACCCATGACCCATGACCCATGACCCATATGAGCCATATGACCCATGACCCATGACCCATGACCCATGACCCATATGACCCATATGACCCATGACCCATATGACCCATATGACCCATGACCCATGACCCATGACCCATGACCCATGACCCATGACCCATGACCCATGACCCATGACCCATGACCCATGACCCATGACCCATGACCCATGACCCATGACCCATGACCCATGACCCATGACCCATGACCCATGACCCATGACCCATGACCCATGACCCATGACCCATGACCCATGACCCATGACCCATGACCCATGACCCATATGACCCATATGACCCATATGACCCATATGACCCATGACCCATGACCCATATGACCCATGACCCATGACCCATATGACCCATATGACCCATATCACCCATGACCCATGACCCATGACCCATATGACCCATATGACCCATGACCCATGACCCATGACCCATGACCCATGACCCATGACCCATGACCCATATGACCCATATGACCCATGACCCATGACCCATGACCCATGACCCATGACCCATGACCCATGACCCATGACGCATGACCCATGACCCATGACCCATGACCCATGACCCATGACCCATGACCCATGACCCATGACCCATATGACCCATATGACCCATATGACCCATATGACCCATGACCCATGACACATATGACCCATGACCCATGACCCATATGACCCATGACCCATGACCCATATGACCCATATGACCCATATGACCCATGACCCATGACCCATGACCCATATGACCCATATGACCCATGACCCATGACCCATGACCCATGGCCCATGACCCATGACCCATGACCCATGACCCATGACCCATGACCCATGACCCATGACCCATGACCCATGACCCATGACCCATGACCCATGACCCATGACCCATGACCCATGACCCATGACCCATGACCCATGACCCATGACCCATGACCCATGACCCATGACCCATGACCCATGACCCATATGACCCATATGACCCATGACCCATGACCCATGACCCATATGACCCATATGACCCATGACCAATGACCCATAACCCATATGACCCATAACCCATATGACCCATAACCCATATGACCCATAACCCATATGACCCATAACCCATATGACCCATATGACCCATGACCCATGACCCATATGACCCATATGACCCATGACCCATATGACCCATATGACCCATATGACCCATGACCCATGACCCATGACCCATATGACCCATATGACCCATGACCCATGACCCATGACCCATGACCCATGACCCATGACCCATGACCCATGACCCATGACCCATGACCCATGACCCATGACCCATATGACCCATGACCCATGACCCATGACCCATATGAGCCATATGACCAATGACCCATGACCCATGACCCATATGACCCATATGACCCATGACCCATGACCCATGACCCATATGACCCATATGACCAATGACCCATGACCCATGACCCATATGACCCATATGACCCATGACCCATGACCCATGACCCATGACCCATATGACCCATATGACCCATATGACCCATGACCCATGACCCATATGACCCATGACCCATGACCCATATGACCCATATGACCCATGACCCATGACCCATGACGCATGACCCATGACCCATGACCCATGACCCATGACCCATGACCCATGACCCATGACCCATGACCCATATGACCCATGACCCATGACCCATGACCCATGACCCATATGACCCATATGACCCATGACCCATGACCCATGTCCCATATGACCCATATGACCCATGACCCATGACCCATGACCCATGACCCATGACCCATATGAGCCATATGACCCATGACCCATGACCCATGACCCATGACCCATATGACCCATATGACCCATGACCCATATGACCCATATGACCCATGACCCATGACCCATATGACCCATGACCCATGACCCATATGACCCATATGACCCATATGACCCATGACCCATGACCCATGACCCATATGACCCATATGACCCATGACCCATGACCCATGACCCATGACCCATGACCCATGACCCATGACCCATATGACCCATATGACCCATGACCCATGACCCATGACCCATGACCCATGACCCATGACCCATGACCCATGACCCATGACCCATGACCCATGACCCATATGACCCATGACCCATGACCCATGACCCATGACCCATATGACCCATATGACCCATGACCCATGACCCATGTCCCATATGACCCATATGACCCATGACCCATGACCCATGACCCATGACCCATATGAGCCATATGACCCATGACCCATGACCCATGACCCATGACCCATATGACCCATATGACCCATGACCCATATGACCCATATGACCCATATGACCCATGACCCATGACCCATATGACCCATGACCCATGACCCATATGACCCATGACCCATGACCCATGACCCATGACCCATGACCCATGACCCATGACCCATGACGCATGACCCATATGACCCATATGACCCATGACCCATGACCCATGACCCATATGACCCATATGACCCATGACCCATATGACCCATGACCCATGACCCATGACCCATATGACCCATATGACCCATGACCCATATGACCCATATGACCCATGACCCATGACCCATGACCCATGACCCATGACCCATGACCCATGACCCATGACCCATGACCCATGACCCATGACCCATGACCCATATGACCCATATGACCCATATGACCCATATGACCCATGACCCATGACCCATGTCCCATATGACCCATATGACCCATGACCCATGACCCATGACCCATGACCCATGACCCATGACCCATGACCCATAACCCATGACCCATGACCCATATGACCCATATGACCCATATGACCCATGACCCATGACCCATGACCCATATGACCCATATGACCCATGACCCATGACCCATGACCCATGACCCATGACCCATGACCCATGACCCATGACGCATGACCCATGACCCATGACCCATGACCCATGACCCATGACCCATGACCCATATGACCCATGACCCATGACCCATGACCCATGACCCATATGACCCATATGACCCATGACCCATGACCCATGTCCCATATGACCCATATGACCCATGACCCATGACCCATGACCCATGACCCATGACCCATGACCCATGACCCATGACCCATGACCCATGACCCATGACCCATGACCCATGACCCATGACCCATGACCCATAACCCATGACCCATGACCCATATGACCCATATGACCCATATGACCCATGACCCATGACCCATGACCCATATGACCCATATGACCCATGACCCATGACCCATGACCCATGACCCATGACCCATGACCCATGACCCATGACGCATGACCCATGACCCATGACCCATGACCCATGACCCATGACCCATGACCCATGACCCATGACCCATATGACCCATGACCCATGACCCATGACCCATGACCCATATGACCCATATGACCCATGACCCATGACCCATGTCCCATATGACCCATATGACCCATGACCCATGACCCATGACCCATGACCCATGACCCATATGAGCCATATGACCCATGACCCATGACCCATGACCCATGACCCATATGACCCATATGACCCATGACCCATATGACCCATATGACCCATGACCCATGACCCATGACCCATGACCCATGACCCATGACCCATGACCCATGACCCATGACCCATGACCCATGACCCATGACCCATGACCCATGACCCATGACCCATGACCCATGACCCATGACCCATGACCCATGACCCATGACCCATGACCCATGACCCATGACCCATGACCCATGACCCATGACCCATGACCCATGACCCATATGACCCATATGACCCATATGACCCATATGACCCATGACCCATGACCCATATGACCCATGACCCATGACCCATATGACCCATATGACCCATATCACCCATGACCCATGACCCATGACCCATATGACCCATATGACCCATGACCCATGACCCATGACCCATGACCCATGACCCATGACCCATGACCCATATGACCCATATGACCCATGACCCATGACCCATGACCCATGACCCATGACCCATGACCCATGACCCATGACGCATGACCCATGACCCATGACCCATGACCCATGACCCATGACCCATGACCCATGACCCATGACCCATATGACCCATATGACCCATATGACCCATATGACCCATGACCCATGACACATATGACCCATGACCCATGACCCATATGACCCATGACCCATGACCCATATGACCCATATGACCCATATGACCCATGACCCATGACCCATGACCCATATGACCCATATGACCCATGACCCATGACCCATGACCCATGGCCCATGACCCATGACCCATGACCCATGACCCATGACCCATGACCCATGACCCATGACCCATGACCCATGACCCATGACCCATGACCCATGACCCATGACCCATGACCCATGACCCATGACCCATGACCCATGACCCATGACCCATGACCCATGACCCATGACCCATGACCCATGACCCATATGACCCATATGACCCATGACCCATGACCCATGACCCATATGACCCATATGACCCATGACCAATGACCCATAACCCATATGACCCATAACCCATATGACCCATAACCCATATGACCCATATGACCCATGACCCATGACCCATATGACCCATATGACCCATGACCCATATGACCCATATGACCCATATGACCCATGACCCATGACCCATGACCCATATGACCCATATGACCCATGACCCATGACCCATGACCCATGACCCATGACCCATGACCCATGACCCATGACCCATGACCCATGACCCATGACCCATGACCCATATGACCCATGACCCATGACCCATGACCCATATGAGCCATATGACCAATGACCCATGACCCATGACCCATATGACCCATATGACCCATGACCCATGACCCATGACCCATATGACCCATATGACCAATGACCCATGACCCATGACCCATATGACCCATATGACCCATGACCCATGACCCATGACCCATGACCCATATGACCCATATGACCCATATGACCCATGACCCATGACCCATATGACCCATGACCCATGACCCATATGACCCATATGACCCATGACCCATGACCCATGACGCATGACCCATGACCCATGACCCATGACCCATGACCCATGACCCATGACCCATGACCCATGACCCATATGACCCATGACCCATGACCCATGACCCATGACCCATATGACCCATATGACCCATGACCCATGACCCATGTCCCATATGACCCATATGACCCATGACCCATGACCCATGACCCATGACCCATGACCCATATGAGCCATATGACCCATGACCCATGACCCATGACCCATGACCCATATGACCCATATGACCCATGACCCATATGACCCATATGACCCATGACCCATGACCCATGACCCATGACCCATGACGCATGACCCATGACCCATGACCCATGACCCATGACCCATGACCCATGACCCATGACCCATGACCCATATGACCCATGACCCATGACCCATGACCCATGACCCATATGACCCATATGACCCATGACCCATGACCCATGTCCCATATGACCCATATGACCCATGACCCATGACCCATGACCCATGACCCATGACCCATGACCCATGACCCATGACCCATGACCCATGACCCATGACCCATGACCCATGACCCATGACCCATGACCCATGACCCATGACCCATGACCCATAACCCATGACCCATGACCCATATGACCCATATGACCCATATGACCCATGACCCATGACCCATGACCCATATGACCCATATGACCCATGACCCATGACCCATGACCCATGACCCATGACCCATGACCCATGACCCATGACGCATGACCCATGACCCATGACCCATGACCCATGACCCATGACCCATGACCCATGACCCATGACCCATATGACCCATGACCCATGACCCATGACCCATGACCCATATGACCCATATGACCCATGACCCATGACCCATGTCCCATATGACCCATATGACCCATGACCCATGACCCATGACCCATGACCCATGACCCATATGAGCCATATGACCCATGACCCATGACCCATGACCCATGACCCATATGACCCATATGACCCATGACCCATATGACCCATATGACCCATGACCCATGACCCATGACCCATGACCCATGACCCATGACCCATGACCCATGACCCATGACCCATGACCCATGACCCATGACCCATGACCCATGACCCATGACCCATGACCCATGACCCATGACCCATGACCCATGACCCATGACCCATGACCCATGACCCATGACCCATGACCCATGACCCATGACCCATGACCCATGACCCATGACCCATATGACCCATATGACCCATATGACCCATGACCCATGACCCATATGACCCATGACCCATGACCCATATGACCCATATGACCCATATCACCCATGACCCATGACCCATGACCCATATGACCCATATGACCCATGACCCATGACCCATGACCCATGACCCATGACCCATGACCCATGACCCATATGACCCATATGACCCATGACCCATGACCCATGACCCATGACCCATGACCCATGACCCATGACCCATGACGCATGACCCATGACCCATGACCCATGACCCATGACCCATGACCCATGACCCATGACCCATGACCCATATGACCCATATGACCCATATGACCCATATGACCCATGACCCATGACACATATGACCCATGACCCATGACCCATATGACCCATGACCCATGACCCATATGACCCATATGACCCATATGACCCATGACCCATGACCCATGACCCATATGACCCATATGACCCATGACCCATGACCCATGACCCATGGCCCATGACCCATGACCCATGACCCATGACCCATGACCCATGCCCCATGACCCATGACCCATGACCCATGACCCATGACCCATGACCCATGACCCATGACCCATGACCCATGACCCATGACCCATGACCCATGACCCATGACCCATGACCCATGACCCATGACCCATGACCCATATGACCCATATGACCCATGACCCATGACCCATGACCCATGACCCATATGACCCATATGACCCATGACCAATGACCCATAACCCATATGACCCATAACCCATATGACCCATAACCCATATGACCCATAACCCATATGACCCATATGACCCATGACCCATGACCCATATGACCCATATGACCCATGACCCATATGACCCATATGACCCATATGACCCATGACCCATGACCCATGACCCATGACCCATATGACCCATATGACCCATGACCCATGACCCATGACCCATGACCCATGACCCATGACCCATGACCCATGACCCATGACCCATGACCCATGACCCATATGACCCATGACCCATGACCCATGACCCATGACCCATATGAGCCATATGACCAATGACCCATGACCCATGACCCATATGACCCATATGACCCATGACCCATGACCCATGACCCATATGACCCATATGACCAATGACCCATGACCCATGACCCATATGACCCATATGACCCATGACCCATGACCCATGACCCATGACCCATATGACCCATATGACCCATATGACCCATATGACCCATGACCCATGACCCATGACCCATGACCCATGACCCATGACCCATGACCCATGACCCATGACCCATGACCCATGACCCATGACCCATGACCCATGACCCATGACCCATGACCCATGACCCATGACCCATGACCCATGACCCATGACCCATGACCCATGACCCATGACACATGACCCATGACCCATGACCCATGACCCATGACCCATGACCCATATGACCCATATGACCCATATGACCCATATGACCCATGTCCCATATGACCCATATGACCCATGACCCATGACCCATGACCCATGACCCATATGAGCCATATGACCCATGACCCATGACCCATGACCCATGACCCATGACCCATGACCCATATGACCCATATGACCCATGACCCATATGACCCATATGACCCATGACCCATGACCCATGACCCATGACCCATGACCCATGACCCATATGACCCATATGACCCATATGACCCATATGACCCATGACCCATGACCCATATGACCCATGACCCATGACCCATATGACCCATATGACCCATATGACCCATGACCCATGACCCATGACCCATATGACCCATATGACCCATGACCCATGACCCATGACCCATGACCCATGACCCATGACCCATGACCCATATGACCCATATGACCCATGACCCATGACCCATGACCCATGACCCATGACCCATGACCCATGACCCATGACCCATGACCCATGACCCATGACCCATATGACCCATGACCCATGACCCATGACCCATGACCCATATGACCCATATGACCCATGACCCATGACCCATGTCCCATATGACCCATATGACCCATGACCCATGACCCATGACCCATGACCCATATGAGCCATATGACCCATGACCCATGACCCATGACCCATGACCCATGACCCATGACCCATGACCCATGACCCATGACCCATATGACCCATGACCCATGACCCATGACCCATGACCCATATGACCCATATGACCCATGACCCATGACCCATGTCCCATATGACCCATATGACCCATGACCCATGACCCATGACCCATGACCCATATGAGCCATATGACCCATGACCCATGACCCATGACCCATGACCCATATGACCCATATGACCCATGACCCATATGACCCATATGACCCATATGACCCATGACCCATGACCCATATGACCCATGACCCATGACCCATATGACCCATGACCCATGACCCATGACCCATGACCCATGACCCATGACCCATGACCCATGACGCATGACCCATATGACCCATATGACCCATGACCCATGACCCATGACCCATATGACCCATATGACCCATGACCCATATGACCCATGACCCATGACCCATGACCCATATGACCCATATGACCCATGACCCATATGACCCATATGACCCATGACCCATGACCCATGACCCATGACCCATGACCCATGACCCATGACCCATGACCCATGACCCATGACCCATGACCCATATGACCCATATGACCCATATGACCCATATGACCCATGACCCATGACCCATGTCCCATATGACCCATATGACCCATGACCCATGACCCATGACCCATGACCCATGACCCATGACCCATGACCCATGACCCATGACCCATGACCCATGACACATGACCCATGACCCATGACCCATGACCCATGACCCATGACCCATATGACCCATATGACCCATATGACCCATATGACCCATGACCCATGACCCATATGACCCATGACCCATGACCCATATGACCCATATGACCCATATGACCCATGACCCATGACCCATGACCCATATGACCCATATGACCCATGACCCATGACCCATGACCCATGACCCATGACCCATGACCCATGACCCATATGACCCATATGACCCATGACCCATGACCCATGACCCATGACCCATGACCCATGACCCATGACCCATGACCCATGACCCATGACGCATGACCCATGACCCATGACCCATGACCCATGACCCATGACCCATGACCCATGACCCATGACCCATATGACCCATGACCCATGACCCATGACCCATGACCCATATGACCCATATGACCCATGACCCATATGACCCATATGACCCATGACCCATATGACCCATATGACCCATGACCCATGACCCATGACCCATGACCCATATGACCCATATGACCCATATGACCCATGACCCATGACCCATGACCCATATGACCCATATGACCCATGACCCATGACCCATGACCCATGACCCATGACCCATGACCCATGACCCATGACGCATGACCCATGACCCATGACCCATGACCCATGACCCATGACCCATGACCCATGACCCATGACCCATGACCCATGACCCATGACCCATGACCCATGACCCATATGACCCATGACCCATGACCCATGACCCATATGACCCATGACCCATGACCCATATGACCCATATGACCCATGACCCATGACCCATGACGCATGACCCATGACCCATGACCCATGACCCATGACCCATGACCCATGACCCATGACCCATGACCCATATGACCCATGACCCATGACCCATGACCCATGACCCATATGACCCATATGACCCATGGCCCATGACCCATGTCCCATATGACCCATATGACCCATGACCCATGACCCATGACCCATGACCCATGACCCATATGAGCCATATGACCCATGACCCATGACCCATGACCCATGACCCATATGACCCATATGACCCATGACCCATATGACCCATATGACCCATGACCCATGACCCATGACCCATGACCCATGACCCATGACCCATGACCCATGACCCATGACCCATGACCCATGACCCATGACCCATGACCCATGACCCATGACCCATGACCCATGACCCATGACCCATGACCCATGACCCATGACCCATGACCCATGACCCATGACCCATGACCCATGACCCATGACCCATGACCCATGACCCATGACCCATGACCCATGACCCATGACCCATGACCCATGACCCATGACCCATGACCCATGACCCATGACACATGACACATGACCCATGACCCATGACCCATGACCCATGACCCATGACCCATATGACCCATATGACCCATATGACCCATATGACCCATGACCCATGACCCATATGACCCATGACCCATGACCCATATGACCCATATGACCCATGACCCATGACCCATGACCCATGACCCATGACCCATGACCCATGACGCATGACCCATGACCCATGACCCATGACCCATGACCCATGACCCATGACCCATGACCCATGACCCATGACCCATGACCCATATGACCCATGACCCATGACCCATGACCCATATGACCCATATGACCCATATGACCCATGACCCATATGACCCATATGACCCATGACCCATGACCCATGACCCATGACCCATGACCCATGACCCATGACCCATGACCCATGACCCATATGACCCATATGACCCATATGACCCATATGACCCATGACCCATGACCCATATGACCCATGACCCATGACCCATATGACCCATGACCCATGACCCATGACCCATGACCCATGACCCATGACCCATGACCCATGACGCATGACCCATGACCCATGACCCATGACCCATGACCCATGACCCATGACCCATGACCCATGACCCATATGACCCATGACCCATGACCCATGACCCATATGACCCATATGACCCATGACCCATATGACCCATATGACCCATGACCCATGACCCATGACCCATGACCCATGACCCATGACCCATGACCCATGACCCATGACCCATGACCCATATGACCCATATGACCCATATGACCCATATGACCCATGACCCATGACCCATGTCCCATATGACCCATATGACCCATGACCCATGACCCATGACCCATGACCCATGACCCATGACCCATGACCCATGACCCATGACCCATGACCCATGACCCATATGACCCATGACCCATGACCCATGACCCATATGACCCATATGACCCATGACCCATATGACCCATATGACCCATGACCCATGACCCATGACCCATGACCCATGACCCATGACCCATGACCCATGACCCATGACCCATGACCCATGACCCATGACCCATGACCCATGACCCATGACCCATGACCCATGACCCATGACCCATAACCCATGACCCATGACCCATATGACCCATATGACCCATATGACCCATGACCCATGACCCATGACCCATATGACCCATATGACCCATGACCCATGACCCATGACCCATGACCCATGACCCATGACCCATGACCCATGACGCATGACCCATGACCCATGACCCATGACCCATGACCCATGACCCATGACCCATGACCCATGACCCATGACCCATATGACCCATGACCCATGACCCATGACCCATGACCCATGACCCATATGACCCATATGACCCATGACCCATGACCCATGTCCCATATGACCCATATGACCCATGACCCATGACCCATGACCCATGACCCATGACCCATGACCCATGACCCATGACCCATGACCCATGACCCATGACCCATGACCCATGACCCATGACCCATGACCCATGACCCATGACCCATGACCCATGACCCATGACCCATATGACCCATATGACCCATATGACCCATGACCCATGACCCATATGACCCATATGACCCATGACCCATGACCCATGACCCATGACCCATGACCCATGACCCATGACCCATGACGCATGACCCATGACCCATGACCCATGACCCATGACCCATGACCCATGACCCATGACCCATATGACCCATGACCCATGACCCATGACCCATGACCCATATGACCCATATGACCCATGACCCATGACCCATGTCCCATATGACCCATATGACCCATGACCCATGACCCATGACCCATGACCCATGACCCATATGAGCCATATGACCCATGACCCATGACCCATGACCCATGACCCATATGACCCATATGACCCATGACCCATATGACCCATATGACCCATGACCCATGACCCATGACCCATGACCCATGACCCATGACCCATGACCCATGACCCATGACCCATGACCCATGACCCATGACCCATGACCCATGACCCATGACCCATGACCCATGAACCATGACCCATGACCCATGACCCATGACCCATGACCCATGACCCATGACCCATGACCCATGACCCATGACCCATGACCCATGACCCATGACCCATATGACCCATATGACCCATATGACCCATATGACCCATGACCCATGACCCATATGACCCATGACCCATGACCCATATGACCCATATGACCCATATGACCCATGACCCATGACCCATGACCCATATGACCCATATGACCCATGACCCATGACCCATGACCCATGACCCATGACCCATGACCCATGACCCATATGACCCATATGACCCATGACCCATGACCCATGACCCATGACCCATGACCCATGACCCATGACCCATGACGCATGACCCATGACCCATGACCCATGACCCATGACCCATGACCCATGACCCATGACCCATGACCCATGACCCATATGACCCATGACCCATGACCCATGACCCATATGACCCATATGACCCATGACCCATATGACCCATATGACCCATGACCCATGACCCATGACCCATGACCCATGACCCATGACCCATGACCCATGACCCATGACCCATGACCCATATGACCCATATGACCCATATGACCCATATGACCCATGACCCATGACACATATGACCCATGACCCATGACCCATATGACCCATGACCCATGACCCATATGACCCATATGACCCATATGACCCATGACCCATGACCCATGACCCATATGACCCATATGACCCATGACCCATGACCCATGACCCATGACCCATGGCCCATGACCCATGACCCATGACCCATGACCCATGACCCATGACCCATGACCCATGACCCATGACCCATGACCCATGACCCATGACCCATGACCCATGACCCATGACCCATGACCCATGACCCATGACCCATGACCCATGACCCATGACCCATGACCCATGACCCATGACCCATATGACCCATATGACCCATGACCCATGACCCATGACCCATATGACCCATATGACCCATGACCAATGACCCATAACCCATATGACCCATAACCCATATGACCCATAACCCATATGACCCATAACCCATATGACCCATAACCCATATGACCCATAACCCATATGACCCATAACCCATATGACCCATATGACCCATGACCCATGACCCATATGACCCATATGACCCATGACCCATGACCCATGACCCATATGACCCATGACCCATGACCCATGACCCATATGACCCATATGACCCATGACCCATGACCCATGACCCATGACCCATATGACCATTATGACCCATGACCCATGACCCATGACCCATATGACCCATATGACCCATGACCCATGACCCATGACCCATGACCCATGACCCATGACCCATGACCCATGACCCATGACCCATGACCCATGACCCATGACCCATGACCCATGACCCATGACCCATGACCCATGACCCATGACCCATGACCCATGACCCATATGACCCATATGACCCATGACCCATGACCCATGACCCATATGAGCCATATGACCCATGACCCAAGACCCATATGACCCATATGACCCATGACCCATGACCCATGACCTATGACCCATGACCCATGACCCATGACCCATGACCCATGACCCATGACCCATGACCCATGACCCATGACCCATGACCCATGACCCATGACCCATGACCCATGACCCATGACCCATGACCCATGACCCATGACCCATATGACCCATGACCCATGACCCATGACCCATATGACCCATATGACCCATGACCAATGACCCATAACCCATATGACCCATAACCCATATGACCCATATGACCCATGACCCATGACCCATGACCCATATGACCCATATGACCCATGACCCATGACCCATGACCCATATGACCCATGACCCATGACCCATGACCCATATGACCCATATGACCCATGACCCATGACCCATGACCCATATGACCCATATGACCCATGACCCATGACCCATGACCCATGACCCATGACCCATGACCCATGACCCATGACCCATGACCCATGACCCATGACCCATGACCCATGACCCATGACCCATGACCCATGACCCATGACCCATGACCCATGACCCATGACCCATGACCCATGACCCATGACCCATATGACCCATATGACCCATGACCCATGACCCATGACCCATATGAGCCATATGACCCATGACCCAAGACCCATATGACCCATATGACCCATGACCCATGACCCATGACCCATGACCCATGACCCATGACCCATGACCCATGACCCATGACCCATGACCCATGACCCATGACCCATATGACCCATATGACCCATATGACCCATGACCCATGACCCATGACCCATATGACCCATATGACCCATGACCCATGACCCATGACCCATGACCCATGACCCATGACCCATGACCCATGACCCATGACCCATGACCCATGACCCATATGACCCATGACCCATGACCCATGACCCATATGAGCCATATGACCAATGACCCATGACCCATGACCCATATGACCCATATGACCCATGACCCATGACCCATGACCCATATGACCCATATGACCAATGACCCATGACCCATGACCCATATGACCCATATGACCCATGACCCATGACCCATGACCCATGACCCATGACCCATGACCCATGACCCATGACCCATGACCCATGACCCATATGACCCATATGACCCATGACCCATGACCCATGACCCATATGAGCCATATGACCCATGACCCATGACCCATGACCCATGACCCATGACCCATGACCCATGACCCATGACCCATGACCCATGACCCATGACCCATGACCCATGACCCATGACCCATGACCCATGACCCATGACCCATGACCCATGACACATGACCCATGACCCATGACCCATGACCCATGACCCATGACCCATATGACCCATATGACCCATATGACCCATATGACCCATGACCCATGACCCATATGACCCATGACCCATGACCCATATGACCCATATGACCCATGACCCATGACCCATGACGCATGACCCATGACCCATGACCCATGACCCATGACCCATGACCCATGACCCATGACCCATGACCCATATGACCCATGACCCATGACCCATGACCCATGACCCATATGACCCATATGACCCATGACCCATGACCCATGTCCCATATGACCCATATGACCCATGACCCATGACCCATGACCCATGACCCATATGAGCCATATGACCCATGACCCATGACCCATGACCCATATGACCCATATGACCCATGACCCATATGACCCATATGACCCATGACCCATGACCCATGACCCATGACCCATGACCCATGACCCATATGACCCATATGACCCATATGACCCATATGACCCATGACCCATGACCCATATGACCCATGACCCATGACCCATATGACCCATATGACCCATATGACCCATGACCCATGACCCATGACCCATATGACCCATATGACCCATGACCCATGACCCATGACCCATGACCCATGACCCATGACCCATGACCCATATGACCCATATGACCCATGACCCATGACCCATGACCCATGACCCATGACCCATGACGCATGACCCATGACCCATGACCCATGACCCATGACCCATGACCCATGACCCATGACCCATGACCCATGACCCATGACCCATGACCCATATGACCCATGACCCATGACCCATGACCCATATGACCCATATGACCCATATGACCCATGACCCATATGACCCATATGACCCATGACCCATGACCCATGACCCATGACCCATGACCCATGACCCATGACCCATGACCCATGACCCATATGACCCATATGACCCATATGACCCATATGACCCATGACCCATGACCCATATGACCCATGACCCATGACCCATATGACCCATGACCCATGACCCATGACCCATGACCCATGACCCATGACCCATGACCCATGACGCATGACCCATGACCCATGACCCATGACCCATGACCCATGACCCATGACCCATGACCCATGACCCATGACCCATATGACCCATGACCCATGACCCATGACCCATATGACCCATATGACCCATGACCCATATGACCCATATGACCCATGACCCATGACCCATGACCCATGACCCATGACCCATGACCCATGACCCATGACCCATGACCCATATGACCCATATGACCCATGACCCATGACCCATGTCCCATATGACCCATATGACCCATGACCCATGACCCATGACCCATGACCCATGACCCATGACCCATGACCCATGACCCATGACCCATGACCCATGACCCATGACCCATATGACCCATGACCCATGACCCATGACCCATATGACACATATGACCCATGACCCATATGACCCACATGACCCATGACCCATGACCCATGACCCATGACCCATGACCCATGACCCATGACCCATGACCCATGACCCATGACCCATGACCCATGACCCATGACCCATGACCCATGACCCATAACCCATGACCCATGACCCATATGACCCATATGACCCATATGACCCATGACCCATGACCCATGACCCATATGACCCATATGACCCATGACCCATGACCCATGACCCATGACCCATGACCCATGACCCATGACCCATGACGCATGACCCATGACCCATGACCCATGACCCATGACCCATGACCCATGACCCATGACCCATGACCCATATGACCCATGACCCATGACCCATGACCCATGACCCATATGACCCATATGACCCATGACCCATGACCCATGTCCCATATGACCCATATGACCCATGACCCATGACCCATGACCCATGACCCATGACCCATGACCCATGACCCATGACCCATGACCCATGACCCATGACCCATGACCCATGACCCATGACCCATGACCCATAACCCATGACCCATGACCCATATGACCCATATGACCCATATGACCCATGACCCATGACCCATGACCCATATGACCCATATGACCCATGACCCATGACCCATGACCCATGACCCATGACCCATGACCCATGACCCATGACGCATGACCCATGACCCATGACCCATGACCCATGACCCATGACCCATGACCCATGACCCATGACCCATATGACCCATGACCCATGACCCATGACCCATGACCCATATGACCCATATGACCCATGACCCATGACCCATGTCCCATATGACCCATATGACCCATGACCCATGACCCATGACCCATGACCCATATGAGCCATATGACCCATGACCCATGACCCATGACCCATGACCCATATGACCCATATGACCCATGACCCATATGACCCATATGACCCATGACCCATGACCCATGACCCATGACCCATGACCCATGACCCATGACCCATGACCCATGACCCATGACCCATGACCCATGACCCATGACCCATGACCCATGACCCATGACCCATGACCCATGACCCATGACCCATGACCCATGACCCATGACCCATGACCCATGACCCATGACCCATGACCCATGACCCATGACCCATGACCCATGACCCATGACCCATATGACCCATATGACCCATATGACCCATATGACCCATGACCCATGACCCATATGACCCATGACCCATGACCCATATGACCCATATGACCCATATGACCCATGACCCATGACCCATGACCCATATGACCCATATGACCCATGACCCATGACCCATGACCCATGACCCATGACCCATGACCCATGACCCATATGACCCATATGACCCATGACCCATGACCCATGACCCATGACCCATGACCCATGACCCATGACCCATGACGCATGACCCATGACCCATGACCCATGACCCATGACCCATGACCCATGACCCATGACCCATGACCCATATGACCCATATGACCCATATGACCCATATGACCCATGACCCATGACACATATGACCCATGACCCATGACCCATATGACCCATGACCCATGACCCATATGACCCATATGACCCATATGACCCATGACCCATGACCCATGACCCATATGACCCATATGACCCATGACCCATGACCCATGGCCCATGACCCATGACCCATGACCCATGACCCATGACCCATGACCCATGACCCATGACCCATGACCCATGACCCATGACCCATGACCCATGACCCATGACCCATGACCCATGACCCATGACCCATGACCCATGACCCATGACCCATGACCCATGACCCATGACCCATATGACCCATATGACCCATGACCCATGACCCATGACCCATATGACCCATATGACCCATGACCAATGACCCATAACCCATATGACCCATAACCCATATGACCCATAACCCATATGACCCATATGACCCATGACCCATGACCCATATGACCCATGACCCATGACCCATGACCCATGACCCATATGACCCATGACCCATGACCCATGACCCATATGACCCATATGACCCATGACCCATGACCCATGACCCATATGACCATTATGACCCATGACCCATGACCCATGACCCATATGACCCATATGACCCATGACCCATGACCCATGACCCATGACCCATGACCCATGACCCATGACCCATGACCCATGACCCATGACCCATGACCCATGACCCATGACCCATGACCCATGACCCATATGACCCATATGACCCATGACCCATGACCCATGACCCATATGAGCCATATGACCCATGACCCAAGACCCATATGACCCATATGACCCATGACCCATGACCCATGACCCATGACCCATGACCCATGACCCATGACCCATGACCCATGACCCATGACCCATGACCCATGACCCATGACCCATATGACCCATATGACCCATATGACCCATGACCCATGACCCATGACCCATATGACCCATATGACCCATGACCCATGACCCATGACCCATGACCCATGACCCATGACCCATGACCCATGACCCATGACCCATATGACCCATGACCCATGACCCATGACCCATATGAGCCATATGACCAATGACCCATGACCCATGACCCATATGACCCATATGACCCATGACCCATGACCCATGACCCATGACCCATGACCCATGACCCATGACCCATGACCCATGACCCATGACCCATGACCCAAGACCCATATGACCCATATGACCCATGACCCATGACCCATGACCTATGACCCATGACCCATGACCCATGACCCATGACCCATGACCCATGACCCATGACCCATGACCCATGACCCATGACCCATGACCCATGACCCATGACCCATGACCCATATGACCCATATGACCCATGACCCATGACCCATGACCCATATGACCCATATGACCCATGACCAATGACCCATAACCCATATGACCCATAACCCATATGACCCATATGACCCATGACCCATGACCCATGACCCATATGACCCATATGACCCATGACCCATGACCCATGACCCATATGACCCATGACCCATGACCCATGACCCATATGACCCATATGACCCATGACCCATGACCCATGACCCATATGACCCATATGACCCATGACCCATGACCCATGACCCATGACCCATGACCCATGACCCATGACCCATGACCCATGACCCATGACCCATGACCCATGACCCATGACCCATGACCCATGACCCATGACCCATGACCCATGACCCATGACCCATGACCCATGACCCATGACCCATGACCCATGACCCATGACCCATGACCCATATGACCCATATGACCCATGACCCATGACCCATGACCCATATGAGCCATATGACCCATGACCCAAGACCCATATGACCCATATGACCCATGACCCATGACCCATGACCCATGACCCATGACCCATGACCCATGACCCATGACCCATGACCCATGACCCATGACCCATATGACCCATATGACCCATATGACCCATGACCCATGACCCATGACCCATATGACCCATATGACCCATGACCCATGACCCATGACCCATGACCCATGACCCATGACCCATGACCCATGACCCATGACCCATGACCCATGACCCATATGACCCATGACCCATGACCCATGACCCATATGAGCCATATGACCAATGACCCATGACCCATGACCCATATGACCCATATGACCCATGACCCATGACCCATGACCCATATGACCCATATGACCAATGACCCATGACCCATGACCCATATGACCCATATGACCCATGACCCATGACCCATGACCCATGACCCATGACCCATGACCCATGACCCATGACCCATGACCCATGACCCATGACCCATGACCCATATGACCCATATGACCCATGACCCATGACCCATGACCCATATGAGCCATATGACCCATGACCCATGACCCATGACCCATGACCCATGACCCATATGACCCATATGACCCATGACCCATGACCCATGTCCCATATGACCCATATGACCCATGACCCATGACCCATGACCCATGACCCATATGAGCCATATGACCCATGACCCATGACCCATGACCCATGACCCATATGACCCATATGACCCATGACCCATATGACCCATATGACCCATGACCCATGACCCATGACCCATGACCCATGACCCATGACCCATGACCCATGACCCATGACCCATGACCCATGACCCATGACCCATGACCCATGACCCATGACCCATGACCCATGACCCATGACCCATGACCCATGACCCATGACCCATGACCCATGACCCATGACCCATGACCCATGACCCATGACCCATGACCCATGACCCATGACCCATGACCCATGACCCATGACCCATGACCCATGACCCATGACCCATGACACATGACCCATGACCCATGACCCATGACCCATGACCCATGACCCATATGACCCATATGACCCATATGACCCATATGACCCATGACCCATGACCCATATGACCCATGACCCATATGACCCATATGACCCATGACCCATGACCCATGACGCATGACCCATGACCCATGACCCATGACCCATGACCCATGACCCATGACCCATGACCCATGACCCATGACCCATATGACCCATGACCCATGACCCATGGACCCATGACCCATATGACCCATATGACCCATGACCCATGACCCATGTCCCATATGACCCATATGACCCATGACCCATGACCCATGACCCATGACCCATATGAGCCATATGACCCATGACCCATGACCCATGACCCATGACCCATGACCCATATGACCCATATGACCCATGACCCATATGACCCATATGACCCATGACCCATGACCCATGACCCATGACCCATATGACCCATATGACCCATATGACCCATATGACCCATGACCCATGACCCATATGACCCATGACCCATGACCCATATGACCCATATGACCCATATGACCCATGACCCATGACCCATGACCCATATGACCCATATGACCCATGACCCATGACCCATGACCCATGACCCATGACCCATGACCCATGACCCATATGACCCATATGACCCATGACCCATGACCCATGACCCATGACCCATGACCCATGACCCATGACCCATGACGCATGCCCCATGACCCATGACCCATGACCCATGACCCATGACCCATGACCCATGACCCATGACCCATGACCCATATGACCCATGACCCATGACCCATGACCCATATGACCCATATGACCCATGACCCATGACCCATATGACCCATATGACCCATATGACCCATGACCCATGACCCATGACCCATATGACCCATATGACCCATGACCCATGACCCATGACCCATGACCCATGACCCATGACCCATGACCCATATGACCCATATGACCCATGACCCATGACCCATGACCCATGACCCATGACCCATGACCCATGACCCATGACCCATGACCCATGACCCATGACCCATGACCCATGACCCATGACCCATGACCCATGACCCATGACCCATGACCCATGACCCATATGACCCATATGACCCATATGACCCATATGACCCATGACCCATGACCCATATGACCCATGACCCATGACCCATATGACCCATATGACCCATATCACCCATGACCCATGACCCATGACCCATATGACCCATATGACCCATGACCCATGACCCATGACCCATGACCCATGACCCATGACCCATGACCCATATGACCCATATGACCCATGACCCATGACCCATGACCCATGACCCATGACCCATGACCCATGACGCATGACCCATGACCCATGACCCATGACCCATGACCCATGACCCATGACCCATGACCCATGACCCATATGACCCATATGACCCATATGACCCATATGACCCATGACCCATGACACATATGACCCATGACCCATGACCCATATGACCCATGACCCATGACCCATATGACCCATATGACCCATATGACCCATGACCCATGACCCATGACCCATATGACCCATATGACCCATGACCCATGACCCATGACCCATGGCCCATGACCCATGACCCATGACCCATGACCCATGACCCATGACCCATGACCCATGACCCATGACCCATGACCCATGACCCATGACCCATGACCCATGACCCATGACCCATGACCCATGACCCATGACCCATGACCCATGACCCATGACCCATGACCCATGACCCATGACCCATATGACCCATATGACCCATGACCCATGACCCATGACCCATGACCCATATGACCCATATGACCCATGACCAATGACCCATAACCCATATGACCCATAACCCATATGACCCATAACCCATATGACCCATATGACCCATGACCCATGACCCATATGACCCATATGACCCATGACCCATATGACCCATATGACCCATATGACCCATGACCCATGACCCATGACCCATATGACCCATATGACCCATGACCCATGACCCATGACCCATGACCCATGACCCATGACCCATGACCCATGACCCATGACCCATGACCCATGACCCATATGACCCATGACCCATGACCCATGACCCATATGAGCCATATGACCAATGACCCATGACCCATGACCCATATGACCCATATGACCCATGACCCATGACCCATGACCCATATGACCCATATGACCAATGACCCATGACCCATGACCCATATGACCCATATGACCCATGACCCATGACCCATGACCCATGACCCATATGACCCATATGACCCATATGACCCATATGACCCATGACCCATGACCCATGACCCATGACCCATGACCCATGACCCATGACCCATGACCCATGACCCATGACCCATGACCCATGACCCATGACCCATGACCCATGACCCATGACCCATGACCCATGACCCATGACCCATGACCCATGACCCATGACCCATGACCCATGACACATGACCCATGACCCATGACCCATGACCCATGACCCATGACCCATATGACCCATATGACCCATATGACCCATATGACCCATATGACCCATGACCCATGACCCATATGACCCATGACCCATGACCCATATGACCCATATGACCCATGACCCATGACCCATGACGCATGACCCATGACCCATGACCCATGACCCATGACCCATGACCCATGACCCATGACCCATGACCCATATGACCCATGACCCATGACCCATGACCCATGACCCATATGACCCATATGACCCATGACCCATGACCCATGTCCCATATGACCCATATGACCCATGACCCATGACCCATGACCCATGACCCATATGAGCCATATGACCCATGACCCATGACCCATGACCCATGACCCATATGACCCATATGACCCATGACCCATATGACCCATATGACCCATGACCCATGACCCATGACCCATGACCCATGACCCATGACCCATATGACCCATATGACCCATATGACCCATATGACCCATGACCCATGACCCATATGACCCATGACCCATGACCCATATGACCCATATGACCCATATGACCCATGACCCATGACCCATGACCCATATGACCCATATGACCCATGACCCATGACCCATGACCCATGACCCATGACCCATATGACCCATATGACCCATGACCCATGACCCATGACCCATGACCCATGACCCATGACCCATGACCCATGACCCATGACCCATGACCCATGACCCATATGACCCATGACCCATGACCCATGACCCATGACCCATATGACCCATATGACCCATGACCCATGACCCATGTCCCATATGACCCATATGACCCATGACCCATGACCCATGACCCATGACCCATGACCCATATGAGCCATATGACCCATGACCCATGACCCATGACCCATGACCCATATGACCCATATGACCCATGACCCATATGACCCATATGACCCATATGACCCATGACCCATGACCCATATGACCCATGACCCATGACCCATATGACCCATGACCCATGACCCATGACCCATGACCCATGACCCATGACCCATGACCCATGACCCATGACCCATGACGCATGACCCATATGACCCATATGACCCATGACCCATGACCCATGACCCATATGACCCATATGACCCATGACCCATATGACCCATGACCCATGACCCATGACCCATATGACCCATATGACCCATGACCCATATGACCCATATGACCCATGACCCATGACCCATGACCCATGACCCATGACCCATGACCCATGACCCATGACCCATGACCCATGACCCATGACCCATATGACCCATATGACCCATATGACCCATATGACCCATGACCCATGACCCATGTCCCATATGACCCATATGACCCATGACCCATGACCCATGACCCATGACCCATGACCCATGACCCATGACCCATGACCCATGACCCATGACCCATGACACATGACCCATGACCCATGACCCATGACCCATGACCCATGACCCATATGACCCATATGACCCATATGACCCATATGACCCATGACCCATGACCCATATGACCCATGACCCATGACCCATATGACCCATATGACCCATATGACCCATGACCCATGACCCATGACCCATATGACCCATATGACCCATGACCCATGACCCATGACCCATGACCCATGACCCATGACCCATGACCCATATGACCCATATGACCCATGACCCATGACCCATGACCCATGACCCATGACCCATGACCCATGACCCATGACCCATGACGCATGACCCATGACCCATGACCCATGACCCATGACCCATGACCCATGACCCATGACCCATGACCCATATGACCCATGACCCATGACCCATGACCCATGACCCATATGACCCATATGACCCATGACCCATATGACCCATATGACCCATGACCCATATGACCCATGACCCATGACCCATGACCCATATGACCCATGGCCCATGACCCATGTCCCATATGACCCATATGACCCATGACCCATGACCCATGACCCATATGACCCATGACCCATGACCCATATGACCCATATGACCCATGACCCATGACCCATGACGCATGACCCATGACCCATGACCCATGACCCATGACCCATGACCCATGACCCATATGACCCATATGACCCATGACCCATGACCCATGACCCATATGACCCATATGACCCATGACCCATGACCCATGACCCATGACCCATGACCCATGACCCATGACCCATATGACCCATATGATCCATGACCCATGACCCATGACCCATGACCCATGACCCATGACCCATGACCCATGACCCATGACGCATGACCCATGACCCATGACCCATGACCCATGACCCATGACCCATGACCCATGACCCATGACCCATATGACCCATGACCCATGACCCATGACCCATGACCCATATGACCCATATGACCCATGACCCATATGACCCATATGACCCATGACCCATGACCCATGACCCATATGACCCATATGACCCATGACCCATGACCCATGACCCATGACCCATGACCCATGACCCATGACCCATGACCCATGACGCATGACCCATGACCCATGACCCATGACCCATGACCCATGACCCATGACCCATGACCCATGACCCATGACCCATGACCCATGACCCATGACCCATGACCCATGACCCATATGACCCATGACCCATGACCCATGACCCATATGACCCATGACCCATGACCCATATGACCCATATGACCCATGACCCATGACCCATGACGCATGACCCATGACCCATGACCCATGACCCATGACCCATGACCCATGACCCATGACCCATGACCCATATGACCCATGACCCATGACCCATGACCCATGACCCATATGACCCATATGACCCATGGCCCATGACCCATGTCCCATATGACCCATATGACCCATGACCCATGACCCATGACCCATGACCCATATGAGCCATATGACCCATGACCCATGACCCATGACCCATGACCCATATGACCCATATGACCCATGACCCATATGACCCATATGACCCATGACCCATGACCCATGACCCATGACCCATGACCCATGACCCATGACCCATGACCCATGACCCATGACCCATGACCCATGACCCATGACCCATGACCCATGACCCATGACCCATGACCCATGACCCATGACCCATGACCCATGACCCATGACCCATGACCCATGACCCATGACCCATGACCCATGACCCATGACCCATGACCCATGACCCATGACCCATGACCCATGACCCATGACCCATGACCCATGACCCATGACCCATGACCCATGACCCATGACCCATGACCCATGACCCATGACCCATGACCCATGACCCATGACCCATGACACATGACACATGACCCATGACCCATGACCCATGACCCATGACCCATGACCCATATGACCCATATGACCCATATGACCCATATGACCCATGACCCATGACCCATATGACCCATGACCCATGACCCATATGACCCATATGACCCATGACCCATGACCCATGACGCATGACCCATGACCCATGACCCATGACCCATGACCCATGACCCATGACCCATGACCCATGACCCATATGACCCATGACCCATGACCCATGACCCATGACCCATATGACCCATATGACCCATGACCCATGACCCATGTCCCATATGACCCATATGACCCATGACCCATGACCCATGACCCATGACCCATATGAGCCATATGACCCATGACCCATGACCCATGACCCATGACCGATATGACCCATATGACCCATGACCCATATGACCCATATGACCCATGACCCATGACCCATGACCCATGACCCATGACCCATGACCCATATGACCCATATGACCCATATGACCCATATGACCCATGACCCATGACCCATATGACCCATGACCCATGACCCATATGACCCATATGACCCATATGACCCATGACCCATGACCCATGACCCATATGACCCATATGACCCATGACCCATGACCCATGACCCATGACCCATGACCCATGACCCATGACCCATATGACCCATATGACCCATGACCCATGACCCATGACCCATGACCCATGACCCATGACCCATGACGCATGACCCATGACCCATGACCCATGACCCATGACCCATGACCCATGACCCATGACCCATGACCCATATGACCCATGACCCATGACCCATGACCCATATGACCCATATGACCCATGACCCATATGACCCATATGACCCATGACCCATGACCCATGACCCATGACCCATGACCCATGACCCATGACCCATGACCCATGACCCATATGACCCATATGACCCATATGACCCATATGACCCATGACCCATGACCCATATGACCCATGACCCATGACCCATATGACCCATGACCCATGACCCATGACCCATGACCCATGACCCATGACCCATGACCCATGACGCATGACCCATGACCCATGACCCATGACCCATGACCCATGACCCATGACCCATGACCCATGACCCATATGACCCATGACCCATGACCCATGACCCATATGACCCATATGACCCATGACCCATATGACCCATATGACCCATGACCCATGACCCATGACCCATGACCCATGACCCACGACCCATGACCCATGACCCATGACCCATATGACCCATATGACCCATATGACCCATATGACCCATGACCCATGACCCATGTCCCATGACCCATGACCCATGACCCATGACCCACGACCCACGACCCACGACCCATGACCCATGACCCATGACCCATGACCCATGACCCATGACCCATGACCCATATGACCCATATGACCCATGACCCATGACCCATGACCCATATGAGCCATATGACCCATATGACCCATGACCCATGACCCATGACCCATATGACCCATATGACCCATGACCCATGACCCATGTCCCATATGACCCATATGACCCATGACCCATGACCCATGACCCATATGACCCATATGACCCATGACCCATGACCCATGACCCATGACCCATATGACCCATATGACCCATGACCCATGACCCATGACCCATATGACCCATATGACCCATGACCCATGACCCATGTGACCCATGACCCATGACCCATGACCCATGACCCATGACCCATGACCCATGACCCATGACCCATGACCCATGACCCATGACCCATGACCCATGACCCATGACCCATGACCCATGACCCATGACCCATGACCCATGACCCATGACCCATGACCCATAACCCATGACCCATGACCCATATGACCCATATGACCCATATGACCCATGACCCATGACCCATGACCCATATGACCCATATGACCCATGACCCATGACCCATGACCCATGACCCATGACCCATGACCCATGACCCATGACGCATGACCCATGACCCATGACCCATGACCCATGACCCATGACCCATGACCCATGACCCATGACCCATATGACCCATGACCCATGACCCATGACCCATGACCCATATGACCCATATGACCCATGACCAATGACCCATGTCCCATATGACCCATATGACCCATGACCCATGACCCATGACCCATGACCCATATGAGCCATATGACCCATGACCCATGACCCATGACCCATGACCCATATGACCCATATGACCCATGACCCATATGACCCATATGACCCATGACCCATGACCCATGACCCATGACCCATGACCCATGACCCATGACCCATGACCCATGACCCATGACCCATGACCCATGACCCATGACCCATGACCCATGACCCATGACCCATGACCCATGACCCATGACCCATGACCCATGACCCATGACCCATGACCCATGACCCATGACCCATGACCCATGACCCATGACCCATGACCCATGACCCATGACCCATGACCCATGACCCATGACCCATGACCCATGACCCATGACCCATGACCCATGACCCATGACCCATGACCCATGACCCATGACCCATGACCCATGACCCGTGACACATGACCCATGACCCATGACCCATGACCCATGACCCATATGACCCATATGACCCATATGACCCATATGACCCATGACCCATGACCCATATGACCCATGACCCATGACCCATATGACCCATATGACCCATATGACCCATGACCCATGACCCATGACCCATATGACCCATATGACCCATGACCCATGACCCATGACCCATGACCCATGACCCATGACCCATGACCCATGACCCATGACCCATGACCCATGACCCATGACCCATGACCCATGACCCATGACCCATATGACCCATATGACCCATGACCCATGACCCATGACCCATATGACCCATATGACCCATGACCAATGACCCATAACCCATATGACCCTTAACCCATATGACCCATATGACCCATGACCCATGACCCATGACCCATATGACCCATATGACCCATGACCCATGACCCATGACCCATATGACCCATGACCCATGACCCATGACCCATATGACCCATATGACCCATGACCCATGACCCATGACCCATATGACCCATATGACCCATGACCCATGACCCATGACCCATGACCCATGACCCATGACCCATGACCCATGACCCATATGACCCATATGACCCATGACCCATGACCCATGACCCATATGACCCATATGACCCATGACCCATGACCCATATGACCCATATGACCCATGACCCATGACCCATGACCCATATGACCCATATGACCAATGACCCATGACCCATGACCCATATGACCCATATGACCCATGACCCATGACCCATGACCCATGACCCATGACCCATGACCCATGACCCATGACCCATGACCCATGACCCATGACCCATGACCCATGACCCATGACCCATGACCCATGACCCATGACCCATGACCCATGACCCATGACACATGACCCATATGACCCATATGACCCATATGACCCATATGACCCATATGACCCATATGACCCATATGACCCATGACCCATGACCCATGACCCATATGACCCATGACCCATGACCCATATGACCCATATGACCCATATGACCCATGACCCATGACCCATGACCCATATGACCCATATGACCCATGACCCATGACCCATGACCCATGACCCATGACCCATGACCCATGACCCATGACCCATGACCCATGACCCATGACCCATGACCCATGACCCATGACCCATGACCCATGACCCATGACCCATGACCCATGACCCATGACCCATGACCCATGACCCATGACCCATGACCCATGACCCATATGACCCATATGACCCATGACCCCTGACCCATGACCCATACGACCCATGACCCATGACCCATGACCCATATGACCCATATGACCCATGACCCATGACCCATATGACCCATATGACCCATGACCCATGACCCATGACCCATATGACCCATGACCCATGACCCATGACCCATGACCCATGACCCATATGACCCATGACCCATGACCCATATGACCCATATGACCCATATGACCCATGACCCATGACCCATGACCCATATGACCCATATGACCCATGACCCATGACCCATGACCCATGACCCATGACCCATGACCCAAGACCCATGACCCATGACCCATGACCCATATGACCCATATGACCCATGACCCATGACCCATGACCCATATGAGCCATATGACCCATGACCCATGACCCATGACCCATATGACCCATATGACCCATGATCCATGACCCATGACCCATGACCCATGACCCATGACCCATGACCCATGACCCATGACCCATGACCCATGACCCGTGACCCGTGACCCGTGACCCGTGACCCATGACCCATGACCCATGACCCATGACCCATGACCCATGACCCATGACCCATGACCCATGACCCATGACCCATGACCCATGACCCATGACCCATATGACCCATATGACCCATATGACCCATGACCCATGACCCATGACCCATATGACCCATATGACCCATGACCCATGACCCATGACCCATATGACCCATATGACCCATGACCCATGACCCATATGAGCCATATGACCCATGACCCATGACCAATGACCCATGACCCATGACCCATGACCCATGACCCATGACCCATGACCCATGACCCATGACCCATGACCCATGACCCATGACCCATGACCCATGACCCATGACCCATGACCCATGACCCATGACCCATGACCCATGACCCATGACCCATATGACACATATGACCCATATGACCCATGACCCATGACCCATGACCCATGACCCATATGACCCTTATGACCCATGACCCATGACCCATGACCCATGACCCATTACCCATGACCCATGACCCATATGACCCATATGACCCATGACCCATGACCCATATGAACCATATGACCCATGACCCATGACCCATGACCCATATGACCCATGACCCATATGACCCATATGACCAATGACCCATGACCCATGACCCATATGACCCATATGACCCATGACCCATGACCCATGACCCATGACCCATGACCCATGACCCATGACCCATGACCCATATGACCCATATGACCCATGACCCATGACCCATATGAGCCATATGACCCATGACCCATGACCCATGACCCATGACCCATGACCCATGACCCATGACCCATTACCCATGACCCATGACCCATATGACCCATATGACCCATGACCCATGACCCATATGAACCATATGACCCATGACCCATGACCCATGACCCATATGACCCATGACCCATATGACCCATATGACCCATATGACCCATGACCCATGACCCATGTCCCATATGACCCATATGACCCATGACCCATGACCCATGACCCATGACCCATGACCCATGACCCATGACCCATGACCCATGACCCATGACCCATGACACATGACCCATGACCCATGACCCATGACCCATGACCCATGACCCATATGACCCATATGACCCATATGACCCATATGACCCATGACCCATGACCCATATGACCCATGACCCATGACCCATATGACCCATATGACCCATATGACCCATGACCCATGACCCATGACCCATATGACCCATATGACCCATGACCCATGACCCATGACCCATGACCCATGACCCATGACCCATGACCCATATGACCCATATGACCCATGACCCATGACCCATGACCCATGACCCATGACCCATGACCCATGACCCATGACCCATGACGCATGACCCATGACCCATGACCCATGACCCATGACCCATGACCCATGACCCATGACCCATGACCCATGACCCATGACCCATATGACCCATGACCCATGACCCATGACCCATGACCCATGACCCATATGACCCATATGACCCATGACCCATATGACCCATATGACCCATGACCCATATGACCCATGACCCATATGACCCATATGACCCATGACCCATATGACCCATATGACCCATGACCCATGACCCATGACCCATATGACCCATATGACCCATGACCCATGACCCATGACCCATGACCCATGACCCATGACCCATGACCCATGACGCATGACCCATGACCCATGACCCATGACCCATGACCCATGACCCATGACCCATGACCCATGACCCATGACCCATGACCCATGACCCATGACCCATGACCCATGACCCATATGACCCATGACCCATGACCCATGACCCATATGACCCATGACCCATGACCCATATGACCCATATGACCCATGACCCATGACCCATGACGCATGACCCATGACCCATGACCCATGACCCATGACCCATGACCCATGACCCATGACCCATGACCCATATGACCCATGACCCATGACCCATGACCCATGACCCATATGACCCATATGACCCATGGCCCATGACCCATGTCCCATATGACCCATATGACCCATGACCCATGACCCATGACCCATGACCCATATGAGCCATATGACCCATGACCCATGACCCATGACCCATGACCCATATGACCCATATGACCCATGACCCATATGACCCATATGACCCATGACCCATGACCCATGACCCATGACCCATGACCCATGACCCATGACCCATGACCCATGACCCATGACCCATGACCCATGACCCATGACCCATGACCCATGACCCATGACCCATGACCCATGACCCATGACCCATGACCCATGACCCATGACCCATGACCCATGACCCATGACCCATGACCCATGACCCATGACCCATGACCCATGACCCATGACCCATGACCCATGACCCATGACCCATGACCCATGACCCATGACCCATGACCCATGACCCATGACCCATGACCCATGACCCATGACACATGACACATGACCCATGACCCATGACCCATGACCCATGACCCATGACCCATATGACCCATATGACCCATATGACCCATATGACCCATGACCCATGACCCATATGACCCATGACCCATGACCCATATGACCCATATGACCCATGACCCATGACCCATGACGCATGACCCATGACCCATGACCCATGACCCATGACCCATGACCCATGACCCATGACCCATGACCCATATGACCCATGACCCATGACCCATGACCCATGACCCATATGACCCATATGACCCATGACCCATGACCCATGTCCCATATGACCCATATGACCCATGACCCATGACCCATGACCCATGACCCATATGAGCCATATGACCCATGACCCATGACCCATGACCCATGACCGATATGACCCATATGACCCATGACCCATATGACCCATATGACCCATGACCCATGACCCATGACCCATGACCCATGACCCATGACCCATATGACCCATATGACCCATATGACCCATATGACCCATGACCCATGACCCATATGACCCATGACCCATGACCCATATGACCCATATGACCCATATGACCCATGACCCATGACCCATGACCCATATGACCCATATGACCCATGACCCATGACCCATGACCCATGACCCATGACCCATGACCCATATGACCCATATGACCCATGACCCATGACCCATGACCCATGACCCATGACCCATGACCCATGACGCATGACCCATGACCCATGACCCATGACCCATGACCCATGACCCATGACCCATGACCCATGACCCATATGACCCATGACCCATGACCCATGACCCATATGACCCATATGACCCATGACCCATATGACCCATATGACCCATGACCCATGACCCATGACCCATGACCCATGACCCATGACCCATGACCCATGACCCATGACCCATATGACCCATATGACCCATATGACCCATATGACCCATGACCCATGACCCATATGACCCATGACCCATGACCCATATGACCCATGACCCATGACCCATGACCCATGACCCATGACCCATGACCCATGACCCATGACGCATGACCCATGACCCATGACCCATGACCCATGACCCATGACCCATGACCCATGACCCATGACCCATATGACCCATGACCCATGACCCATGACCCATATGACCCATATGACCCATGACCCATATGACCCATATGACCCATGACCCATGACCCATGACCCATGACCCATGACCCACGACCCATGACCCATGACCCATGACCCATATGACCCATATGACCCATATGACCCATATGACCCATGACCCATGACCCATGTCCCATGACCCATGACCCATGACCCATGACCCACGACCCACGACCCACGACCCATGACCCATGACCCATGACCCATGACCCATGACCCATGACCCATGACCCATATGACCCATATGACCCATGACCCATGACCCATGACCCATATGAGCCATATGACCCATATGACCCATGACCCATGACCCATGACCCATATGACCCATATGACCCATGACCCATGACCCATGTCCCATATGACCCATATGACCCATGACCCATGACCCATGACCCATATGACCCATATGACCCATGACCCATGACCCATGACCCATGACCCATATGACCCATATGACCCATGACCCATGACCCATGACCCATATGACCCATATGACCCATGACCCATGACCCATGTGACCCATGACCCATGACCCATGACCCATGACCCATGACCCATGACCCATGACCCATGACCCATGACCCATGACCCATGACCCATGACCCATGACCCATGACCCATGACCCATGACCCATGACCCATGACCCATGACCCATGACCCATGACCCATGACCCATAACCCATGACCCATGACCCATATGACCCATATGACCCATATGACCCATGACCCATGACCCATGACCCATATGACCCATATGACCCATGACCCATGACCCATGACCCATGACCCATGACCCATGACCCATGACCCATGACGCATGACCCATGACCCATGACCCATGACCCATGACCCATGACCCATGACCCATGACCCATGACCCATATGACCCATGACCCATGACCCATGACCCATGACCCATATGACCCATATGACCCATGACCAATGACCCATGTCCCATATGACCCATATGACCCATGACCCATGACCCATGACCCATGACCCATATGAGCCATATGACCCATGACCCATGACCCATGACCCATGACCCATATGACCCATATGACCCATGACCCATATGACCCATATGACCCATGACCCATGACCCATGACCCATGACCCATGACCCATGACCCATGACCCATGACCCATGACCCATGACCCATGACCCATGACCCATGACCCATGACCCATGACCCATGACCCATGACCCATGACCCATGACCCATGACCCATGACCCATGACCCATGACCCATGACCCATGACCCATGACCCATGACCCATGACCCATGACCCATGACCCATGACCCATGACCCATGACCCATGACCCATGACCCATGACCCATGACCCATGACCCATGACCCATGACCCATGACCCATGACCCATGACCCGTGACACATGACCCATGACCCATGACCCATGACCCATGACCCATATGACCCATATGACCCATATGACCCATATGACCCATGACCCATGACCCATATGACCCATGACCCATGACCCATATGACCCATATGACCCATATGACCCATGACCCATGACCCATGACCCATATGACCCATATGACCCATGACCCATGACCCATGACCCATGACCCATGACCCATGACCCATGACCCATGACCCATGACCCATGACCCATGACCCATGACCCATGACCCATGACCCATATGACCCATATGACCCATGACCCATGACCCATGACCCATATGACCCATATGACCCATGACCAATGACCCATAACCCATATGACCCTTAACCCATATGACCCATATGACCCATGACCCATGACCCATGACCCATATGACCCATATGACCCATGACCCATGACCCATGACCCATATGACCCATGACCCATGACCCATGACCCATATGACCCATATGACCCATGACCCATGACCCATGACCCATATGACCCATATGACCCATGACCCATGACCCATGACCCATGACCCATGACCCATGACCCATGACCCATGACCCATATGACCCATATGACCCATGACCCATGACCCATGACCCATATGACCCATATGACCCATGACCCATGACCCATATGACCCATATGACCCATGACCCATGACCCATGACCCATATGACCCATATGACCAATGACCCATGACCCATGACCCATATGACCCATATGACCCATGACCCATGACCCATGACCCATGACCCATGACCCATGACCCATGACCCATGACCCATGACCCATGACCCATGACCCATGACCCATGACCCATGACCCATGACCCATGACCCATGACCCATGACCCATGACCCATGACCCATGACCCATGACACATGACCCATATGACCCATATGACCCATATGACCCATATGACCCATATGACCCATATGACCCATATGACCCATGACCCATGACCCATGACCCATATGACCCATGACCCATGACCCATATGACCCATATGACCCATATGACCCATGACCCATGACCCATGACCCATATGACCCATATGACCCATGACCCATGACCCATGACCCATGACCCATGACCCATGACCCATGACCCATGACCCATGACCCATGACCCATGACCCATGACCCATGACCCATGACCCATGACCCATGACCCATGACCCATGACCCATGACCCATGACCCATGACCCATGACCCATGACCCATGACCCATGACCCATATGACCCATATGACCCATGACCCCTGACCCATGACCCATACGACCCATGACCCATGACCCATGACCCATATGACCCATATGACCCATGACCCATGACCCATATGACCCATATGACCCATGACCCATGACCCATGACCCATATGACCCATGACCCATGACCCATGACCCATGACCCATGACCCATATGACCCATGACCCATGACCCATATGACCCATATGACCCATATGACCCATGACCCATGACCCATGACCCATATGACCCATATGACCCATGACCCATGACCCATGACCCATGACCCATGACCCATGACCCAAGACCCATGACCCATGACCCATGACCCATATGACCCATATGACCCATGACCCATGACCCATGACCCATATGAGCCATATGACCCATGACCCATGACCCATGACCCATATGACCCATATGACCCATGATCCATGACCCATGACCCATGACCCATGACCCATGACCCATGACCCATGACCCATGACCCATGACCCATGACCCGTGACCCGTGACCCGTGACCCGTGACCCATGACCCATGACCCATGACCCATGACCCATGACCCATGACCCATGACCCATGACCCATGACCCATGACCCATGACCCATGACCCATGACCCATATGACCCATATGACCCATATGACCCATGACCCATGACCCATGACCCATATGACCCATATGACCCATGACCCATGACCCATGACCCATATGACCCATATGACCCATGACCCATGACCCATATGAGCCATATGACCCATGACCCATGACCAATGACCCATGACCCATGACCCATGACCCATGACCCATGACCCATGACCCATGACCCATGACCCATGACCCATGACCCATGACCCATGACCCATGACCCATGACCCATGACCCATGACCCATGACCCATGACCCATGACCCATGACCCATATGACACATATGACCCATATGACCCATGACCCATGACCCATGACCCATGACCCATATGACCCTTATGACCCATGACCCATGACCCATGACCCATGACCCATTACCCATGACCCATGACCCATATGACCCATATGACCCATGACCCATGACCCATATGAACCATATGACCCATGACCCATGACCCATGACCCATATGACCCATGACCCATATGACCCATATGACCAATGACCCATGACCCATGACCCATATGACCCATATGACCCATGACCCATGACCCATGACCCATGACCCATGACCCATGACCCATGACCCATGACCCATATGACCCATATGACCCATGACCCATGACCCATATGAGCCATATGACCCATGACCCATGACCCATGACCCATGACCCATGACCCATGACCCATGACCCATGACCCATTACCCATGACCCATGACCCATATGACCCATATGACCCATGACCCATGACCCATATGAACCATATGACCCATGACCCATGACCCATGACCCATATGACCCATGACCCATATGACCCATATGACCAATGACCCATGACCCATGACCCATATGACCCATATGACCCATGATCCATGACCCATGACCCATGACCCATGACCCATGACCCATGACCCATGACCCATATGACCCATATGACCCATGACCCATGACCCATGACCCATGACCCATGACCCATGACCCATGACCCATGACCCATGACCCATGACCCATGACCCATGACCCATGACCCATGACCCATGACCCATGACCCATGACCCATATCACCCATATCACCCATGACCCCTGACCCATGACCCATATGACCCATGACCCATGACCCATGACCCATATGACCCATATGACCCATGACCCATGACCCATGACCCATATGACCCATATGACCCATGACCCATGACCCATGACCCATATGACCCATATGACCCATGACCCATGACCCATGACCCATGACCCATGACCCATGACCCATGACCCATGACCCATGACCCATGACCCATGACCCATGACCCATGACCCATGACCCATGACCCATGACCCATGACCCATGACCCATGACCCATGACCCATGACCCATGACCCATGACCCATGACCCATATGACCCATATGACCCATGACCCATGACCCATGTCCCATATGACCCATATGACCCATGACCCATGACCCATGACCCATGACCCATGACCCATGACCCATATGACCCATATGACCAATGACCCATGACCCATGACCCATATGACCCATATGACCCATGACCCATGACCCATGACCCATGACCCATGACCCATGACCCATGACCCATGACCCATGACCCATGACCCATGACCCATGACCCATGACCCATGACCCATGACCCATGACCCATGACCCATGACCCATGACCCATGACCCATGACCCATGACCCATGACCCATGACCCATGACACATGACCCATATGACCCATATGACCCATATGACCCATATGACCCATGACCCATATGACCCATGACCCATGACCCATATGACCCATATGACCCATATGACCCATGACCCATGACCCATGACCCATATGACCCATATGACCCATGACCCATGACCCATGACCCATGACCCATGACCCATGACCCATATGACCCATGATCCATGACCCATGACCCATATGACCCATATGACCAATGACCCATGACCCATGACCCATATGACCCATATGACCCATGACCCATGACCCATGACCCATGACCCATATGACCCATATGACCCATGACCCATGACCCATGTCCCATATGACCCATATGACCCATGACCCATGACCCATGACCCATGACCCATGACCCATATGAGCCATATGACCCATGACCCATGACCCATGACCCATGACCCATATGACCCATATGACCCATGACCCATATGACCCATATGACCCATGACCCATGACCCATGACCCATGACCCATGACCCATGACCCATGAGCCATGACCCATGACCCATGACCCATGACCCATGACCCATGACCCATGACCCATGACCCATGACCCATGACCCATGACCCATGACCCATGACCCATGACCCATGACCCATGACCCATGACCCATGACCCATGACCCATGACCCATGACCCATGACCCATGACCCATGACCCATGACCCATGACCCATGACCCATGACCCATGACGCATGACCCATGACCCATGACCCATGACCCATGACCCATGACCCATGACCCATGACCCATGACCCATGACCCATGACCCATATGACCCATGACCCATGACCCATGACCCATGACCCATGACCCATGTCCCATGACCCATGACCCATATGACCCATATGACCCATGACACATGACCCATATGACCCATATGACCCATGACCCATGACCCATGACCCATGACCCATTGGACCAATATGACCCATGACCCATGACCCATGACCCATATGACCCATATGACCCATGACCCATGACCCATGACCCATATGACCCATATGACCCATGACCCATATGACCCATATGACCCATGACCCATGACCCATGACCCATATGACCCATATGACCCATGACCCATGACCCATGACCCATGACCCATGACCCATGACTCATGACCCATGACCCATGACCCATGACCCATGACCCATGACCCATGACCCATGACCCATGACCCATGACCCATGACCCATGACCCATGACCCATGACCCATGACCCATGACCCATGACCCATGACCCATGACCCATGACCCATGACCCATGACCCATGACCCATGACCCATGACCCATGACCCATGACCCATGACCCATGACCCATGACCCATGACCCATGACCCATGACCCATGACCCATGACCCATGACCCATGACCCATGACCCATGACCCATATGACCCATATGACCCATGACCCATGACCCATGACCCATATGACCCATATGACCCATGACCAATGACCCATAACCCATATGACCCATAACCCATATGACCCATAACCCATATGACCCATATGACCCATGACCCATGACCCATGACCCATATGACCCATATGACCCATGACCCATGACCCATGACCCATATGACCCATGACCCATGACCCATGACCCATGACCCATGACCCATGACCCATGACCCATGACCCATGACCCATGACCCATGACCCATGACCCATGACCCATGACCCATGACCCATGACCCATGACCCATGACCCATGACCCATGACCCATGACCCATGACCCATGACCCATGACCCATGACCCATGACCCATGACCCATGACCCATATGACCCATATGACCCATGACCCATGACCCATGACCCATATGACCCATATGACCCATGACCAATGACCCATAACCCATATGACCCATAACCCATATGACCCATATGACCCATGACCCATGACCCATGACCCATATGACCCATATGACCCATGACCCATGACCCATGACCCATATGATCCATGACCCATGACCCATGACCCATATGACCCATATGACCCATGACCCATGACCCATGACCCATATGACCCATATGACCCATGACCCATGACCCATGACCCATGACCCATGACCCATGACCCATGACCCATGACCCATGACCCATGACCCATGACCCATGACCCATGACCCATGACCCATGACCCATGACCCATGACCCATGACCCATGACCCATGACCCATGACCCATATGACCCATATGACCCATGACCCATGACCCATGACCCATATGAGCCATATGACCCATGACCCAAGACCCATATGACCCATATGACCCATGACCCATGACCCATGACCCATGACCCATGACCCATGACCCATGACCCATGACCCATGACCCATGACCCATGACCCATATGACCCATATGACCCATATGACCCATGACCCATGACCCATGACCCATATGACCCATATGACCCATGACCAATGACCCATGACCCATGACCCATGACCCATGACCCATGACCCATGACCCATGACCCATATGACCCATATGACCCATGACCCATGACCCATGACCCATATGACCCATATGACCCATGACCCATGACCCATGACCCATATGACCCATATGACCCATGACCCATATGACCCATATGACCCATGACCCATGACCCATGACCCATATGACCCATATGACCCATGACCCATGACCCATGACCCATGACCCATGACCCATGACTCATGACCCATGACCCATGACCCATGACCCATGACCCATGACCCATGACCCATGACCCATGACCCATGACCCATGACCCATGACCCATGACCCATGACCCATGACCCATGACCCATGACCCATGACCCATGACCCATGACCCATGACCCATGACCCATGACCCATGACCCATGACCCATGACCCATGACCCATGACCCATGACCCATGACCCATGACCCATGACCCATGACCCATGACCCATGACCCATGACCCATGACCCATGACCCATGACCCATGACCCATGACCCATGACCCATGACCCATATGACCCATATGACCCATATGACCCATGACCCATGACCCATATGACCCATATGACCCATGACCCATGACCCATGACCCATGACCCATGACCCATGACCCATGACCCATGACGCATGACCCATGACCCATGACCCATGACCCATGACCCATGACCCATGACCCATGACCCATATGACCCATGACCCATGACCCATGACCCATGACCCATATGACCCATATGACCCATGACCCATGACCCATGTCCCATATGACCCATATGACCCATGACCCATGACCCATGACCCATGACCCATGACCCATATGAGCCATATGACCCATGACCCATGACCCATGACCCATGACCCATATGACCCATATGACCCATGACCCATATGACCCATATGACCCATGACCCATGACCCATGACCCATGACCCATGACCCATGACCCATGACCCATGACCCATGACCCATGACCCATGACCCATGACCCATGACCCATGACCCATGACCCATGACCCATGAACCATGACCCATGACCCATGACCCATGACCCATGACCCATGACCCATGACCCATGACCCATGACCCATGACCCATGACCCATGACCCATGACCCATATGACCCATATGACCCATATGACCCATATGACCCATGACCCATGACCCATATGACCCATGGCCCATGACCCATATGACCCATATGACCCATATGACCCATGACCCATGACCCATGACCCATATGACCCATATGACCCATGACCCATGACCCATGACCCATGACCCATGACCCATGACCCATGACCCATATGACCCATATGACCCATGACCCATGACCCATGACCCATGACCCATGACCCATGACCCATGACCCATGACCCATGACCCATGACGCATGACCCATGACCCATGACCCATGACCCATGACCCATGACCCATGACCCATGACCCATGACCCATATGACCCATGACCCATGACCCATGACCCATATGACCCATATGACCCATGACCCATATGACCCATATGACCCATGACCCATGACCCATGACCCATGACCCATGACCCATGACCCATGACCCATGACCCATGACCCATGACCCATATGACCCATATGACCCATATGACCCATATGACCCATGACCCATGACACATATGACCCATGACCCATGACCCATATGACCCATGACCCATGACCCATATGACCCATATGACCCATATGACCCATGACCCATGACCCATGACCCATATGACCCATATGACCCATGACCCATGACCCATGACCCATGACCCATGGCCCATGACCCATGACCCATGACCCATGACCCATGACCCATGACCCATGACCCATGACCCATGACCCATGACCCATGACCCATGACCCATGACCCATGACCCATGACCCATGACCCATGACCCATGACCCATGACCCATGACCCATGACCCATGACCCATGACCCATATGACCCATATGACCCATGACCCATGACCCATGACCCATATGACCCATATGACCCATGACCAATGACCCATAACCCATATGACCCATAACCCATATGACCCATAACCCATATGACCCATAACCCATATGACCCATATGACCCATGACCCATGACCCATATGACCCATATGACCCATGACCCATGACCCATGACCCATATGACCCATGACCCATGACCCATGACCCATATGACCCATATGACCCATGACCCATGACCCATGACCCATATGACCATTATGACCCATGACCCATGACCCATGACCCATATGACCCATATGACCCATGACCCATGACCCATGACCCATGACCCATGACCCATGACCCATGACCCATGACCCATGACCCATGACCCATGACCCATGACCCATGACCCATGACCCATGACCCATGACCCATGACCCATGACCCATGACCCATGACCCATGACCCATATGACCCATATGACCCATGACCCATGACCCATGACCCATATGAGCCATATGACCCATGACCCAAGACCCATATGACCCATATGACCCATGACCCATGACCCATGACCTATGACCCATGACCCATGACCCATGACCCATGACCCATGACCCATGACCCATGACCCATGACCCATGACCCATGACCCATGACCCATGACCCATGACCCATGACCCATGACCCATGACCCATATGACCCATATGACCCATGACCCATGACCCATGACCCATATGACCCATATGACCCATGACCAATGACCCATAACCCATATGACCCATAACCCATATGACCCATATGACCCATGACCCATGACCCATGACCCATATGACCCATATGACCCATGACCCATGACCCATGACCCATATGACCCATGACCCATGACCCATGACCCATATGACCCATATGACCCATGACCCATGACCCATGACCCATATGACCCATATGACCCATGACCCATGACCCATGACCCATGACCCATGACCCATGACCCATGACCCATGACCCATGACCCATGACCCATGACCCATGACCCATGACCCATGACCCATGACCCATGACCCATGACCCATGACCCATGACCCATGACCCATGACCCATATGACCCATATGACCCATGACCCATGACCCATGACCCATATGAGCCATATGACCCATGACCCAAGACCCATATGACCCATATGACCCATGACCCATGACCCATGACCCATGACCCATGACCCATGACCCATGACCCATGACCCATGACCCATGACCCATGACCCATGACCCATATGACCCATATGACCCATATGACCCATGACCCATGACCCATGACCCATATGACCCATATGACCCATGACCCATGACCCATGACCCATGACCCATGACCCATGACCCATGACCCATGACCCATGACCCATGACCCATGACCCATGACCCATATGACCCATGACCCATGACCCATGACCCATATGAGCCATATGACCAATGACCCATGACCCATGACCCATATGACCCATATGACCCATGACCCATGACCCATGACCCATATGACCCATATGACCAATGACCCATGACCCATGACCCATATGACCCATATGACCCATGACCCATGACCCATGACCCATGACCCATGACCCATGACCCATGACCCATGACCCATGACCCATGACCCATATGACCCATATGACCCATGACCCATGACCCATGACCCATATGAGCCATATGACCCATGACCCATGACCCATGACCCATGACCCATGACCCATGACCCATGACCCATGACCCATGACCCATGACCCATGACCCATGACCCATGACCCATGACCCATGACCCATGACCCATGACCCATGACACATGACCCATGACCCATGACCCATGACCCATGACCCATGACCCATATGACCCATATGACCCATATGACCCATATGACCCATGACCCATGACCCATATGACCCATGACCCATGACCCATATGACCCATATGACCCATGACCCATGACCCATGACGCATGACCCATGACCCATGACCCATGACCCATGACCCATGACCCATGACCCATGACCCATGACCCATATGACCCATGACCCATGACCCATGACCCATGACCCATATGACCCATATGACCCATGACCCATGACCCATGTCCCATATGACCCATATGACCCATGACCCATGACCCATGACCCATGACCCATATGAGCCATATGACCCATGACCCATGACCCATGACCCATATGACCCATATGACCCATGACCCATATGACCCATATGACCCATGACCCATGACCCATGACCCATGACCCATGACCCATGACCCATATGACCCATATGACCCATATGACCCATATGACCCATGACCCATGACCCATATGACCCATGACCCATGACCCATATGACCCATATGACCCATATGACCCATGACCCATGACCCATGACCCATGACCCATGACCCATATGACCCATATGACCCATGACCCATGACCCATGACCCATGACCCATGACCCATGACCCATGACCCATATGACCCATATGACCCATGACCCATGACCCATGACCCATGACCCATGACCCATGACGCATGACCCATGACCCATGACCCATGACCCATGACCCATGACCCATGACCCATGACCCATGACCCATGACCCATGACCCATGACCCATATGACCCATGACCCATGACCCATGACCCATATGACCCATATGACCCATATGACCCATGACCCATATGACCCATATGACCCATGACCCATGACCCATGACCCATGACCCATGACCCATGACCCATGACCCATGACCCATGACCCATATGACCCATATGACCCATATGACCCATATGACCCATGACCCATGACCCATATGACCCATGACCCATGACCCATATGACCCATGACCCATGACCCATGACCCATGACCCATGACCCATGACCCATGACCCATGACGCATGACCCATGACCCATGACCCATGACCCATGACCCATGACCCATGACCCATGACCCATGACCCATGACCCATGACCCATATGACCCATGACCCATGACCCATGACCCATATGACCCATATGACCCATGACCCATATGACCCATATGACCCATGACCCATGACCCATGACCCATGACCCATGACCCATGACCCATGACCCATGACCCATGACCCATGACCCATATGACCCATATGACCCATGACCCATGACCCATGTCCCATATGACCCATATGACCCATGACCCATGACCCATGACCCATGACCCATGACCCATGACCCATGACCCATGACCCATGACCCATGACCCATGACCCATGACCCATATGACCCATGACCCATGACCCATGACCCATATGACACATATGACCCATGACCCATATGACCCATATGACCCATGACCCATGACCCATGACCCATGACCCATGACCCATGACCCATGACCCATGACCCATGACCCATGACCCATGACCCATGACCCATGACCCATGACCCATGACCCATAACCCATGACCCATGACCCATATGACCCATATGACCCATATGACCCATGACCCATGACCCATGACCCATATGACCCATATGACCCATGACCCATGACCCATGACCCATGACCCATGACCCATGACCCATGACCCATGACGCATGACCCATGACCCATGACCCATGACCCATGACCCATGACCCATGACCCATGACCCATGACCCATATGACCCATGACCCATGACCCATGACCCATGACCCATATGACCCATATGACCCATGACCCATGACCCATGTCCCATATGACCCATATGACCCATGACCCATGACCCATGACCCATGACCCATGACCCATGACCCATGACCCATGACCCATGACCCATGACCCATGACCCATGACCCATGACCCATGACCCATGACCCATAACCCATGACCCATGACCCATATGACCCATATGACCCATATGACCCATGACCCATGACCCATGACCCATATGACCCATATGACCCATGACCCATGACCCATGACCCATGACCCATGACCCATGACCCATGACCCATGACGCATGACCCATGACCCATGACCCATGACCCATGACCCATGACCCATGACCCATGACCCATATGACCCATGACCCATGACCCATGACCCATGACCCATATGACCCATATGACCCATGACCCATGACCCATGTCCCATATGACCCATATGACCCATGACCCATGACCCATGACCCATGACCCATGACCCATGACCCATATGAGCCATATGACCCATGACCCATGACCCATGACCCATGACCCATATGACCCATATGACCCATGACCCATATGACCCATATGACCCATGACCCATGACCCATGACCCATGACCCATGACCCATGACCCATGACCCATGACCCATGACCCATGACCCATGACCCATGACCCATGACCCATGACCCATGACCCATGACCCATGACCCATGACCCATGACCCATGACCCATGACCCATGACCCATGACCCATGACCCATGACCCATGACCCATGACCCATGACCCATGACCCATGACCCATGACCCATGACCCATATGACCCATATGACCCATATGACCCATATGACCCATGACCCATGACCCATATGACCCATGACCCATGACCCATATGACCCATATGACCCATATGACCCATGACCCATGACCCATGACCCATATGACCCATATGACCCATGACCCATGACCCATGACCCATGACCCATGACCCATGACCCATGACCCATATGACCCATATGACCCATGACCCATGACCCATGACCCATGACCCATGACCCATGACCCATGACCCATGACGCATGACCCATGACCCATGACCCATGACCCATGACCCATGACCCATGACCCATGACCCATGACCCATATGACCCATATGACCCATATGACCCATATGACCCATGACCCATGACACATATGACCCATGACCCATGACCCATATGACCCATGACCCATGACCCATATGACCCATATGACCCATATGACCCATGACCCATGACCCATGACCCATATGACCCATATGACCCATGACCCATGACCCATGGCCCATGACCCATGACCCATGACCCATGACCCATGACCCATGACCCATGACCCATGACCCATGACCCATGACCCATGACCCATGACCCATGACCCATGACCCATGACCCATGACCCATGACCCATGACCCATGACCCATGACCCATGACCCATGACCCATGACCCATGACCCATGACCCATATGACCCATATGACCCATGACCCATGACCCATGACCCATATGACCCATATGACCCATGACCAATGACCCATAACCCATATGACCCATAACCCATATGACCCATAACCCATATGACCCATATGACCCATGACCCATGACCCATATGACCCATGACCCATGACCCATGACCCATGACCCATATGACCCATGACCCATGACCCATGACCCATATGACCCATATGACCCATGACCCATGACCCATGACCCATATGACCATTATGACCCATGACCCATGACCCATGACCCATATGACCCATATGACCCATGACCCATGACCCATGACCCATGACCCATGACCCATGACCCATGACCCATGACCCATGACCCATGACCCATGACCCATGACCCATGACCCATGACCCATGACCCATGACCCATATGACCCATATGACCCATGACCCATGACCCATGACCCATATGAGCCATATGACCCATGACCCAAGACCCATATGACCCATATGACCCATGACCCATGACCCATGACCCATGACCCATATGACCCATATGACCCATGACCCATGACCCATGACCCATGACCCATGACCCATGACCCATGACCCATGACCCATGACCCATATGACCCATGACCCATGACCCATGACCCATATGAGCCATATGACCAATGACCCATGACCCATGACCCATATGACCCATATGACCCATGACCCATGACCCATGACCCATGACCCATGACCCATGACCCATGACCCATGACCCATGACCCATGACCCATGACCCATGACCCAAGACCCATATGACCCATATGACCCATGACCCATGACCCATGACCTATGACCCATGACCCATGACCCATGACCCATGACCCATGACCCATGACCCATGACCCATGACCCATGACCCATGACCCATGACCCATGACCCATATGACCCATATGACCCATGACCCATGACCCATGACCCATATGACCCATATGACCCATGACCAATGACCCATAACCCATATGACCCATAACCCATATGACCCATATGACCCATGACCCATGACCCATGACCCATATGACCCATATGACCCATGACCCATGACCCATGACCCATATGACCCATGACCCATGACCCATGACCCATATGACCCATATGACCCATGACCCATGACCCATGACCCATGACCCATATGACCCATATGACCCATGACCCATGACCCATGACCCATGACCCATGACCCATGACCCATGACCCATGACCCATGACCCATGACCCATGACCCATGACCCATGACCCATGACCCATGACCCATGACCCATGACCCATGACCCATGACCCATGACCCATGACCCATGACCCATGACCCATATGACCCATATGACCCATGACCCATGACCCATGACCCATATGAGCCATATGACCCATGACCCAAGACCCATATGACCCATATGACCCATGACCCATGACCCATGACCCATGACCCATGACCCATGACCCATGACCCATGACCCATGACCCATGACCCATGACCCATGACCCATGACCCATATGACCCATATGACCCATATGACCCATGACCCATGACCCATGACCCATATGACCCATATGACCCATGACCCATGACCCATGACCCATGACCCATGACCCATGACCCATGACCCATGACCCATGACCCATGACCCATGACCCATGACCCATGACCCATATGACCCATGACCCATGACCCATGACCCATATGAGCCATATGACCAATGACCCATGACCCATGACCCATATGACCCATATGACCCATGACCCATGACCCATGACCCATATGACCCATATGACCAATGACCCATGACCCATGACCCATATGACCCATATGACCCATGACCCATGACCCATGACCCATGACCCATGACCCATGACCCATGACCCATGACCCATGACCCATGACCCATATGACCCATATGACCCATGACCCATGACCCATGACCCATATGAGCCATATGACCCATGACCCATGACCCATGACCCATGACCCATGACCCATATGACCCATATGACCCATGACCCATGACCCATGTCCCATATGACCCATATGACCCATGACCCATGACCCATGACCCATGACCCATATGAGCCATATGACCCATGACCCATGACCCATGACCCATGACCCATATGACCCATATGACCCATGACCCATATGACCCATATGACCCATGACCCATGACCCATGACCCATGACCCATGACCCATGACCCATGACCCATGACCCATGACCCATGACCCATGACCCATGACCCATGACCCATGACCCATGACCCATGACCCATGACCCATGACCCATGACCCATGACCCATGACCCATGACCCATGACCCATGACCCATGACCCATGACCCATGACCCATGACCCATGACCCATGACCCATGACCCATGACCCATGACCCATGACACATGACCCATGACCCATGACCCATGACCCATGACCCATGACCCATATGACCCATATGACCCATATGACCCATATGACCCATGACCCATGACCCATATGACCCATGACCCATATGACCCATGACCCATGACCCATGACGCATGACCCATGACCCATGACCCATGACCCATGACCCATGACCCATGACCCATGACCCATGACCCATATGACCCATGACCCATGACCCATGGACCCATGACCCATATGACCCATATGACCCATGACCCATGACCCATGTCCCATATGACCCATATGACCCATGACCCATGACCCATGACCCATGACCCATATGAGCCATATGACCCATGACCCATGACCCATGACCCATGACCCATGACCCATGACCCATATGACCCATATGACCCATGACCCATATGACCCATATGACCCATGACCCATGACCCATGACCCATGACCCATATGACCCATATGACCCATATGACCCATGACCCATGACCCATATGACCCATGACCCATGACCCATATGACCCATATGACCCATATGACCCATGACCCATGACCCATGACCCATGACCCATGACCCATGACCCATGACCCATGACCCATGACCCATGACCCATGACCCATGACCCATGACCCATGACCCATGACCCATGACCCATATGACCCATATGACCCATATGACCCATATGACCCATGACCCATGACCCATATGACCCATGACCCATGACCCATATGACCCATATGACCCATATCACCCATGACCCATGACCCATGACCCATATGACCCATATGACCCATGACCCATGACCCATGACCCATGACCCATGACCCATGACCCATGACCCATATGACCCATATGACCCATGACCCATGACCCATGACCCATGACCCATGACCCATGACCCATGACCCATGACGCATGACCCATGACCCATGACCCATGACCCATGACCCATGACCCATGACCCATGACCCATGACCCATATGACCCATATGACCCATATGACCCATATGACCCATGACCCATGACACATATGACCCATGACCCATGACCCATATGACCCATGACCCATGACCCATATGACCCATGACCCATGACCCATATGACCCATATGACCCATATGACCCATGACCCATGACCCATGACCCATATGACCCATATGACCCATGACCCATGACCCATGACCCATGGCCCATGACCCATGACCCATGACCCATGACCCATGACCCATGACCCATGACCCATGACCCATGACCCATGACCCATGACCCATGACCCATGACCCATGACCCATGACCCATGACCCATGACCCATGACCCATGACCCATGACCCATGACCCATGACCCATGACCCATGACCCATGACCCATATGACCCATATGACCCATGACCCATGACCCATGACCCATGACCCATATGACCCATATGACCCATGACCAATGACCCATAACCCATATGACCCATAACCCATATGACCCATAACCCATATGACCCATATGACCCATGACCCATGACCCATATGACCCATATGACCCATGACCCATATGACCCATATGACCCATATGACCCATGACCCATGACCCATGACCCATATGACCCATATGACCCATGACCCATGACCCATGACCCATGACCCATGACCCATGACCCATGACCCATGACCCATGACCCATGACCCATGACCCATATGACCCATGACCCATGACCCATGACCCATATGAGCCATATGACCAATGACCCATGACCCATGACCCATATGACCCATATGACCCATGACCCATGACCCATGACCCATATGACCCATATGACCAATGACCCATGACCCATGACCCATATGACCCATATGACCCATGACCAATGACCCATAACCCATATGACCCATAACCCATATGACCCATAACCCATATGACCCATATGACCCATGACCCATGACCCATATGACCCATATGACCCATGACCCATGACCCATGACCCATGACCCATGACCCATGACCCATGACCCATGACCCATGACCCATGACCCATGACCCATGACCCATGACCCATGACCCATGACCCATAACCCATGACCCATGACCCATATGACCCATATGACCCATATGACCCATGACCCATGACCCATGACCCATATGACCCATATGACCCATGACCCATGACCCATGACCCATGACCCATGACCCATGACCCATGACCCATGACGCATGACCCATGACCCATGACCCATGACCCATGACCCATGACCCATGACCCATGACCCATGACCCATATGACCCATGACCCATGACCCATGACCCATGACCCATATGACCCATATGACCCATGACCCATGACCCATGTCCCATATGACCCATATGACCCATGACCCATGACCCATGACCCATGACCCATGACCCATGACCCATGACCCATGACCCATGACCCATGACCCATGACCCATGACCCATGACCCATGACCCATGACCCATGACCCATGACCCATAACCCATGACCCATGACCCATATGACCCATATGACCCATATGACCCATGACCCATGACCCATGACCCATATGACCCATATGACCCATGACCCATGACCCATGACCCATGACCCATGACCCATGACCCATGACCCATGACGCATGACCCATGACCCATGACCCATGACCCATGACCCATGACCCATGACCCATGACCCATGACCCATATGACCCATGACCCATGACCCATGACCCATGACCCATATGACCCATATGACCCATGACCCATGACCCATGTCCCATATGACCCATATGACCCATGACCCATGACCCATGACCCATGACCCATGACCCATGACCCATATGAGCCATATGACCCATGACCCATGACCCATGACCCATGACCCATATGACCCATATGACCCATGACCCATATGACCCATATGACCCATGACCCATGACCCATGACCCATGACCCATGACCCATGACCCATGACCCATGACCCATGACCCATGACCCATGACCCATGACCCATGACCCATGACCCATGACCCATGACCCATGACCCATGACCCATGACCCATGACCCATGACCCATGACCCATGACCCATGACCCATGACCCATGACCCATGACCCATGACCCATGACCCATGACCCATGACCCATGACCCATGACCCATATGACCCATATGACCCATATGACCCATATGACCCATGACCCATGACCCATATGACCCATGACCCATGACCCATATGACCCATATGACCCATATGACCCATGACCCATGACCCATGACCCATATGACCCATATGACCCATGACCCATGACCCATGACCCATGACCCATGACCCATGACCCATGACCCATATGACCCATATGACCCATGACCCATGACCCATGACCCATGACCCATGACCCATGACCCATGACCCATGACGCATGACCCATGACCCATGACCCATGACCCATGACCCATGACCCATGACCCATGACCCATGACCCATATGACCCATATGACCCATATGACCCATATGACCCATGACCCATGACACATATGACCCATGACCCATGACCCATATGACCCATGACCCATGACCCATATGACCCATATGACCCATATGACCCATGACCCATGACCCATGACCCATATGACCCATATGACCCATGACCCATGACCCATGGCCCATGACCCATGACCCATGACCCATGACCCATGACCCATGACCCATGACCCATGACCCATGACCCATGACCCATGACCCATGACCCATGACCCATGACCCATGACCCATGACCCATGACCCATGACCCATGACCCATGACCCATGACCCATGACCCATGACCCATGACCCATATGACCCATATGACCCATGACCCATGACCCATGACCCATATGACCCATATGACCCATGACCAATGACCCATAACCCATATGACCCATAACCCATATGACCCATAACCCATATGACCCATATGACCCATGACCCATGACCCATATGACCCATGACCCATGACCCATGACCCATGACCCATATGACCCATGACCCATGACCCATGACCCATATGACCCATATGACCCATGACCCATGACCCATGACCCATATGACCATTATGACCCATGACCCATGACCCATGACCCATATGACCCATATGACCCATGACCCATGACCCATGACCCATGACCCATGACCCATGACCCATGACCCATGACCCATGACCCATGACCCATGACCCATGACCCATGACCCATATGACCCATATGACCCATGACCCATGACCCATGACCCATATGAGCCATATGACCCATGACCCAAGACCCATATGACCCATATGACCCATGACCCATGACCCATGACCCATGACCCATGACCCATGACCCATGACCCATGACCCATGACCCATGACCCATGACCCATGACCCATATGACCCATATGACCCATATGACCCATGACCCATGACCCATGACCCATATGACCCATATGACCCATGACCCATGACCCATGACCCATGACCCATGACCCATGACCCATGACCCATGACCCATGACCCATATGACCCATGACCCATGACCCATGACCCATATGAGCCATATGACCAATGACCCATGACCCATGACCCATATGACCCATATGACCCATGACCCATGACCCATGACCCATGACCCCATGACCCATGACCCATGACCCATGACCCATGACCCATGACCCATGACCCATGACCCATGACCCAAGACCCATATGACCCATATGACCCATGACCCATGACCCATGACCTATGACCCATGACCCATGACCCATGACCCATGACCCATGACCCATGACCCATGACCCATGACCCATGACCCATGACCCATGACCCATGACCCATGACCCATATGACCCATATGACCCATGACCCATGACCCATGACCCATATGACCCATATGACCCATGACCAATGACCCATAACCCATATGACCCATAACCCATATGACCCATATGACCCATGACCCATGACCCATGACCCATATGACCCATATGACCCATGACCCATGACCCATGACCCATATGACCCATGACCCATGACCCATGACCCATATGACCCATATGACCCATGACCCATGACCCATGACCCATGACCCATATGACCCATATGACCCATGACCCATGACCCATGACCCATGACCCATGACCCATGACCCATGACCCATGACCCATGACCCATGACCCATGACCCATGACCCATGACCCATGACCCATGACCCATGACCCATGACCCATGACCCATGACCCATGACCCATGACCCATGACCCATGACCCATATGACCCATATGACCCATGACCCATGACCCATGACCCATATGAGCCATATGACCCATGACCCAAGACCCATATGACCCATATGACCCATGACCCATGACCCATGACCCATGACCCATGACCCATGACCCATGACCCATGACCCATGACCCATGACCCATGACCCATGACCCATGACCCATGACCCATATGACCCATATGACCCATATGACCCATGACCCATGACCCATGACCCATATGACCCATATGACCCATGACCCATGACCCATGACCCATGACCCATGACCCATGACCCATGACCCATGACCCATGACCCATGACCCATGACCCATGACCCATGACCCATATGACCCATGACCCATGACCCATGACCCATATGAGCCATATGACCAATGACCCATGACCCATGACCCATATGACCCATATGACCCATGACCCATGACCCATGACCCATATGACCCATATGACCAATGACCCATGACCCATGACCCATATGACCCATATGACCCATGACCCATGACCCATGACCCATGACCCATGACCCATGACCCATGACCCATGACCCATGACCCATGACCCATATGACCCATATGACCCATGACCCATGACCCATGACCCATATGAGCCATATGACCCATGACCCATGACCCATGACCCATGACCCATGACCCATATGACCCATATGACCCATGACCCATGACCCATGTCCCATATGACCCATATGACCCATGACCCATGACCCATGACCCATGACCCATATGAGCCATATGACCCATGACCCATGACCCATGACCCATGACCCATATGACCCATATGACCCATGACCCATATGACCCATATGACCCATGACCCATGACCCATGACCCATGACCCATGACCCATGACCCATGACCCATGACCCATGACCCATGACCCATGACCCATGACCCATGACCCATGACCCATGACCCATGACCCATGACCCATGACCCATGACCCATGACCCATGACCCATGACCCATGACCCATGACCCATGACCCATGACCCATGACCCATGACCCATGACCCATGACCCATGACCCATGACCCATGACCCATGACCCATGACCCATGACACATGACCCATGACCCATGACCCATGACCCATGACCCATGACCCATATGACCCATATGACCCATATGACCCATATGACCCATGACCCATGACCCATATGACCCATGACCCATATGACCCATATGACCCATGACCCATGACCCATGACGCATGACCCATGACCCATGACCCATGACCCATGACCCATGACCCATGACCCATGACCCATGACCCATATGACCCATGACCCATGACCCATGGACCCATGACCCATATGACCCATATGACCCATGACCCATGACCCATGTCCCATATGACCCATATGACCCATGACCCATGACCCATGACCCATGACCCATATGAGCCATATGACCCATGACCCATGACCCATGACCCATGACCCATGACCCATATGACCCATATGACCCATGACCCATATGACCCATATGACCCATGACCCATGACCCATGACCCATGACCCATATGACCCATATGACCCATATGACCCATGACCCATGACCCATATGACCCATGACCCATGACCCATATGACCCATATGACCCATATGACCCATGACCCATGACCCATGACCCATATGACCCATATGACCCATGACCCATGACCCATGACCCATGACCCATGACCCATGACCCATGACCCATATGACCCATATGACCCATGACCCATGACCCATGACCCATGACCCATGACCCATGACCCATGACCCATGACGCATGCCCCATGACCCATGACCCATGACCCATGACCCATGACCCATGACCCATGACCCATGACCCATGACCCATATGACCCATGACCCATGACCCATGACCCATATGACCCATATGACCCATGACCCATGACCCATATGACCCATATGACCCATATGACCCATGACCCATGACCCATGACCCATATGACCCATATGACCCATGACCCATGACCCATGACCCATGACCCATGACCCATGACCCATGACCCATATGACCCATATGACCCATGACCCATGACCCATGACCCATGACCCATGACCCATGACCCATGACCCATGACCCATGACCCATGACCCATGACCCATGACCCATGACCCATGACCCATGACCCATGACCCATGACCCATGACCCATGACCCATGACCCATATGACCCATATGACCCATATGACCCATATGACCCATGACCCATGACCCATATGACCCATGACCCATGACCCATATGACCCATATGACCCATATCACCCATGACCCATGACCCATGACCCATATGACCCATATGACCCATGACCCATGACCCATGACCCATGACCCATGACCCATGACCCATGACCCATATGACCCATATGACCCATGACCCATGACCCATGACCCATGACCCATGACCCATGACCCATGACCCATGACGCATGACCCATGACCCATGACCCATGACCCATGACCCATGACCCATGACCCATGACCCATGACCCATATGACCCATATGACCCATATGACCCATATGACCCATGACCCATGACACATATGACCCATGACCCATGACCCATATGACCCATGACCCATGACCCATATGACCCATGACCCATGACCCATATGACCCATATGACCCATATGACCCATGACCCATGACCCATGACCCATATGACCCATATGACCCATGACCCATGACCCATGACCCATGGCCCATGACCCATGACCCATGACCCATGACCCATGACCCATGACCCATGACCCATGACCCATGACCCATGACCCATGACCCATGACCCATGACCCATGACCCATGACCCATGACCCATGACCCATGACCCATGACCCATGACCCATGACCCATGACCCATGACCCATGACCCATGACCCATGACCCATGACCCATGACCCATATGACCCATATGACCCATGACCCATGACCCATGACCCATGACCCATATGACCCATATGACCCATGACCAATGACCCATAACCCATATGACCCATAACCCATATGACCCATAACCCATATGACCCATATGACCCATGACCCATGACCCATATGACCCATATGACCCATGACCCATATGACCCATATGACCCATATGACCCATGACCCATGACCCATGACCCATATGACCCATATGACCCATGACCCATGACCCATGACCCATGACCCATGACCCATGACCCATGACCCATGACCCATGACCCATGACCCATGACCCATATGACCCATGACCCATGACCCATGACCCATATGAGCCATATGACCAATGACCCATGACCCATGACCCATATGACCCATATGACCCATGACCCATGACCCATGACCCATATGATCCATATGACCAATGACCCATGACCCATGACCCATATGACCCATATGACCCATGACCCATGACCCATGACCCATGACCCATATGACCCATATGACCAATATGACCCATATGACCCATGACCCATGACCCATGACCCATGACCCATGACCCATGACCCATGACCCATGACCCATGACCCATGACCCATGACCCATGACCCATGACCCATGACCCATGACCCATGACCCATGACCCATGACCCATGACCCATGACCCATGACCCATGACCCATGACCCATGACACATGACCCATGACCCATGACCCATGACCCATGACCCATGACCCATATGACCCATATGACCCATATGACCCATATGACCCATATGACCCATGACCCATGACCCATATGACCCATGACCCATGACCCATATGACCCATATGACCCATGACCCATGACCCATGACGCATGACCCATGACCCATGACCCATGACCCATGACCCATGACCCATGACCCATGACCCATGACCCATATGACCCATGACCCATGACCCATGACCCATGACCCATATGACCCATATGACCCATGACCCATGACCCATGTCCCATATGACCCATATGACCCATGACCCATGACCCATGACCCATGACCCATATGAGCCATATGACCCATGACCCATGACCCATGACCCATGACCCATATGACCCATATGACCCATGACCCATATGACCCATATGACCCATGACCCATGACCCATGACCCATGACCCATGACCCATGACCCATATGACCCATATGACCCATATGACCCATATGACCCATGACCCATGACCCATATGACCCATGACCCATGACCCATATGACCCATATGACCCATATGACCCATGACCCATGACCCATGACCCATATGACCCATATGACCCATGACCCATGACCCATGACCCATGACCCATGACCCATATGACCCATATGACCCATGACCCATGACCCATGACCCATGACCCATGACCCATGACCCATGACCCATGACCCATGACCCATGACCCATGACCCATATGACCCATGACCCATGACCCATGACCCATGACCCATATGACCCATATGACCCATGACCCATGACCCATGTCCCATATGACCCATATGACCCATGACCCATGACCCATGACCCATGACCCATATGAGCCATATGACCCATGACCCATGACCCATGACCCATGACCCATATGACCCATATGACCCATGACCCATATGACCCATATGACCCATATGACCCATGACCCATGACCCATATGACCCATGACCCATGACCCATATGACCCATGACCCATGACCCATGACCCATGACCCATGACCCATGACCCATGACCCATGACGCATGACCCATATGACCCATATGACCCATGACCCATGACCCATGACCCATATGACCCATATGACCCATGACCCATATGACCCATGACCCATGACCCATGACCCATATGACCCATATGACCCATGACCCATATGACCCATATGACCCATGACCCATGACCCATGACCCATGACCCATGACCCATGACCCATGACCCATGACCCATGACCCATGACCCATGACCCATGACCCATATGACCCATATGACCCATATGACCCATATGACCCATGACCCATGACCCATGTCCCATATGACCCATATGACCCATGACCCATGACCCATGACCCATGACCCATGACCCATGACCCATGACCCATGACCCATGACCCATGACCCATGACACATGACCCATGACCCATGACCCATGACCCATGACCCATGACCCATATGACCCATATGACCCATATGACCCATATGACCCATGACCCATGACCCATATGACCCATGACCCATGACCCATATGACCCATATGACCCATATGACCCATGACCCATGACCCATGACCCATATGACCCATATGACCCATGACCCATGACCCATGACCCATGACCCATGACCCATGACCCATGACCCATATGACCCATATGACCCATGACCCATGACCCATGACCCATGACCCATGACCCATGACCCATGACCCATGACCCATGACGCATGACCCATGACCCATGACCCATGACCCATGACCCATGACCCATGACCCATGACCCATGACCCATATGACCCATGACCCATGACCCATGACCCATGACCCATGACCCATATGACCCATATGACCCATGACCCATATGACCCATATGACCCATGACCCATATGACCCATATGACCCATGACCCATGACCCATGACCCATGACCCATATGACCCATATGACCCATATGACCCATGACCCATGACCCATGACCCATATGACCCATATGACCCATGACCCATGACCCATGACCCATGACCCATGACCCATGACCCATGACCCATGACGCATGACCCATGACCCATGACCCATGACCCATGACCCATGACCCATGACCCATGACCCATGACCCATGACCCATGACCCATGACCCATGACCCATGACCCATGACCCATATGACCCATGACCCATGACCCATGACCCATATGACCCATGACCCATGACCCATATGACCCATATGACCCATGACCCATGACCCATGACGCATGACCCATGACCCATGACCCATGACCCATGACCCATGACCCATGACCCATGACCCATGACCCATATGACCCATGACCCATGACCCATGACCCATGACCCATATGACCCATATGACCCATGGCCCATGACCCATGTCCCATATGACCCATATGACCCATGACCCATGACCCATGACCCATGACCCATATGAGCCATATGACCCATGACCCATGACCCATGACCCATGACCCATATGACCCATATGACCCATGACCCATATGACCCATATGACCCATGACCCATGACCCATGACCCATGACCCATGACCCATGACCCATGACCCATGACCCATGACCCATGACCCATGACCCATGACCCATGACCCATGACCCATGACCCATGACCCATGACCCATGACCCATGACCCATGACCCATGACCCATGACCCATGACCCATGACCCATGACCCATGACCCATGACCCATGACCCATGACCCATGACCCATGACCCATGACCCATGACCCATGACCCATGACCCATGACCCATGACCCATGACCCATGACCCATGACCCATGACCCATGACCCATGACCCATGACACATGACACATGACCCATGACCCATGACCCATGACCCATGACCCATATGACCCATATGACCCATATGACCCATATGACCCATGACCCATGACCCATATGACCCATGACCCATGACCCATATGACCCATATGACCCATGACCCATGACCCATGACGCATGACCCATGACCCATGACCCATGACCCATGACCCATGACCCATGACCCATGACCCATGACCCATATGACCCATGACCCATGACCCATGACCCATGACCCATATGACCCATATGACCCATGACCCATGACCCATGTCCCATATGACCCATATGACCCATGACCCATGACCCATGACCCATGACCCATATGAGCCATATGACCCATGACCCATGACCCATGACCCATGACCCATATGACCCATATGACCCATGACCCATATGACCCATATGACCCATGACCCATGACCCATGACCCATGACCCATGACCCATGACCCATATGACCCATATGACCCATATGACCCATATGACCCATGACCCATGACCCATATGACCCATGACCCATGACCCATATGACCCATATGACCCATATGACCCATGACCCATGACCCATGACCCATATGACCCATATGACCCATGACCCATGACCCATGACCCATGACCCATGACCCATGACCCATGACCCATATGACCCATATGACCCATGACCCATGACCCATGACCCATGACCCATGACCCATGACCCATGACGCATGACCCATGACCCATGACCCATGACCCATGACCCATGACCCATGACCCATGACCCATGACCCATATGACCCATGACCCATGACCCATGACCCATATGACCCATATGACCCATGACCCATATGACCCATATGACCCATGACCCATGACCCATGACCCATGACCCATGACCCATGACCCATGACCCATGACCCATGACCCATATGACCCATATGACCCATATGACCCATATGACCCATGACCCATGACCCATATGACCCATGACCCATGACCCATATGACCCATGACCCATGACCCATGACCCATGACCCATGACCCATGACCCATGACCCATGACCCATGACGCATGACCCATGACCCATGACCCATGACCCATGACCCATGACCCATGACCCATGACCCATGACCCATATGACCCATGACCCATGACCCATGACCCATATGACCCATATGACCCATGACCCATATGACCCATATGACCCATGACCCATGACCCATGACCCATGACCCATGACCCACGACCCATGACCCATGACCCATGACCCATATGACCCATATGACCCATATGACCCATATGACCCATGACCCATGACCCATGTCCCATGACCCATGACCCATGACCCATGACCCACGACCCACGACCCACGACCCATGACCCATGACCCATGACCCATGACCCATGACCCATGACCCATGACCCATATGACCCATATGACCCATGACCCATGACCCATGACCCATATGAGCCATATGACCCATATGACCCATGACCCATGACCCATGACCCATATGACCCATATGACCCATGACCCATGACCCATGTCCCATATGACCCATATGACCCATGACCCATGACCCATGACCCATATGACCCATATGACCCATGACCCATGACCCATGACCCATGACCCATATGACCCATATGACCCATGACCCATGACCCATGACCCATATGACCCATATGACCCATGACCCATGACCCATGTGACCCATGACCCATGACCCATGACCCATGACCCATGACCCATGACCCATGACCCATGACCCATGACCCATGACCCATGACCCATGACCCATGACCCATGACCCATGACCCATGACCCATGACCCATGACCCATGACCCATGACCCATGACCCATAACCCATGACCCATGACCCATATGACCCATATGACCCATATGACCCATGACCCATGACCCATGACCCATATGACCCATATGACCCATGACCCATGACCCATGACCCATGACCCATGACCCATGACCCATGACCCATGACGCATGACCCATGACCCATGACCCATGACCCATGACCCATGACCCATGACCCATGACCCATGACCCATATGACCCATGACCCATGACCCATGACCCATGACCCATATGACCCATATGACCCATGACCAATGACCCATGTCCCATATGACCCATATGACCCATGACCCATGACCCATGACCCATGACCCATATGAGCCATATGACCCATGACCCATGACCCATGACCCATGACCCATATGACCCATATGACCCATGACCCATATGACCCATATGACCCATGACCCATGACCCATGACCCATGACCCATGACCCATGACCCATGACCCATGACCCATGACCCATGACCCATGACCCATGACCCATGACCCATGACCCATGACCCATGACCCATGACCCATGACCCATGACCCATGACCCATGACCCATGACCCATGACCCATGACCCATGACCCATGACCCATGACCCATGACCCATGACCCATGACCCATGACCCATGACCCATGACCCATGACCCATGACCCATGACCCATGACCCATGACCCATGACCCATGACCCATGACCCATGACCCATGACCCATGACCCATGACCCATGACCCATGACCCATGACCCATGACCCATGACACATGACCCATGACCCATGACCCATGACCCATGACCCATATGACCCATATGACCCATATGACCCATATGACCCATGACCCATGACCCATATGACCCATGACCCATGACCCATATGACCCATATGACCCATATGACCCATGACCCATGACCCATGACCCATATGACCCATATGACCCATGACCCATGACCCATGACCCATGACCCATGACCCATGACCCATGACCCATGACCCATGACCCATGACCCATGACCCATGACCCATGACCCATATGACCCATATGACCCATGACCCATGACCCATGACCCATATGACCCATATGACCCATGACCAATGACCCATAACCCATATGACCCTTAACCCATATGACCCATATGACCCATGACCCATGACCCATGACCCATATGGCCCATATGACCCATGACCCATGACCCATGACCCATATGACCCATGACCCATGACCCATGACCCATATGACCCATATGACCCATGACCCATGACCCATGACCCATATGACCCATATGACCCATGACCCATGACCCATGACCCATGACCCATGACCCATGACCCATGACCCATGACCCATATGACCCATATGACCCATGACCCATGACCCATGACCCATATGACCCATATGACCCATGACCCATGACCCATATGACCCATATGACCCATGACCCATGACCCATGACCCATATGACCCATATGACCAATGACCCATGACCCATGACCCATATGACCCATATGACCCATGACCCATGACCCATGACCCATGACCCATGACCCATGACCCATGACCCATGACCCATGACCCATGACCCATGACCCATGACCCATGACCCATGACCCATGACCCATGACCCATGACCCATGACCCATGACCCATGACACATGACCCATATGACCCATATGACCCATATGACCCATATGACCCATATGACCCATATGACCCATATGACCCATGACCCATGACCCATGACCCATATGACCCATGACCCATGACCCATATGACCCATATGACCCATATGACCCATGACCCATGACCCATGACCCATATGACCCATATGACCCATGACCCATGACCCATGACCCATGACCCATGACCCATGACCCATGACCCATGACCCATGACCCATGACCCATGACCCATGACCCATGACCCATGACCCATGACCCATGACCCATGACCCATGACCCATGACCCATGACCCATGACCCATATGACCCATATGACCCATGACCCCTGACCCATGACCCATACGACCCATGACCCATGACCCATGACCCATATGACCCATATGACCCATGACCCATGACCCATATGACCCATATGACCCATGACCCATGACCCATGACCCATATGACCCATGACCCATGACCCATGACCCATGACCCATGACCCATGACCCATATGACCCATGACCCATGACCCATATGACCCATATGACCCATATGACCCATGACCCATGACCCATGACCCATATGACCCATATGACCCATGACCCATGACCCATGACCCATGACCCATGACCCATGACCCAAGACCCATGACCCATGACCCATGACCCATATGACCCATATGACCCATGACCCATGACCCATGACCCATATGAGCCATATGACCCATGACCCATGACCCATGACCCATATGACCCATATGACCCATGATCCATGACCCATGACCCATGACCCATGACCCATGACCCATGACCCATGACCCATGACCCATGACCCGTGACCCGTGACCCGTGACCCGTGACCCGTGACCCATGACCCATGACCCATGACCCATGACCCATGACCCATGACCCATGACCCATGACCCATGACCCATGACCCATGACCCATGACCCATGACCCATATGACCCATATGACCCATATGACCCATGACCCATGACCCATGACCCATATGACCCATATGACCCATGACCCATGACCCATGACCCATATGACCCATATGACCCATGACCCATGACCCATATGAGCCATATGACCCATGACCCATGACCAATGACCCATGACCCATGACCCATGACCCATGACCCATGACCCATGACCCATGACCCATGACCCATGACCCATGACCCATGACCCATGACCCATGACCCATGACCCATGACCCATGACCCATGACCCATGACCCATGACCCATGACCCATGACCCATGACCCATATGACACATATGACCCATATGACCCATGACCCATGACCCATGACCCATGACCCATATGACCCTTATGACCCATGACCCATGACCCATGACCCATGACCCATTACCCATGACCCATGACCCATATGACCCATATGACCCATGACCCATGACCCATATGAACCATATGACCCATGACCCATGACCCATGACCCATATGACCCATGACCCATATGACCCATATGACCAATGACCCATGACCCATGACCCATATGACCCATATGACCCATGACCCATGACCCATGACCCATGACCCATGACCCATGACCCATGACCCATGACCCATATGACCCATATGACCCATATGACCCATGACCCATATGACCCATATGACCCATGACCCATGACCCATGACCCATGACCCATGACCCATGACCCATATGACCCATATGACCCATATGACCCATATGACCCATGACCCATGACCCATATGACCCATGACCCATGACCCATATGACCCATATGACCCATATGACCCATGACCCATGACCCATGACCCATATGACCCATATGACCCATGACCCATGACCCATGACCCATGACCCATGACCCATGACCCATGACCCATATGACCCATATGACCCATGACCCATGACCCATGACCCATGACCCATGACCCATGACCCATGACCCATGACCCATGACCCATGACCCATGACCCATATGACCCATGACCCATGACCCATGACCCATGACCCATATGACCCATATGACCCATGACCCATGACCCATGTCCCATATGACCCATATGACCCATGACCCATGACCCATGACCCATGACCCATATGAGCCATATGACCCATGACCCATGACCCATGACCCATGACCCATATGACCCATATGACCCATGACCCATATGACCCATATGACCCATATGACCCATGACCCATGACCCATATGACCCATGACCCATGACCCATATGACCCATGACCCATGACCCATGACCCATGACCCATGACCCATGACCCATGACCCATGACGCATGACCCATATGACCCATATGACCCATGACCCATGACCCATGACCCATATGACCCATATGACCCATGACCCATATGACCCATGACCCATGACCCATGACCCATATGACCCATATGACCCATGACCCATATGACCCATATGACCCATGACCCATGACCCATGACCCATGACCCATGACCCATGACCCATGACCCATGACCCATGACCCATGACCCATGACCCATGACCCATATGACCCATATGACCCATATGACCCATATGACCCATGACCCATGACCCATGTCCCATATGACCCATATGACCCATGACCCATGACCCATGACCCATGACCCATGACCCATGACCCATGACCCATGACCCATGACCCATGACCCATGACACATGACCCATGACCCATGACCCATGACCCATGACCCATGACCCATATGACCCATATGACCCATATGACCCATATGACCCATGACCCATGACCCATATGACCCATGACCCATGACCCATATGACCCATATGACCCATATGACCCATGACCCATGACCCATGACCCATATGACCCATATGACCCATGACCCATGACCCATGACCCATGACCCATGACCCATGACCCATGACCCATATGACCCATATGACCCATGACCCATGACCCATGACCCATGACCCATGACCCATGACCCATGACCCATGACCCATGACGCATGACCCATGACCCATGACCCATGACCCATGACCCATGACCCATGACCCATGACCCATGACCCATATGACCCATGACCCATGACCCATGACCCATGACCCATATGACCCATATGACCCATGACCCATATGACCCATATGACCCATGACCCATATGACCCATATGACCCATGACCCATGACCCATGACCCATGACCCATATGACCCATATGACCCATATGACCCATGACCCATGACCCATGACCCATATGACCCATATGACCCATGACCCATGACCCATGACCCATGACCCATGACCCATGACCCATGACCCATGACGCATGACCCATGACCCATGACCCATGACCCATGACCCATGACCCATGACCCATGACCCATGACCCATGACCCATGACCCATGACCCATGACCCATGACCCATGACCCATGACCCATATGACCCATGACCCATGACCCATGACCCATATGACCCATGACCCATGACCCATATGACCCATATGACCCATGACCCATGACCCATGACGCATGACCCATGACCCATGACCCATGACCCATGACCCATGACCCATGACCCATGACCCATGACCCATATGACCCATGACCCATGACCCATGACCCATGACCCATATGACCCATATGACCCATGGCCCATGACCCATGTCCCATATGACCCATATGACCCATGACCCATGACCCATGACCCATGACCCATATGAGCCATATGACCCATGACCCATGACCCATGACCCATGACCCATATGACCCATATGACCCATGACCCATATGACCCATATGACCCATGACCCATGACCCATGACCCATGACCCATGACCCATGACCCATGACCCATGACCCATGACCCATGACCCATGACCCATGACCCATGACCCATGACCCATGACCCATGACCCATGACCCATGACCCATGACCCATGACCCATGACCCATGACCCATGACCCATGACCCATGACCCATGACCCATGACCCATGACCCATGACCCATGACCCATGACCCATGACCCATGACCCATGACCCATGACCCATGACCCATGACCCATGACCCATGACCCATGACCCATGACCCATGACACATGACACATGACCCATGACCCATGACCCATGACCCATGACCCATATGACCCATATGACCCATATGACCCATATGACCCATGACCCATGACCCATATGACCCATGACCCATGACCCATATGACCCATATGACCCATGACCCATGACCCATGACGCATGACCCATGACCCATGACCCATGACCCATGACCCATGACCCATGACCCATGACCCATGACCCATATGACCCATGACCCATGACCCATGACCCATGACCCATATGACCCATATGACCCATGACCCATGACCCATGTCCCATATGACCCATATGACCCATGACCCATGACCCATGACCCATGACCCATATGAGCCATATGACCCATGACCCATGACCCATGACCCATGACCCATATGACCCATATGACCCATGACCCATATGACCCATATGACCCATGACCCATGACCCATGACCCATGACCCATGACCCATGACCCATATGACCCATATGACCCATATGACCCATATGACCCATGACCCATGACCCATATGACCCATGACCCATGACCCATATGACCCATATGACCCATATGACCCATGACCCATGACCCATGACCCATATGACCCATATGACCCATGACCCATGACCCATGACCCATGACCCATGACCCATGACCCATGACCCATATGACCCATATGACCCATGACCCATGACCCATGACCCATGACCCATGACCCATGACCCATGACGCATGACCCATGACCCATGACCCATGACCCATGACCCATGACCCATGACCCATGACCCATGACCCATATGACCCATGACCCATGACCCATGACCCATATGACCCATATGACCCATGACCCATATGACCCATATGACCCATGACCCATGACCCATGACCCATGACCCATGACCCATGACCCATGACCCATGACCCATGACCCATATGACCCATATGACCCATATGACCCATATGACCCATGACCCATGACCCATATGACCCATGACCCATGACCCATATGACCCATGACCCATGACCCATGACCCATGACCCATGACCCATGACCCATGACCCATGACGCATGACCCATGACCCATGACCCATGACCCATGACCCATGACCCATGACCCATGACCCATATGACCCATGACCCATGACCCATGACCCATATGACCCATATGACCCATGACCCATATGACCCATATGACCCATGACCCATGACCCATGACCCATGACCCATGACCCACGACCCATGACCCATGACCCATGACCCATATGACCCATATGACCCATATGACCCATATGACCCATGACCCATGACCCATGTCCCATGACCCATGACCCATGACCCATGACCCACGACCCACGACCCACGACCCATGACCCATGACCCATGACCCATGACCCATGACCCATGACCCATGACCCATATGACCCATATGACCCATGACCCATGACCCATGACCCATATGAGCCATATGACCCATATGACCCATGACCCATGACCCATGACCCATATGACCCATATGACCCATGACCCATGACCCATGTCCCATATGACCCATATGACCCATGACCCATGACCCATGACCCATATGACCCATATGACCCATGACCCATGACCCATGACCCATGACCCATATGACCCATATGACCCATGACCCATGACCCATGACCCATATGACCCATATGACCCATGACCCATGACCCATGTGACCCATGACCCATGACCCATGACCCATGACCCATGACCCATGACCCATGACCCATGACCCATGACCCATGACCCATGACCCATGACCCATGACCCATGACCCATGACCCATGACCCATGACCCATGACCCATGACCCATGACCCATGACCCATAACCCATGACCCATGACCCATATGACCCATATGACCCATATGACCCATGACCCATGACCCATGACCCATATGACCCATATGACCCATGACCCATGACCCATGACCCATGACCCATGACCCATGACCCATGACCCATGACGCATGACCCATGACCCATGACCCATGACCCATGACCCATGACCCATGACCCATGACCCATGACCCATATGACCCATGACCCATGACCCATGACCCATGACCCATATGACCCATATGACCCATGACCAATGACCCATGTCCCATATGACCCATATGACCCATGACCCATGACCCATGACCCATGACCCATATGAGCCATATGACCCATGACCCATGACCCATGACCCATGACCCATATGACCCATATGACCCATGACCCATATGACCCATATGACCCATGACCCATGACCCATGACCCATGACCCATGACCCATGACCCATGACCCATGACCCATGACCCATGACCCATGACCCATGACCCATGACCCATGACCCATGACCCATGACCCATGACCCATGACCCATGACCCATGACCCATGACCCATGACCCATGACCCATGACCCATGACCCATGACCCATGACCCATGACCCATGACCCATGACCCATGACCCATGACCCATGACCCATGACCCATGACCCATGACCCATGACCCATGACCCATGACCCATGACCCATGACCCATGACCCATGACCCATGACCCATGACCCATGACCCATGACCCATGACCCATGACCCATGACCCATGACCCATGACACATGACCCATGACCCATGACCCATGACCCATGACCCATATGACCCATATGACCCATATGACCCATATGACCCATGACCCATGACCCATATGACCCATGACCCATGACCCATATGACCCATATGACCCATATGACCCATGACCCATGACCCATGACCCATATGACCCATATGACCCATGACCCATGACCCATGACCCATGACCCATGACCCATGACCCATGACCCATGACCCATGACCCATGACCCATGACCCATGACCCATGACCCATGACCCATATGACCCATATGACCCATGACCCATGACCCATGACCCATATGACCCATATGACCCATGACCAATGACCCATAACCCATATGACCCTTAACCCATATGACCCATATGACCCATGACCCATGACCCATGACCCATATGGCCCATATGACCCATGACCCATGACCCATGACCCATATGACCCATGACCCATGACCCATGACCCATATGACCCATATGACCCATGACCCATGACCCATGACCCATATGACCCATATGACCCATGACCCATGACCCATGACCCATGACCCATGACCCATGACCCATGACCCATGACCCATATGACCCATATGACCCATGACCCATGACCCATGACCCATATGACCCATATGACCCATGACCCATGACCCATATGACCCATATGACCCATGACCCATGACCCATGACCCATATGACCCATATGACCAATGACCCATGACCCATGACCCATATGACCCATATGACCCATGACCCATGACCCATGACCCATGACCCATGACCCATGACCCATGACCCATGACCCATGACCCATGACCCATGACCCATGACCCATGACCCATGACCCATGACCCATGACCCATGACCCATGACCCATGACCCATGACACATGACCCATATGACCCATATGACCCATATGACCCATATGACCCATATGACCCATATGACCCATATGACCCATGACCCATGACCCATGACCCATATGACCCATGACCCATGACCCATATGACCCATATGACCCATATGACCCATGACCCATGACCCATGACCCATATGACCCATATGACCCATGACCCATGACCCATGACCCATGACCCATGACCCATGACCCATGACCCATGACCCATGACCCATGACCCATGACCCATGACCCATGACCCATGACCCATGACCCATGACCCATGACCCATGACCCATGACCCATGACCCATGACCCATATGACCCATATGACCCATGACCCCTGACCCATGACCCATACGACCCATGACCCATGACCCATGACCCATATGACCCATATGACCCATGACCCATGACCCATATGACCCATATGACCCATGACCCATGACCCATGACCCATATGACCCATGACCCATGACCCATGACCCATGACCCATGACCCATATGACCCATGACCCATGACCCATATGACCCATATGACCCATATGACCCATGACCCATGACCCATGACCCATATGACCCATATGACCCATGACCCATGACCCATGACCCATGACCCATGACCCATGACCCAAGACCCATGACCCATGACCCATGACCCATATGACCCATATGACCCATGACCCATGACCCATGACCCATATGAGCCATATGACCCATGACCCATGACCCATGACCCATATGACCCATATGACCCATGATCCATGACCCATGACCCATGACCCATGACCCATGACCCATGACCCATGACCCATGACCCATGACCCGTGACCCGTGACCCGTGACCCGTGACCCGTGACCCATGACCCATGACCCATGACCCATGACCCATGACCCATGACCCATGACCCATGACCCATGACCCATGACCCATGACCCATGACCCATGACCCATATGACCCATATGACCCATATGACCCATGACCCATGACCCATGACCCATATGACCCATATGACCCATGACCCATGACCCATGACCCATATGACCCATATGACCCATGACCCATGACCCATATGAGCCATATGACCCATGACCCATGACCAATGACCCATGACCCATGACCCATGACCCATGACCCATGACCCATGACCCATGACCCATGACCCATGACCCATGACCCATGACCCATGACCCATGACCCATGACCCATGACCCATGACCCATGACCCATGACCCATGACCCATGACCCATATGACACATATGACCCATATGACCCATGACCCATGACCCATGACCCATGACCCATATGACCCTTATGACCCATGACCCATGACCCATGACCCATGACCCATTACCCATGACCCATGACCCATATGACCCATATGACCCATGACCCATGACCCATATGAACCATATGACCCATGACCCATGACCCATGACCCATATGACCCATGACCCATATGACCCATATGACCAATGACCCATGACCCATGACCCATATGACCCATATGACCCATGACCCATGACCCATGACCCATGACCCATGACCCATGACCCATGACCCATGACCCATATGACCCATATGACCCATGACCCATGACCCATATGAGCCATATGACCCATGACCCATGACCCATGACCCATGACCCATGACCCATGACCCATGACCCATTACCCATGACCCATGACCCATATGACCCATATGACCCATGACCCATGACCCATATGAACCATATGACCCATGACCCATGACCCATGACCCATATGACCCATGACCCATATGACCCATATGACCAATGACCCATGACCCATGACCCATATGACCCATATGACCCATGACCCATGACCCATGACCCATGACCCATGACCCATGACCCATGACCCATGACCCATATGACCCATATGACCCATGACCCATGACCCATGACCCATGACCCATGACCCATGACCCATGACCCATGACCCATGACCCATGACCCATGACCCATGACCCATGACCCATGACCCATGACCCATGACCCATGACCCATGACCCATGACCCATGACCCATGACCCATGACCCATGACCCATGACCCATGACCCATATCACCCATATCACCCATGACCCCTGACCCATGACCCATATGACCCATGACCCATGACCCATGACCCATATGACCCATATGACCCATGACCCATGACCCATGACCCATATGACCCATATGACCCATGACCCATGACCCATGACCCATATGACCCATATGACCCATGACCCATGACCCATGACCCATGACCCATGACCCATGACCCATGACCCATGACCCATGACCCATGACCCATGACCCATGACCCATGACCCATGACCCATGACCCATGACCCATGACCCATGACCCATATGACCCATATGACCCATGACCCATGACCCATGTGACCCATGACCCATGACCCATGACCCATGACCCATGACCCATGACCCATGACCCATGACCCATGACCCGTGACCCATGACCCATGACCCATGACCCATGACCCATGACCCATAACCCATGACCCATGACCCATATGACCCATATGACCCATATGACCCATGACCCATGACCCATGACCCATATGACCCATATGACCCATGACCCATGACCCATGACCCATGACCCATGACCCATGACCCATGACCCATGACGCATGACCCATGACCCATGACCCATGACCCATGACCCATGACCCATGACCCATGACCCATGACCCACGACCCACGACCCACGACCCATGACCCATGACCCATGACCCATGACCCATGACCCATGACCCATGACCCATGACCCATATGACCCATATGACCCATGACCCATGACCCATGACCCATATGAGCCATATGACCCATATGACCCATGACCCATGACCCATGACCCATATGACCCATATGACCCATGACCCATGACCCATGTCCCATATGACCCATATGACCCATGACCCATGACCCATGACCCATGACCCATATGACCCATATGACCCATGACCCATGACCCATGACCCATGACCCATGACCCATGACCCGTGACCCGTGACCCGTGACCCGTGACCCATGACCCATGACCCATGACCCATGACCCATGACCCATGACCCATGACCCATGACCCATGACCCATGACCCATGACCCATGACCCATGACCCATATGACCCATATGACCCATATGACCCATGACCCATGACCCATGACCCATATGACCCATATGACCCATGACCCATGACCCATGACCCATATGACCCATATGACCCATGACCCATGACCCATATGAGCCATATGACCCATGACCCATGACCAATGACCCATGACCCATGACCCATGACCCATGACCCATGACCCATGACCCATGACCCATGACCCATGACCCATGACCCATGACCCATGACCCATGACCCATGACCCATGACCCATGACCCATGACCCATGACCCATATGACACATATGACCCATATGACCCATGACCCATGACCCATGACCCATGACCCATATGACCCTTATGACCCATGACCCATGACCCATGACCCATGACCCATTACCCATGACCCATGACCCATATGACCCATATGACCCATGACCCATGACCCATATGAACCATATGACCCATGACCCATGACCCATGACCCATATGACCCATGACCCATATGACCCATGACCCATATGACCCATATGACCAATGACCCATGACCCATGACCCATATGACCCATATGACCCATGACCCATGACCCATGACCCATGACCCATGACCCATGACCCATGACCCATGACCCATATGACCCATATGACCCATGACCCATGACCCATATGAGCCATATGACCCATGACCCATGACCCATGACCCATGACCCATGACCCATGACCCATGACCCATTACCCATGACCCATGACCCATATGACCCATATGACCCATGACCCATGACCCATATGAACCATATGACCCATGACCCATGACCCATGACCCGTATGACCCATGACCCATGACCCATATGACCCATATGACCCATGACCCATGACCCATGACCCATGACCCATGACCCATGACCCATGACCCATGACCCATGACCCATATGACCCATATGACCCATGACCCATGACCCATGACCCATGACCCATGACCCATGACCCATGACCCATGACCCATGACCCATGACCCATGACCCATGACCCATGACCCATGACCCATGACCCATGACCCATGACCCATGACCCATGACCCATGACCCATGACCCATGACCCATGACCCATGACCCATATCACCCATATGACCCATGACCCCTGACCCATGACCCATATGACCCATGACCCATGACCCATGACCCATATGACCCATATGACCCATGACCCATGACCCATGACCCATATGACCCATATGACCCATGACCCATGACCCATATGACCCATATGACCCATGACCCATGACCCATGACCCATGACCCATGACCCATGACCCATGACCCATGACCCATGACCCATGACCCATGACCCATGACCCATGACCCATGACCCATGACCCATGACCCATGACCCATGACCCATATGACCCATATGACCCATGACCCATGACCCATGTGACCCATGACCCATGACCCATGACCCATGACCCATGACCCATGACCCATGACCCATGACCCATGACCCGTGACCCATGACCCATGACCCATTACCCATGACCCATGACCCATGACCCATGACCCATAACCCATGACCCATGACCCATATGACCCATATGACCCATATGACCCATGACCCATGACCCATGACCCATGACCCATATGACCCATATGACCCATGACCCATGACCCATGACCCGTGACCCGTGACCCGTGACCCGTGACCCATGACCCATGACCCATGACCCATGACCCATGACCCATGACCCATGACCCATGACCCATGACCCATGACCCATGACCCATGACACATATGACCCATGACCCATGACCCATGTGACCCATGACCCATGACCCATGACCCATGACCCATGACCCATGACCCATGACCCATGACCCATGACCCGTGACCCATGACCCATGACCCATGACCCATGACCCATGACCCATGACCCATGTCCCATGACCCATGACCCATGACCCATGACCCATGACCCATGACCCATGACCCATGACCCATGACCCATGACCCATGACCCATGACCCATATGACCCATATGACCCATGACCCATGACCCATGTGACCCATGACCCATGACCCATGACCCATGACCCATGACCCATGACCCATGACCCATGACCCATGACCCATGACCCATGACCCATGACCCATGACCCATGACCCATGACACATGACCCATGACCCATGACCCATGACCCATGACCCATGACCCATGACCCATATGACCCATATGACCCATGACCCATGAGCCATGACCCATGACCCATGACCCATGACCCATGACCCATGACCCATGACGCATGACCCATGACCCATGACCCATGACCCATGACCCATGACCCATGACCCATGACCCATGACCCATATGACCCATGACCCATGACCCATGACCCATGACCCATGACCCATGACCCATGTCCCATGACCCATGACCCATATGACCCATATGACCCATGACCCATGACCCATATGACCCATATGACCCATGACCCATGACCCATGACCCATGACCCATGACCCATGACCCATGACCCATGACCCATGACCCATGACCCATGACCCATGACCCATGACCCATGACCCATGACCCATGACCCATATGACCCATATGACCCATGACCCATGACCCATGACCCATGACCCATGACCCATTGGACCAATATGACCCATGACCCATGACCCATGACCCATATGACCCATATGACCCATGACCCATGACCCATGACCCATGACCCATATGACCCATATGACCCATGACCCATATGACCCATATGACCCATGACCCATGACCCATGACCCATATGACCCATATGACCCATGACCCATGACCCATGACCCATGACCCATGACCCATATGACCCATATGACCCATGACCCATGACCCATGACCCATATGACCCATATGACCCATGACCCATGACCCATGACCCATGACCCATGACCCATGACTCATGACCCATGACCCATGACCCATGACCCATGACCCATGACCCATGACCCATGACCCATGACCCATGACCCATGACCCATGACCCATGACCCATGACCCATGACCCATGACCCATGACCCATGACCCATGACCCATGACCCATGACCCATGACCCATGACCCATGACCCATGACCCATGACCCATGACCCATGACCCATGACCCATGACCCATAACCCATGACCCATGACCCATATGACCCATATGACCCATATGACCCATGACCCATGACCCATGACCCATGACCCATGACCCATAACCCATGACCCATGACCCATATGACCCATATGACCCATATGACCCATGACCCATGACCCATGACCCATATGACCCATATGACCCATGACCCATGACCCATGACCCATGACCCATATGACCCATATGACCCATGACCCATATGACCCATATGACCCATGACCCATGACCCATGACCCATATGACCCATATGACCCATGACCCATGACCCATGACCCATGACCCATGACCCATGACTCATGACCCATGACCCATGACCCATGACCCATGACCCATGACCCATGACCCATGACCCATGACCCATGACCCATGACCCATGACCCATGACCCATGACCCATGACCCATGACCCATGACCCATGACCCATGACCCATGACCCATGACCCATGACCCATGACCCATGACCCATGACCCATGACCCATGACCCATATGACCCATATGACCCATGACCCATGACCCATGACTCATATGACCCATATGAACCATGACCCATGACCCATGTGACCCATGACCCATGACCAATGACCCATGACCCATGACCCATGACCCATGACCCATGACCCATGACCCATGACCCATGACCCATGACCCATGACCCATGACCCATGACCCATGACCCATGACCCATGACCCATGACCCATGACCCATGACCCATAACCCATGACCCATGACCCATATGACCCATATGACCCATATGACCCATGACCCATGACCCATGACCCATATGACCCATATGACCCATGACCCATGACCCATGACCCATGACCCATGACCCATGACCCATGACCCATGACGCATGACCCATGACCCATGACCCATGACCCATGACCCATGACCCATGACCCATGACCCATGACCCATATGACCCATGACCCATGACCCATGACCCATGACCCATATGACCCATATGACCCATGACCCATGACCCATGTCCCATATGACCCATATGACCCATGACCCATGACCCATGACCCATGACCCATGACCCATGACCCATATGAGCCATATGACCCATGACCCATGACCCATGACCCATGACCCATATGACCCATATGACCCATGACCCATATGACCCATATGACCCATGACCCATGACCCATGACCCATGACCCATGACCCATGACCCATGACCCATGAGCCATGACCCATGACCCATGACCCATGACCCATGACCCATGACCCATGACCCATATGAGCCATATGACCCATGACCCATGACCCATGACCCATTGGACCAATATGACCCATGACCCATGACCCATGACCCATATGACCCATATGACCCACGACCCATGACCCATGACCCATATGACCCATATGACCCATGACCCATATGACCCATATGACCCATGACCCATGACCCATGACCCATATGACCCATATGACCCATGACCCATGACCCATGACCCATGACCCATGACCCATGACTCATGACCCATGACCCATGACCCATGACCCATGACCCATGACCCATGACCCATGACCCATGACCCATGACCCATGACCCATGACCCATGACCCATGACCCATGACCCATGACCCATGACCCATGACCCATGACCCATGACCCATGACCCATGACCCATGACCCATGACCCATGACCCATGACCCATGACCCATGACCCATGACCCATATGACCCATATGACCCATGACCCATGACCCATGACCCATATGACCCATATGACCCATGACCAATGACCCATAACCCATATGACCCATAACCCATATGACCCATAACCCATATGACCCATATGACCCATGACCCATGACCCATGACCCATATGACCCATATGACCCATGACCCATGACCCATGACCCATATGACCCATGACCCATGACCCATGACCCATATGACCCATATGACCCATGACCCATGACCCATGACCCATATGACCCATATGACCCATGACCCATGACCCATGACCCATATGACCCATATGACCCATGACCCATGACCCATGACCCATGACCCATGACCCATGACCCATGACCCATGACCCATGACCCATGACCCATGACCCATGACCCATGACCCATGACCCATGACCCATGACCCATGACCCATGACCCATGACCCATGACCCATGACCCATGACCCATGACCCATGACCCATGACCCATGACCCATGACCCATGACCCATGACCCATGACCCATATGAGCCATATGACCCATGACCCAAGACCCATATGACGCATATGACCCATGACCCATGACCCATGACCTATGACCCATGACCCATGACCCATGACCCATGACCCATGACCCATGACCCATGACCCATGACCCATGACCCATGACCCATGACCCATATGACCCATATGACCCATATGACCCATGACCCATGACCCATGACCCATATGACCCATATGACCCATGACCCATGACCCATGACCCATGACCCATGACCCATGACCCATGACCCATGACCCATGACCCATGACCCATGACCCATATGACCCATGACCCATGACCCATGACCCATATGAGCCATATGACCAATGACCCATGACCCATGACCCATATGACCCATATGACCCATGACCCATGACCCATGACCCATATGACCCATATGACCAATGACCCATGACCCATGACCCATATGACCCATATGACCCATGACCCATGACCCATGACCCATGACCCATGACCCATGACCCATGACCCATGACCCATGACCCATGACCCATGACCCATATGACCCATATGACCCATGACCCATGACCCATGACCCATGACCCATATGAGCCATATGACCCATGACCCATGACCCATGACCCATATGACCCATATGACCCATGACCCATATGACCCATATGACCCATGACCCATGACCCATGACCCATGACCCATGACCCATGACCCATGACCCATGACCCATGACCCATGACCCATGACCCATGACCCATGACCCATGACCCATGACCCATGACCCATGACCCATGACCCATGACCCATGACCCATGACCCATGACCCATGACACATGACCCATGACCCATGACCCATGACCCATGACCCATGACCCATATGACCCATATGACCCATATGACCCATATGACCCATGACCCATGACCCATATGACCCATGACCCATGACCCATATGACCCATATGACCCATGACCCATGACCCATGACGCATGACCCATGACCCATGACCCATGACCCATGACCCATGACCCATGACCCATGACCCATGACCCATGACCCATATGACCCATGACCCATGACCCATGACCCATGACCCATATGACCCATATGACCCATGACCCATGACCCATGTCCCATATGACCCATATGACCCATGACCCATGACCCATGACCCATGACCCATATGAGCCATATGACCCATGACCCATGACCCATGACCCATGACCCATATGACCCATATGACCCATGACCCATATGACCCATATGACCCATGACCCATGACCCATGACCCATGACCCATGACCCATGACCCATGACGCATGACCCATGACCCATGACCCATGACCCATGACCCATGACCCATGACCCATGACCCATGACCCATATGACCCATGACCCATGACCCATGACCCATATGACCCATATGACCCATGACCCATGACGCATGACCCATGACCCATGACCCATGACCCATGACCCATGACCCATGACCCATGACCCATGACCCATATGACCCATGACCCATGACCCATGACCCATATGACCCATATGACCCATGACCCATATGACCCATATGACCCATGACCCATGACCCATGACCCATGACCCATGACCCATGACGCATGACCCATGACCCATGACCCATGACCCATGACCCATGACCCATGACCCATGACCCATGACCCATATGACCCATGACCCATGACCCATGACCCATATGACCCATATGACCCATGACCCATATGACCCATATGACCCATGACCCATGACCCATGACCCATGACCCATGACCCATGACCCATGACCCATGACCCATGACCCATATGACCCATATGACCCATATGACCCATATGACCCATGACCCATGACCCATATGACCCATGACCCATGACCCATGACCCATGACCCATGACCCATATGACCCATATGACCCATGACCCATGACCCATGACCCATGACCCATGACCCATGACCCATGACCCATGACGCATGACCCATGACCCATGACCCATGACCCATGACCCATGACCCATGACCCATGACCCATGACCCATATGACCCATGACCCATGACCCATGACCCATATGACCCATATGACCCATGACCCATATGACCCATATGACCCATGACCCATGACCCATGACCCATGACCCATGACCCATGACCCATGACCCATGACCCATGACCCATATGACCCATATGACCCATATGACCCATATGACCCATGACCCATGACCCATATGACCCATGACCCATGACCCATATGACCCATGACGCATGACCCATGACCCATGACCCATGACCCATGACCCATGACCCATGACCCATGACCCATGACGCATGACCCATGACCCATGACCCATGACCCATGACCCATGACCCATGACCCATGACCCATGACCCATGACCCATATGACCCATGACCCATGACCCATGACCCATATGACCCATATGACCCATGACCCATATGACCCATATGACCCATGACCCATGACCCATGACCCATGACCCATGACCCATGACCCATGACCCATGACCCATGACCCATATGACCCATATGACCCATATGACCCATATGACCCATGACCCATGACCCATGTCCCATATGACCCATATGACCCATGACCCATGACCCATGACCCATGACCCATGACCCATGACCCATGACCCATGACCCATGACCCATGACCCATGACCCATGACCCATGACCCATGACCCATGACACATGACCCATGACCCATGACCCATGACCCATGACCCATGACCCATGACCCATGACCCATATGACCCATATGACCCATATGACCCATATGACCCATGACCCATGACCCATATGACCCATGACCCATGACCCATATGACCCATATGACCCATATGACCCATGACCCATGACCCATGACCCATATAACCCATATGACCCATGACCCATGACCCATGACCCATGACCCATGACCCATGACCCATGACCCATATGACCCATATGACCCATGACCCATGACCCATGACCCATGACCCATGACCCATGACCCATGACCCATGACCCATGACGCATGACCCATGACCCATGACCCATGACCCATGACCCATGACCCATGACCCATGACCCATATGACCCATGACCCATGACCCATGACCCATATGACCCATATGACCCATGACCCATATGACCCATATGACCCATGACCCATGACCCATGACCCATGACCCATGACCCATGACCCATGACCCATGACCCATGACCCATGACCCATGACCCATGACCCATGACCCATGACCCATGACCCATGACCCATGACCCATGACCCATGACCCATAACCCATGACCCATGACCCATATGACCCATATGACCCATATGACCCATGACCCATGACCCATGACCCATGACCCATATGACCCATATGACCCATGACCCATGACCCATGACCCATGACCCATGACCCATGACCCATGACCCATGACGCATGACCCATGACCCATGACCCATGACCCATGACCCATGACCCATGACCCATGACCCATGACCCATATGACCCATGACCCATGACCCATGACCCATGACCCATATGACCCATATGACCCATGACCCATGACCCATGTCCCATATGACCCATATGACCCATGACCCATGACCCATGACCCATGACCCATGACCCATATGACCCATATGACCCATATGACCCATATGACCCATATGACCCATGACCCATGACCCATATGACCCATGACCCATGACCCATATGACCCATATGACCCATATGACCCATGACCCATGACCCATGACCCATATGACCCATATGACCCATGACCCATGACCCATGACCCATGACCCATGACCCATGACCCATGACCCATGACCCATGACCCATATGACCCATATGACCCATGACCCATGACCCATGACCCATGACCCATGACCCATGACCCATGACCCATGACCCATGACGCATGACCCATGACCCATGACCCATGACCCATGACCCATGACCCATGACCCATGACCCATGACCCATATGACCCATGACCCATGACCCATGACCCATATGACCCATATGACCCATGACCCATATGACCCATATGACCCATGACCCATGACCCATGACCCATGACCCATGACCCATGACCCATGACCCATGACCCATGGCCCATGACCCATGACCCATGACCCATGACCCATGACCCATGACCCATGACCCATGACCCATGACCCATGACCCATGACCCATGACCCATGACCCATGACCCATGACCCATGACCCATGACCCATGACCCATGACCCATGACCCATGACCCATGACCCATATGACCCATATGACCCATGACCCATGACCCCTGACCCATATGACCCATATGACCCATGACCAATGACCCATAACCCATATGACCCATAACCCATATGACCCATAACCCATATGACCCATAACCCATATGACCCATATGACCCATGACCCATGACCCATGACCCATATGACCCATATGACCCATGACCCATGACCCATGACCCATATGACCCATGACCCATGACCCATGACCCATATGACCCATATGACCCATGACCCATGACCCATATGACCCATGACCCATGACCCATGACCCATATGACCCATATGACCCATGACCCATGACCCATGACCCATGACCCATGACCCATGACCCATGACCCATGACCCATGACCCATGACCCATGACCCATGACCCATGACCCATGACCCATGACCCATGACCCATGACCCATGACCCATGACCCATATGACCCATATGACCCATGACCCATGACCCATGACCCATATGAGCCATATGACCCATGACCCAAGACCCATATGACCCATATGACCCATGACCCATGACCCATGACCCATGACCCATGACCCATGACCCATGACCCATGACCCATGACCCATGACCCATGACCCATGACCCATGACCCATGACCCATATGACCCATATGACCCATATGACCCATGACCCATGACCCATGACCCATATGACCCATATGACCCATGACCCATGACCCATGACCCATGACCCATGACCCATGACCCATGACCCATGACCCATGACCCATGACCCATGACCCATATGACCCATGACCCATGACCCATGACCCATATGAGCCATATGACCAATGACCCATGACCCATGACCCATATGACCCATATGACCCATGACCCATGACCCATGACCCATATGACCCATATGACCAATGACCCATGACCCATGACCCATATGACCCATATGACCCATGACCCATGACCCATGACCCATGACCCATGACCCATGACCCATGACCCATGACCCATGACCCATGACCCATGACCCATATGACCCATATGACCCATGACCCATGACCCATGACCCATATGAGCCATATGACCCATGACCCATGACCCATGACCCATGACCCATATGACCCATATGACCCATGACCCATGACCCATGACCCATGACCCATGACCCATGACCCATGACCCATGACCCATGACCCATGACCCATGACCCATGACCCATGACCCATGACCCATGACCCATGACCCATGACCCATGACCCATGACCCATGACCCATGACCCATGACCCATGACCCATGACACATGACCCATATGACCCATATGACCCATATGACCCATATGACCCATGACCCATATGACCCATGACCCATGACCCATATGACCCATATGACCCATATGACCCATGACCCATGACCCATGACCCATATGACCCATATGACCCATATGACCCATGACCCATGACCCATGACCCATGACCCATGACCCATGACCCATATGACCCATGATCCATGACCCATGACCCATATGACCCATATGACCAATGACCCATGACCCATGACCCATATGACCCATATGACCCATGACCCATGACCCATGACCCATGACCCATATGACCCATATGACCCATGACCCATGACCCATGTCCCATATGACCCATATGACCCATGACCCATGACCCATGACCCATGACCCATGACCCATATGAGCCATATGACCCATGACCCATGACCCATGACCCATGACCCATGACCCATGACCCATGACCCATATGACCCATATGACCCATGACCCATATGACCCATATGACCCATGACCCATGACCCATGACCCATGACCCATGACCCATGACCCATGACCCATGACCCATGACCCATGACCCATGACCCATGACCCATGACCCATGACCCATGACCCATGACCCATGACCCATGACCCATGACCCATGACCCATGACCCATGACCCATGACCCATGACCCATGACCCATATGACCCATATGACCCATATGACCCATGACCCATGACCCATGACCCATATGACCCATATGACCCATGACCCATGACCCATGACCCATGACCCATGACCCATGACCCATGACCCATGACCCATGACCCATGACCCATATGACCCATGACCCATGACCCATGATCCATATGAGCCATATGACCAATGACCCATGACCCATGACCCATATGACCCATATGACCCATGACCCATGACCCATGACCCATATGACCCATATGACCAATGACCCATGACCCATGACCCATATGACCCATATGACCCATGACCCATGACCCATGACCCATGACCCATGACCCATGACCCATGACCCATGACCCATGACCCATATGACCCATATGACCCATGACCCATGACCCATGACCCATATGAGCCATATGACCCATGACCCATGACCCATGACCCATGACCCATATGACCCATATGACCCATGACCCATGACCCATGACCCATGACCCATGACCCATGACCCATGACCCATGACCCATGACCCATGACCCATGACCCATGACCCATGACCCATGACCCATGACCCATGACCCATGACCCATGACCCATGACCCATGACCCATGACCCATATGACCCATATGACCCATGACCCATGACCCATGTCCCATATGACCCATATGACCCATGACCCATGACCCATGACCCATGACCCATGACCCATGACCCATATGACCCATATGACCAATGACCCATGACCCATGACCCATATGACCCATATGACCCATGACCCATGACCCATGACCCATGACCCATGACCCATGACCCATGACCCATGACCCATGACCCATGACCCATGACCCATGACCCATGACCCATGACCCATGACCCATGACCCATGACCCATGACCCATGACCCATGACCCATGACCCATGACCCATGACCCATGACCCATGACCCATGACCCATGACCCATGACACATGACCCATATGACCCATATGACCCATATGACCCATATGACCCATGACCCATATGACCCATGACCCATGACCCATATGACCCATATGACCCATATGACCCATGACCCATGACCCATGACCCATATGACCCATATGACCCATGACCCATGACCCATGACCCATGACCCATGACCCATGACCCATATGACCCATGATCCATGACCCATGACCCATATGACCCATATGACCAATGACCCATGACCCATGACCCATATGACCCATATGACCCATGACCCATGACCCATGACCCATGACCCATATGACCCATATGACCCATGACCCATGACCCATGTCCCATATGACCCATATGACCCATGACCCATGACCCATGACCCATGACCCATATGAGCCATATGACCCATGACCCATGACCCATGACCCATGACCCATATGACCCATATGACCCATGACCCATATGACCCATATGACCCATGACCCATGACCCATGACCCATGACCCATGACCCATGAGCCATGACCCATGACCCATGACCCATGACCCATGACCCATGACCCATGACCCATGACCCATGACCCATGACCCATGACCCATGACCCATGACCCATGACCCATGACCCATGACCCATGACCCATGACCCATGACCCATGACCCATGACCCATGACCCATGACCCATGACCCATGACCCATGACCCATGACGCATGACCCATGACCCATGACCCATGACCCATGACCCATGACCCATGACCCATGACCCATGACCCATGACCCATGACCCATATGACCCATGACCCATGACCCATGACCCATGACCCATGACCCATGACCCATGACTCATGACCCATGACCCATGACCCATGACCCATGACCCATGACCCATGACCCATGACCCATGACCCATGACCCATGACCCATGACCCATGACCCATGACCCATGACCCATGACCCATGACCCATGACCCATGACCCATGACCCATGACCCATGACCCATGACCCATGACCCATGACCCATGACCCATGACCCATGACCCATGACCCATGACCCATGACCCATGACCCATGACCCATGACCCATGACCCATATGACCCATATGACCCATGACCCATGACCCATGACCCATATGACCCATATGACCCATGACCAATGACCCATAACCCATATGACCCATAACCCATATGACCCATAACCCATATGACCCATATGACCCATGACCCATGACCCATGACCCATATGACCCATATGACCCATGACCCATGACCCATGACCCATATGACCCATGACCCATGACCCATGACCCATGACCCATGACCCATGACCCATGACCCATGACCCATGACCCATGACCCATGAACCATGACCCATGACCCATGACCCATGACCCATGACCCATGACCCATGACCCATGACCCATGACCCATGACCCATGACCCATGACCCATGACCCATGACCCATGACCCATGACCCATGACCCATGACCCATGACCCATATGACCCATATGACCCATGACCCATGACCCATGACCCATATGACCCATATGACCCATGACCAATGACCCATAACCCATATGACCCATAACCCATATGACCCATATGACCCATGACCCATGACCCATGACCCATATGACCCATATGACCCATGACCCATGACCCATGACCCATATGATCCATGACCCATGACCCATGACCCATATGACCCATATGACCCATGACCCATGACCCATGACCCATATGACCCATATGACCCATGACCCATGACCCATGACCCATGACCCATGACCCATGACCCATGACCCATGACCCATGACCCATGACCCATGACCCATGACCCATGACCCATGACCCATGACCCATGACCCATGACCCATGACCCATGACCCATGACCCATGACCCATGACCCATATGACCCATATGACCCATGACCCATGACCCATGACCCATATGAGCCATATGACCCATGACCCAAGACCCATATGACCCATATGACCCATGACCCATGACCCATGACCCATGACCCATGACCCATGACCCATGACCCATGACCCATGACCCATGACCCATGACCCATGACCCATGACCCATATGACCCATATGACCCATATGACCCATGACCCATGACCCATGACCCATATGACCCATATGACCCATGACCAATGACCCATGACCCATGACCCATGACCCATGACCCATGACCCATGACCCATGACCCATATGACCCATATGACCCATGACCCATGACCCATGACCCATATGACCCATATGACCCATGACCCATGACCCATGACCCATATGACCCATATGACCCATGACCCATATGACCCATATGACCCATGACCCATGACCCATGACCCATATGACCCATATGACCCATGACCCATGACCCATGACCCATGACCCATGACCCATGACTCATGACCCATGACCCATGACCCATGACCCATGACCCATGACCCATGACCCATGACCCATGACCCATGACCCATGACCCATGACCCATGACCCATGACCCATGACCCATGACCCATGACCCATGACCCATGACCCATGACCCATGACCCATGACCCATGACCCATGACCCATGACCCATGACCCATGACCCATGACCCATGACCCATGACCCATGACCCATGACCCATGACCCATGACCCATGACCCATGACCCATGACCCATGACCCATGACCCATGACCCATGACCCATGACCCATGACCCATATGACCCATATGACCCATGACCCATGACCCATGACCCATATGACCCATATGACCCATGACCAATGACCCATAACCCATATGACCCATAACCCATATGACCCATAACCCATATGACCCATATGACCCATGACCCATGACCCATGACCCATATGACCCATATGACCCATGACCCATGACCCATGACCCATATGACCCATGACCCATGACCCATGACCCATGACCCATGACCCATGACCCATGACCCATGACCCATGACCCATGACCCATGACCCATGACCCATGACCCATGACCCATGACCCATGACCCATGACCCATGACCCATGACCCATGACCCATGACCCATGACCCATGACCCATGACCCATGACCCATGACCCATGACCCATGACCCATGACCCATGACCCATGACCCATATGACCCATATGACCCATGACCCATGACCCATGACCCATATGACCCATATGACCCATGACCAATGACCCATAACCCATATGACCCATAACCCATATGACCCATATGACCCATGACCCATGACCCATGACCCATATGACCCATATGACCCATGACCCATGACCCATGACCCATATGATCCATGACCCATGACCCATGACCCATATGACCCATATGACCCATGACCCATGACCCATGACCCATATGACCCATATGACCCATGACCCATGACCCATGACCCATGACCCATGACCCATGACCCATGACCCATGACCCATGACCCATGACCCATGACCCATGACCCATGACCCATGACCCATGACCCATGACCCATGACCCATGACCCATGACCCATGACCCATGACCCATGACCCATGACCCATGACCCATATGACCCATATGACCCATGACCCATGACCCATGACCCATATGAGCCATATGACCCATGACCCAAGACCCATATGACCCATATGACCCATGACCCATGACCCATGACCCATGACCCATGACCCATGACCCATGACCCATGACCCATGACCCATGACCCATGACCCATATGACCCATATGACCCATATGACCCATGACCCATGACCCATGACCCATGACCCATGACCCATGACCCATGACCCATGACCCATGACCCATATGACCCATGACCCATGACCCATGACCCATATGAGCCATATGACCAATGACCCATGACCCATGACCCATATGACCCATATGACCCATGACCCATGACCCATGACCCATATGACCCATATGACCAATGACCCATGACCCATGACCCATATGACCCATATGACCCATGACCCATGACCCATGACCCATGACCCATGACCCATGACCCATGACCCATGACCCATGACCCATGACCCATATGACCCATATGACCCATGACCCATGACCCATGACCCATATGAGCCATATGACCCATGACCCATGACCCATGACCCATGACCCATGACCCATGACCCATATGACCCATATGACCCATGACCCATGACCCATGTCCCATATGACCCATATGACCCATGACCCATGACCCATGACCCATGACCCATATGAGCCATATGACCCATGACCCATGACCCATGACCCATGACCCATATGACCCATATGACCCATGACCCATATGACCCATATGACCCATGACCCATGACCCATGACCCATGACCCATGACCCATGACCCATGACCCATGACCCATGACCCATGACCCATGACCCATGACCCATGACCCATGACCCATGACCCATGACCCATGACCCATGACCCATGACCCATGACCCATGACCCATGACCCATGACCCATGACCCATGACCCATGACCCATGACCCATGACCCATATGACCCATATGACCCATGACCCATGACCCATGACCCATATGACCCATATGACCCATGACCAATGACCCATAACCCATATGACCCATAACCCATATGACCCATATGACCCATGACCCATGACCCATGACCCATATGACCCATATGACCCATGACCCATGACCCATGACCCATATGATCCATGACCCATGACCCATGACCCATATGACCCATATGACCCATGACCCATGACCCATGACCCATATGACCCATATGACCCATGACCCATGACCCATGACCCATGACCCATGACCCATGACCCATGACCCATGACCCATGACCCATGACCCATGACCCATGACCCATGACCCATGACCCATGACCCATGACCCATGACCCATGACCCATGACCCATGACCCATGACCCATGACCCATGACCCATGACCCATATGACCCATATGACCCATGACCCATGACCCATGACCCATATGAGCCATATGACCCATGACCCAAGACCCATATGACCCATATGACCCATGACCCATGACCCATGACCCATGACCCATGACCCATGACCCATGACCCATGACCCATGACCCATGACCCATGACCCATGACCCATATGACCCATATGACCCATATGACCCATGACCCATGACCCATGACCCATATGACCCATATGACCCATGACCAATGACCCATGACCCATGACCCATGACCCATGACCCATGACCCATGACCCATGACCCATATGACCCATATGACCCATGACCCATGACCCATGACCCATATGACCCATATGACCCATGACCCATGACCCATGACCCATATGACCCATATGACCCATGACCCATATGACCCATATGACCCATGACCCATGACCCATGACCCATATGACCCATATGACCCATGACCCATGACCCATGACCCATGACCCATGACCCATGACTCATGACCCATGACCCATGACCCATGACCCATGACCCATGACCCATGACCCATGACCCATGACCCATGACCCATGACCCATGACCCATGACCCATGACCCATGACCCATGACCCATGACCCATGACCCATGACCCATGACCCATGACCCATGACCCATGACCCATGACCCATGACCCATGACCCATGACCCATGACCCATGACCCATGACCCATGACCCATGACCCATGACCCATGACCCATGACCCATGACCCATGACCCATGACCCATGACCCATGACCCATGACCCATGACCCATGACCCATGACCCATATGACCCATATGACCCATGACCCATGACCCATGACCCATATGACCCATATGACCCATGACCAATGACCCATAACCCATATGACCCATAACCCATATGACCCATAACCCATATGACCCATATGACCCATGACCCATGACCCATGACCCATATGACCCATATGACCCATGACCCATGACCCATGACCCATATGACCCATGACCCATGACCCATGACCCATGACCCATGACCCATGACCCATGACCCATGACCCATGACCCATGACCCATGACCCATGACCCATGACCCATGACCCATGACCCATGACCCATGACCCATGACCCATGACCCATGACCCATGACCCATGACCCATGACCCATGACCCATGACCCATGACCCATGACCCATGACCCATGACCCATGACCCATGACCCATATGACCCATATGACCCATGACCCATGACCCATGACCCATATGACCCATATGACCCATGACCAATGACCCATAACCCATATGACCCATAACCCATATGACCCATATGACCCATGACCCATGACCCATGACCCATATGACCCATATGACCCATGACCCATGACCCATGACCCATATGATCCATGACCCATGACCCATGACCCATATGACCCATATGACCCATGACCCATGACCCATGACCCATATGACCCATATGACCCATGACCCATGACCCATGACCCATGACCCATGACCCATGACCCATGACCCATGACCCATGACCCATGACCCATGACCCATGACCCATGACCCATGACCCATGACCCATGACCCATGACCCATGACCCATGACCCATGACCCATGACCCATGACCCATGACCCATGACCCATATGACCCATATGACCCATGACCCATGACCCATGACCCATATGAGCCATATGACCCATGACCCAAGACCCATATGACCCATATGACCCATGACCCATGACCCATGACCCATGACCCATGACCCATGACCCATGACCCATGACCCATGACCCATGACCCATGACCCATATGACCCATATGACCCATATGACCCATGACCCATGACCCATGACCCATATGACCCATATGACCCATGACCCATGACCCATGACCCATGACCCATGACCCATGACCCATGACCCATGACCCATGACCCATGACCCATGACCCATGACCCATGACCCATATGACCCATGACCCATGACCCATGACCCATATGAGCCATATGACCAATGACCCATGACCCATGACCCATATGACCCATATGACCCATGACCCATGACCCATGACCCATATGACCCATATGACCAATGACCCATGACCCATGACCCATATGACCCATATGACCCATGACCCATGACCCATGACCCATGACCCATGACCCATGACCCATGACCCATGACCCATGACCCATGACCCATGACCCATATGACCCATATGACCCATGACCCATGACCCATGACCCATATGAGCCATATGACCCATGACCCATGACCCATGACCCATGACCCATGACCCATGACCCATATGACCCATATGACCCATGACCCATGACCCATGTCCCATATGACCCATATGACCCATGACCCATGACCCATGACCCATGACCCATATGAGCCATATGACCCATGACCCATGACCCATGACCCATGACCCATATGACCCATATGACCCATGACCCATATGACCCATATGACCCATGACCCATGACCCATGACCCATGACCCATGACCCATGACCCATGACCCATGACCCATGACCCATGACCCATGACCCATGACCCATGACCCATGACCCATGACCCATGACCCATGACCCATGACCCATGACCCATGACCCATGACCCATGACCCATGACCCATGACCCATGACCCATGACCCATGACCCATGACCCATGACCCATGACCCATGACCCATGACCCATGACACATGACCCATGACCCATGACCCATGACCCATGACCCATGACCCATATGACCCATATGACCCATATGACCCATATGACCCATGACCCATGACCCATATGACCCATGACCCATGACCCATATGACCCATATGACCCATGACCCATGACCCATGACGCATGACCCATGACCCATGACCCATGACCCATGACCCATGACCCATGACCCATGACCCATGACCCATATGACCCATGACCCATGACCCATGACCCATGACCCATATGACCCATATGACCCATGACCCATGACCCATGTCCCATATGACCCATATGACCCATGACCCATGACCCATGACCCATGACCCATATGAGCCATATGACCCATGACCCATGACCCATGACCCATGACCCATATGACCCATATGACCCATGACCCATATGACCCATATGACCCATGACCCATGACCCATGACCCATGACCCATGACCCATGACCCATATGACCCATATGACCCATATGACCCATATGACCCATGACCCATGACCCATATGACCCATGACCCATGACCCATATGACCCATATGACCCATATGACCCATGACCCATGACCCATGACCCATATGACCCATATGACCCATGACCCATGACCCATGACCCATGACCCATGACCCATGACCCATGACCCATATGACCCATATGACCCATTACCCATGACCCATGACCCATGACCCATGACCCATGACCCATGACCCATGACGCATGACCCATGACCCATGACCCATGACCCATGACCCATGACCCATGACCCATGACCCATGACCCATGACCCATGACCCATATGACCCATGACCCATGACCCATGACCCATATGACCCATATGACCCATATGACCCATGACCCATATGACCCATATGACCCATGACCCATGACCCATGACCCATGACCCATGACCCATGACCCATGACCCATGACCCATGACCCATATGACCCATATGACCCATATGACCCATATGACCCATGACCCATGACCCATATGACCCATGACCCATGACCCATATGACCCATGACCCATGACCCATGACCCATGACCCATGACCCATGACCCATGACCCATGACGCATGACCCATGACCCATGACCCATGACCCATGACCCATGACCCATGACCCATGACCCATGACCCATATGACCCATGACCCATGACCCATGACCCATATGACCCATATGACCCATGACCCATATGACCCATATGACCCATGACCCATGACCCATGACCCATGACCCATGACCCATGACCCATGACCCATATGACCCATATGACCCATATGACCCATATGACCCATGACCCATGACCCATGTCCCATATGACCCATATGACCCATGACCCATGACCCATGACCCATGACCCATGACCCATGACCCATGACCCATGACCCATATGACCCATGACCCATGACCCATGACCCATATGACCCATATGACCCATGACCCATATGACCCATATGACCCATGACCCATGACCCATGACCCATGACCCATGACCCATGACCCATGACCCATGACCCATGACCCATGACCCATGACCCATGACCCATGACCCATGACCCATGACCCATGACCCATATGACCCATGACCCATGACCCATGACCCATATGACCCATATGACCCATGACCCATGACCCATGACCCATGACCCATGACCCATGACCCATGACCCATGACGCATGACCCATGACCCATGACCCATGACCCATGACCCATGACCCATGACCCATGACCCATGACCCATGACCCATATGACCCATGACCCATGACCCATGACCCATGACCCATATGACCCATATGACCCATGACCCATGACCCATGTCCCATATGACCCATATGACCCATGACCCATGACCCATGACCCATGACCCATGACCCATGACCCATGACCCATGACCCATGACCCATGACCCATGACCCATGACCCATGACCCATGACCCATGACCCATGACCCATGACCCATGACCCATGACCCATGACCCATGACCCATATGACCCATATGACCCATATGACCCATGACCCATGACCCATATGACCCATATGACCCATGACCCATGACCCATGACCCATGACCCATGACCCATGACCCATGACCCATGACGCATGACCCATGACCCATGACCCATGACCCATGACCCATGACCCATGACCCATGACCCATATGACCCATGACCCATGACCCATGACCCATGACCCATATGACCCATATGACCCATGACCCATGACCCATGTCCCATATGACCCATATGACCCATGACCCATGACCCATGACCCATGACCCATGACCCATATGAGCCATATGACCCATGACCCATGACCCATGACCCATGACCCATATGACCCATATGACCCATGACCCATATGACCCATATGACCCATGACCCATGACCCATGACCCATGACCCATGACCCATGACCCATGACCCATGACCCATGACCCATGACCCATGACCCATGACCCATGACCCATGACCCATGACCCATGACCCATGACCCATGAACCATGACCCATGACCCATGACCCATGACCCATGACCCATGACCCATGACCCATGACCCATGACCCATGACCCATGACCCATGACCCATGACCCATATGACCCATATGACCCATATGACCCATATGACCCATGACCCATGACCCATATGACCCATGACCCATGACCCATATGACCCATATGACCCATATGACCCATGACCCATGACCCATGACCCATATGACCCATATGACCCATGACCCATGACCCATGACCCATGACCCATGACCCATGACCCATGACCCATATGACCCATATGACCCATGACCCATGACCCATGACCCATGACCCATGACCCATGACCCATGACCCATGACGCATGACCCATGACCCATGACCCATGACCCATGACCCATGACCCATGACCCATGACCCATGACCCATATGACCCATGACCCATGACCCATGACCCATATGACCCATATGACCCATGACCCATATGACCCATATGACCCATGACCCATGACCCATGACCCATGACCCATGACCCATGACCCATGACCCATGACCCATGACCCATGACCCATATGACCCATATGACCCATATGACCCATATGACCCATGACCCATGACACATATGACCCATGACCCATGACCCATATGACCCATGACCCATGACCCATATGACCCATATGACCCATATGACCCATGACCCATGACCCATGACCCATATGACCCATATGACCCATGACCCATGACCCATGACCCATGACCCATGGCCCATGACCCATGACCCATGACCCATGACCCATGACCCATGACCCATGACCCATGACCCATGACCCATGACCCATGACCCATGACCCATGACCCATGACCCATGACCCATGACCCATGACCCATGACCCATGACCCATGACCCATGACCCATGACCCATATGACCCATATGACCCATGACCCATGACCCATGACCCATATGACCCATATGACCCATGACCAATGACCCATAACCCATATGACCCATAACCCATATGACCCATAACCCATATGACCCATAACCCATATGACCCATATGACCCATGACCCATGACCCATATGACCCATATGACCCATGACCCATGACCCATGACCCATATGACCCATGACCCATGACCCATGACCCATATGACCCATATGACCCATGACCCATGACCCATGACCCATATGACCATTATGACCCATGACCCATGACCCATGACCCATATGACCCATATGACCCATGACCCATGACCCATGACCCATGACCCATGACCCATGACCCATGACCCATGACCCATGACCCATGACCCATGACCCATGACCCATGACCCATGACCCATGACCCATGACCCATGACCCATGACCCATGACCCATGACCCATGACCCATATGACCCATATGACCCATGACCCATGACCCATGACCCATATGAGCCATATGACCCATGACCCAAGACCCATATGACCCATATGACCCATGACCCATGACCCATGACCTATGACCCATGACCCATGACCCATGACCCATGACCCATGACCCATGACCCATGACCCATGACCCATGACCCATGACCCATGACCCATGACCCATGACCCATGACCCATGACCCATATGACCCATATGACCCATGACCCATGACCCATGACCCATATGACCCATATGACCCATGACCAATGACCCATAACCCATATGACCCATAACCCATATGACCCATATGACCCATGACCCATGACCCATGACCCATATGACCCATATGACCCATGACCCATGACCCATGACCCATGACCCATATGACCCATGACCCATGACCCATGACCCATATGACCCATATGACCCATGACCCATGACCCATGACCCATATGACCCATATGACCCATGACCCATGACCCATGACCCATATGACCCATATGACCCATGACCCATGACCCATGACCCATGACCCATGACCCATGACCCATGACCCATGACCCATGACCCATGACCCATGACCCATGACCCATGACCCATATGACCCATGACCCATGACCCATGACCCATATGAGCCATATGACCAATGACCCATGACCCATGACCCATATGACCCATATGACCCATGACCCATGACCCATGACCCATATGACCCATATGACCAATGACCCATGACCCATGACCCATATGACCCATATGACCCATGACCCATGACCCATGACCCATGACCCATGACCCATGACCCATGACCCATGACCCATGACCCATGACCCATGACCCATATGACCCATATGACCCATGACCCATGACCCATGACCCATATGAGCCATATGACCCATGACCCATGACCCATGACCCATGACCCATGACCCATGACCCATATGACCCATATGACCCATGACCCATGACCCATGTCCCATATGACCCATATGACCCATGACCCATGACCCATGACCCATGACCCATGACCCATATGAGCCATATGACCCATGACCCATGACCCATGACCCATGACCCATATGACCCATATGACCCATGACCCATATGACCCATATGACCCATGACCCATGACCCATGACCCATGACCCATGACCCATGACCCATGACCCATGACCCATGACCCATGACCCATGACCCATGACCCATGACCCATGACCCATGACCCATGACCCATGACCCATGACCCATGACCCATGACCCATGACCCATGACCCATGACCCATGACCCATGACCCATGACCCATGACCCATGACCCATGACCCATGACCCATGACCCATGACCCATGACCCATGACCCATGACCCATGACCCATGACACATGACCCATGACCCATGACCCATGACCCATGACCCATGACCCATATGACCCATATGACCCATATGACCCATATGACCCATGACCCATGACCCATATGACCCATGACCCATGACCCATATGACCCATATGACCCATGACCCATGACCCATGACGCATGACCCATGACCCATGACCCATGACCCATGACCCATGACCCATGACCCATGACGCATGACCCATGACCCATGACCCATGACCCATGACCCATGACCCATGACCCATGACCCATGACCCATGACCCATGACCCATGACCCATGACCCATATGACCCATGACCCATGACCCATGACCCATATGACCCATATGACCCATATGACCCATGACCCATATGACCCATATGACCCATGACCCATGACCCATGACCCATGACCCATGACCCATGACCCATGACCCATGACCCATGACCCATATGACCCATATGACCCATATGACCCATATGACCCATGACCCATGACCCATATGACCCATGACCCATGACCCATATGACCCATGACCCATGACCCATGACCCATGACCCATGACCCATGACCCATGACCCATGACGCATGACCCATGACCCATGACCCATGACCCATGACCCATGACCCATGACCCATGACCCATGACCCATGACCCATATGACCCATGACCCATGACCCATGACCCATGACCCATGACCCATATGACCCATATGACCCATGACCCATGACCCATGTCCCATATGACCCATATGACCCATGACCCATGACCCATGACCCATGACCCATGACCCATGACCCATGACCCATGACCCATGACCCATGACCCATGACCCATGACCCATATGACCCATGACCCATGACCCATGACCCATATGACACATATGACCCATGACCCATATGACCCATATGACCCATGACCCATGACCCATGACCCATGACCCATGACCCATGACCCATGACCCATGACCCATGACCCATGACCCATGACCCATGACCCATGACCCATGACCCATGACCCATGACCCATAACCCATGACCCATGACCCATATGACCCATATGACCCATATGACCCATGACCCATGACCCATGACCCATATGACCCATATGACCCATGACCCATGACCCATGACCCATGACCCATGACCCATGACCCATGACCCATGACCCATGACGCATGACCCATGACCCATGACCCATGACCCATTACCCATGACCCATGACCCATGACCCATGACCCATGACCCATATGACCCATGACCCATGACCCATGACCCATGACCCATATGACCCATATGACCCATGACCCATGACCCATGTCCCATATGACCCATATGACCCATGACCCATGACCCATGACCCATGACCCATGACCCATGACCCATGACCCATGACCCATGACCCATGACCCATGACCCATGACCCATGACCCATGACCCATGACCCATAACCCATGACCCATGACCCATATGACCCATATGACCCATATGACCCATGACCCATGACCCATGACCCATATGACCCATATGACCCATGACCCATGACCCATGACCCATGACCCATGACCCATGACCCATGACCCATGACGCATGACCCATGACCCATGACCCATGACCCATGACCCATGACCCATGACCCATGACCCATGACCCATATGACCCATGACCCATGACCCATGACCCATGACCCATATGACCCATATGACCCATGACCCATGACCCATGTCCCATATGACCCATATGACCCATGACCCATGACCCATGACCCATGACCCATGACCCATATGAGCCATATGACCCATGACCCATGACCCATGACCCATGACCCATATGACCCATATGACCCATGACCCATATGACCCATATGACCCATGACCCATGACCCATGACCCATGACCCATGACCCATGACCCATGACCCATGACCCATGACCCATGACCCATGACCCATGACCCATGACCCATGACCCATGACCCATGACCCATGACCCATGACCCATGACCCATGACCCATGACCCATGACCCATGACCCATGACCCATGACCCATGACCCATGACCCATGACCCATGACCCATGACCCATGACCCATGACCCATGACCCATATGACCCATATGACCCATATGACCCATATGACCCATGACCCATGACCCATATGACCCATGACCCATGACCCATATGACCCATATGACCCATATGACCCATGACCCATATGACCCATATGACCCATGACCCATGACCCATGGCCCATGACCCATGACCCATGACCCATGACCCATGACCCATGACCCATGACCCATGACCCATGACCCATGACCCATGACCCATGACCCATGACCCATGACCCATGACCCATGACCCATGACCCATGACCCATGACCCATGACCCATGACCCATGACCCATGACCCATGACCCATATGACCCATATGACCCATGACCCATGACCCATGACCCATATGACCCATATGACCCATGACCAATGACCCATAACCCATATGACCCATAACCCATATGACCCATAACCCATATGACCCATATGACCCATGACCCATGACCCATATGACCCATGACCCATGACCCATGACCCATGACCCATATGACCCATGACCCATGACCCATGACCCATATGACCCATATGACCCATGACCCATGACCCATGACCCATATGACCATTATGACCCATGACCCATGACCCATGACCCATATGACCCATATGACCCATGACCCATGACCCATGACCCATGACCCATGACCCATGACCCATGACCCATGACCCATGACCCATGACCCATGACCCATGACCCATGACCCATGACCCATGACCCATGACCCATGACCCATGACCCATATGACCCATATGACCCATGACCCATGACCCATGACCCATATGAGCCATATGACCCATGACCCAAGACCCATATGACCCATATGACCCATGACCCATGACCCATGACCCATGACCCATGACCCATGACCCATGACCCATGACCCATGACCCATGACCCATGACCCATGACCCATGACCCATGACCCATGACCCATATGACCCATATGACCCATATGACCCATGACCCATGACCCATGACCCATATGACCCATATGACCCATGACCCATGACCCATGACCCATGACCCATGACCCATGACCCATGACCCATGACCCATGACCCATATGACCCATGACCCATGACCCATGACCCATATGAGCCATATGACCAATGACCCATGACCCATGACCCATATGACCCATATGACCCATGACCCATGACCCATGACCCATGACCCATGACCCATGACCCATGACCCATGACCCATGACCCATGACCCATGACCCAAGACCCATATGACCCATATGACCCATGACCCATGACCCATGACCTATGACCCATGACCCATGACCCATGACCCATGACCCATGACCCATGACCCATGACCCATGACCCATGACCCATGACCCATGACCCATGACCCATGACCCATGACCCATATGACCCATATGACCCATGACCCATGACCCATATGAACCATATGACCCATGACCAATGACCCATAACCCATATGACCCATAACCCATATGACCCATATGACCCATGACCCATGACCCATGACCCATATGACCCATATGACCCATGACCCATGACCCATGACCCATATGACCCATGACCCATGACCCATGACCCATATGACCCATATGACCCATGACCCATGACCCATGACCCATATGACCCATATGACCCATGACCCATGACCCATGACCCATGACCCATGACCCATGACCCATGACCCATGACCCATGACCCATGACCCATGACCCATGACCCATGACCCATGACCCATGACCCATGACCCATGACCCATGACCCATGACCCATGACCCATGACCCATATGACCCATATGACCCATGACCCATGACCCATGACCCATATGAGCCATATGACCCATGACCCAAGACCCATATGACCCATATGACCCATGACCCATGACCCATGACCCATGACCCATGACCCATGACCCATGACCCATGACCCATGACCCATGACCCATGACCCATGACCCATATGACCCATATGACCCATATGACCCATGACCCATGACCCATGACCCATATGACCCATATGACCCATGACCCATGACCCATGACCCATGACCCATGACCCATGACCCATGACCCATGACCCATGACCCATGACCCATGACCCATATGACCCATGACCCATGACCCATGACCCATATGAGCCATATGAGCCATATGACCAATGACCCATGACCCATGACCCATATGACCCATATGACCCATGACCCATGACCCATGACCCATATGACCCATATGACCAATGACCCATGACCCATGACCCATATGACCCATATGACCCATGACCCATGACCCATGACCCATGACCCATGACCCATGACCCATGACCCATGACCCATGACCCATGACCCATATGACCCATATGACCCATGACCCATGACCCATGACCCATATGAGCCATATGACCCATGACCCATGACCCATGACCCATGACCCATATGACCCATATGACCCATGACCCATGACCCATGTCCCATATGACCCATATGACCCATGACCCATGACCCATGACCCATGACCCATATGAGCCATATGACCCATGACCCATGACCCATGACCCATGACCCATATGACCCATATGACCCATGACCCATATGACCCATATGACCCATGACCCATGACCCATGACCCATGACCCATGACCCATGACCCATGACCCATGACCCATGACCCATGACCCATGACCCATGACCCATGACCCATGACCCATGACCCATGACCCATGACCCATGACCCATGACCCATGACCCATGACCCATGACCCATGACCCATGACCCATGACCCATGACCCATGACCCATGACCCATGACCCATGACCCATGACCCATGACCCATGACCCATGACCCATGACCCATGACCCATGACACATGACCCATGACCCATGACCCATGACCCATGACCCATGACCCATATGACCCATATGACCCATATGACCCATATGACCCATGACCCATGACCCATATGACCCATGACCCATATGACCCATATGACCCATGACCCATGACCCATGACGCATGACCCATGACCCATGACCCATGACCCATGACCCATGACCCATGACCCATGACCCATGACCCATATGACCCATGACCCATGACCCATGGACCCATGACCCATATGACCCATATGACCCATGACCCATGACCCATGTCCCATATGACCCATATGACCCATGACCCATGACCCATGACCCATGACCCATGACCCATATGAGCCATATGACCCATGACCCATGACCCATGACCCATGACCCATGACCCATATGACCCATATGACCCATGACCCATATGACCCATATGACCCATGACCCATGACCCATGACCCATGACCCATATGACCCATATGACCCATATGACCCATATGACCCATGACCCATGACCCATATGACCCATGACCCATGACCCATATGACCCATATGACCCATATGACCCATGACCCATGACCCATGACCCATATGACCCATATGACCCATGACCCATGACCCATGACCCATGACCCATGACCCATGACCCATGACCCATATGACCCATATGACCCATGACCCATGACCCATGACCCATGACCCATGACCCATGACCCATGACCCATGACGCATGCCCCATGACCCATGACCCATGACCCATGACCCATGACCCATGACCCATGACCCATGACCCATGACCCATATGACCCATGACCCATGACCCATGACCCATATGACCCATATGACCCATATGACCCATGACCCATATGACCCATATGACCCATGACCCATGACCCATGACCCATGACCCATGACCCATGACCCATGACCCATGACCCATGACCCATGACCCATATGACCCATATGACCCATATGACCCATATGACCCATGACCCATGACCCATATGACCCATGACCCATGACCCATATGACCCATGACCCATGACCCATGACCCATGACCCATGACCCATGACCCATGACCCATGACGCATGACCCATGACCCATGACCCATGACCCATGACCCATGACCCATGACCCATGACCCATGACCCATGACCCATATGACCCATGACCCATGACCCATGACCCATATGACCCATATGACCCATGACCCATATGACCCATATGACCCATGACCCATGACCCATGACCCATGACCCATGACCCATGACCCATGACCCATGACCCATGACCCATATGACCCATATGACCCATATGACCCATATGACCCATGACCCATGACCCATGTCCCATATGACCCATATGACCCATGACCCATGACCCATGACCCATGACCCATGACCCATGACCCATGACCCATGACCCATGACCCATGACCCATGACCCATGACCCATGACCCATGACCCATGACCCATATGACCCATGACCCATGACCCATGACCCATATGACACATATGACCCATGACCCATATGACCCATATGACCCATGACCCATGACCCATGACCCATGACCCATGACCCATGACCCATGACCCATGACCCATGACCCATGACCCATGACCCATGACCCATGACCCATGACCCATGACCCATGACCCATAACCCATGACCCATGACCCATATGACCCATATGACCCATATGACCCATGACCCATGACCCATGACCCATATGACCCATATGACCCATGACCCATGACCCATGACCCATGACCCATGACCCATGACCCATGACCCATGACCCATGACGCATGACCCATGACCCATGACCCATGACCCATGACCCATGACCCATGACCCATATGACCCATGACCCATGACCCATGACCCATGACCCATATGACCCATATGACCCATGACCCATGACCCATGTCCCATATGACCCATATGACCCATGACCCATGACCCATGACCCATGACCCATGACCCATGACCCATGACCCATGACCCATGACCCATGACCCATGACCCATGACCCATGACCCATGACCCATGACCCATAACCCATGACCCATGACCCATATGACCCATATGACCCATATGACCCATGACCCATGACCCATGACCCATATGACCCATATGACCCATGACCCATGACCCATGACCCATGACCCATGACCCATGACCCATGACCCATGACGCATGACCCATGACCCATGACCCATGACCCATGACCCATGACCCATGACCCATGACCCATGACCCATATGACCCATGACCCATGACCCATGACCCATGACCCATATGACCCATATGACCCATGACCCATGACCCATGTCCCATATGACCCATATGACCCATGACCCATGACCCATGACCCATGACCCATGACCCATATGAGCCATATGACCCATGACCCATGACCCATGACCCATGACCCATATGACCCATATGACCCATGACCCATATGACCCATATGACCCATGACCCATGACCCATGACCCATGACCCATGACCCATGACCCATGACCCATGACCCATGACCCATGACCCATGACCCATGACCCATGACCCATCACCCATGACCCATGACCCATGACCCATGACCCATGACCCATGACCCATGACCCATGACCCATGACCCATGACCCATGACCCATGACCCATGACCCATGACCCATGACCCATATGACCCATATGACCCATATGACCCATATGACCCATGACCCATGACCCATATGACCCATGACCCATGACCCATATGACCCATATGACCCATATCACCCATGACCCATGACCCATGACCCATATGACCCATATGACCCATGACCCATGACCCATGACCCATGACCCATGACCCATGACCCATGACCCATATGACCCATATGACCCATGACCCATGACCCATGACCCATGACCCATGACCCATGACCCATGACCCATGACGCATGACCCATGACCCATGACCCATGACCCATGACCCATGACCCATGACCCATGACCCATGACCCATATGACCCATATGACCCATATGACCCATATGACCCATGACCCATGACACATATGACCCATGACCCATGACCCATATGACCCATGACCCATGACCCATATGACCCATATGACCCATATGACCCATGACCCATGACCCATGACCCATATGACCCATATGACCCATATGACCCATGACCCATGACCCATGACCCATATGACCCATATGACCCATGACCCATGACCCATGACCCATGGCCCATGACCCATGACCCATGACCCATGACCCATGACCCATGACCCATGACCCATGACCCATGACCCATGACCCATGACCCATGACCCATGACCCATGACCCATGACCCATGACCCATGACCCATGACCCATGACCCATGACCCATGACCCATGACCCATGACCCATGACCCATATGACCCATATGACCCATGACCCATGACCCATGACCCATATGACCCATATGACCCATGACCAATGACCCATAACCCATATGACCCATAACCCATATGACCCATAACCCATATGACCCATATGACCCATGACCCATGACCCATATGACCCATATGACCCATGACCCATATGACCCATATGACCCATATGACCCATGACCCATGACCCATGACCCATATGACCCATATGACCCATGACCCATGACCCATGACCCATGACCCATGACCCATGACCCATGACCCATGACCCATGACCCATGACCCATGACCCATATGACCCATGACCCATGACCCATGACCCATATGAGCCATATGACCAATGACCCATGACCCATGACCCATGACCCATATGACCCATATGACCCATGACCCATGACCCATGACCCATATGACCCATATGACCAATGACCCATGACCCATGACCCATATGACCCATATGACCCATGACCCATGACCCATGACCCATGACCCATATGACCCATATGACCCATATGACCCATATGACCCATGACCCATGACCCATGACCCATGACCCATGACCCATGACCCATGACCCATGACCCATGACCCATGACCCATGACCCATGACCCATGACCCATGACCCATGACCCATGACCCATGACCCATGACCCATGACCCATGACCCATGACCCATGACCCATGACCCATGACACATGACCCATGACCCATGACCCATGACCCATGACCCATGACCCATATGACCCATATGACCCATATGACCCATATGACCCATATGACCCATGACCCATGACCCATATGACCCATGACCCATGACCCATATGACCCATATGACCCATGACCCATGACCCATGACGCATGACCCATGACCCATGACCCATGACCCATGACCCATGACCCATGACCCATGACCCATGACCCATATGACCCATGACCCATGACCCATGACCCATGACCCATATGACCCATATGACCCATGACCCATGACCCATGTCCCATATGACCCATATGACCCATGACCCATGACCCATGACCCATGACCCATATGAGCCATATGACCCATGACCCATGACCCATGACCCATGACCCATATGACCCATATGACCCATGACCCATATGACCCATATGACCCATGACCCATGACCCATGACCCATGACCCATGACCCATGACCCATATGACCCATATGACCCATATGACCCATATGACCCATGACCCATGACCCATATGACCCATGACCCATGACCCATATGACCCATATGACCCATATGACCCATGACCCATGACCCATGACCCATATGACCCATATGACCCATGACCCATGACCCATGACCCATGACCCATGACCCATGACCCATGACCCATGACCCATGACCCATGACCCATATGACCCATATGACCCATGACCCATGACCCATGACCCATGACCCATGACCCATGACCCATGACCCATGACCCATGACCCATGACCCATATGACCCATGACCCATGACCCATGACCCATGACCCATATGACCCATATGACCCATGACCCATGACCCATGTCCCATATGACCCATATGACCCATGACCCCTGACCCATGACCCATGACCCATATGAGCCATATGACCCATGACCCATGACCCATGACCCATGACCCATATGACCCATATGACCCATGACCCATATGACCCATATGACCCATATGACCCATGACCCATGACCCATATGACCCATGACCCATGACCCATATGACCCATGACCCATGACCCATGACCCATGACCCATGACCCATGACGCATGACCCATATGACCCATATGACCCATGACCCATGACCCATGACCCATATGACCCATATGACCCATGACCCATATGACCCATGACCCATGACCCATGACCCATATGACCCATATGACCCATGACCCATATGACCCATATGACCCATGACCCATGACCCATGACCCATGACCCATGACCCATGACCCATGACCCATGACCCATGACCCATGACCCATGACCCATATGACCCATATGACCCATATGACCCATATGACCCATGACCCATGACCCATGTCCCATATGACCCATATGACCCATGACCCATGACCCATGACCCATGACCCATGACCCATGACCCATGACCCATGACCCATGACCCATGACCCATGACACATGACCCATGACCCATGACCCATGACCCATGACCCATGACCCATATGACCCATATGACCCATATGACCCATATGACCCATGACCCATGACCCATATGACCCATGACCCATGACCCATATGACCCATATGACCCATATGACCCATGACCCATGACCCATGACCCATATGACCCATATGACCCATGACCCATGACCCATGACCCATGACCCATGACCCATGACCCATGACCCATATGACCCATATGACCCATGACCCATGACCCATGACCCATGACCCATGACCCATGACCCATGACCCATGACCCATGACGCATGACCCATGACCCATGACCCATGACCCATGACCCATGACCCATGACCCATGACCCATGACCCATATGACCCATGACCCATGACCCATGACCCATGACCCATATGACCCATATGACCCATGACCCATATGACCCATATGACCCATGACCCATATGACCCATATGACCCATGACCCATGACCCATGACCCATGACCCATGACCCATGACCCATGACCCATGACCCATGACCCATGACCCATGACCCATGACCCATGACCCATGACCCATGACCCATGACCCATGACCCATGACCCATGACCCATAACCCATGACCCATGACCCATATGACCCATATGACCCATATGACCCATGACCCATGACCCATGACCCATATGACCCATATGACCCATGACCCATGACCCATGACCCATGACCCATGACCCATGACCCATGACCCATGACGCATGACCCATGACCCATGACCCATGACCCATGACCCATGACCCATGACCCATGACCCATGACCCATGACCCATGACCCATGACCCATGACCCATATGACCCATGACCCATGACCCATGACCCATATGACCCATATGACCCATGACCCATATGACCCATATGACCCATGACCCATGACCCATGACCCATGACCCATGACCCATGACCCATGACCCATGACCCATGACCCATATGACCCATATGACCCATATGACCCATATGACCCATGACCCATGACCCATATGACCCATGACCCATGACCCATATGACCCATGACCCATGACCCATATGACCCATATGACCCATATGACCCATGACCCATGACCCATGACCCATATGACCCATATGACCCATGACCCATGACCCATGACCCATGACCCATGGCCCATGACCCATGACCCATGACCCATGACCCATGACCCATGACCCATGACGCATGACCCATGACCCATGACCCATGACCCATGACCCATGACCCATGACCCATGACCCATGACCCATATGACCCATGACCCATGACCCATGACCCATATGACCCATATGACCCATGACCCATATGACCCATATGACCCATGACCCATGACCCATGACCCATGACCCATGACCCATGACCCATGACCCATGACCCATGACCCATATGACCCATATGACCCATATGACCCATATGACCCATGACCCATGACATATATGACCCATGACCCATGACCCATATGACCCATGACCCATGACCCATATGACCCATATGACCCATATGACCCATGACCCATGACCCATGACCCATATGACCCATATGACCCATGACCCATGACCCATGACCCATGACCCATGGCCCATGACCCATGACCCATGACCCATGACCCATGACCCATGACCCATGACCCATGACCCATGACCCATGACCCATGACCCATGACCCATGACCCATGACCCATGACCCATGACCCATGACCCATGACGCATGACCCATGACCCATGACCCATGACCCATGACCCATGACCCATGACCCATATGACCCATGACCCATGACCCATGACCCATGACCCATATGACCCATATGACCCATGACCCATGACCCATGTCCCATATGACCCATATGACCCATGACCCATGACCCATGACCCATGACCCATGACCCATGACCCATGACCCATGACCCATGACCCATGACCCATGACCCATGACCCATGACCCATGACCCATGACCCATGACCCATGACCCATGACCCATGACCCATAACCCATGACCCATGACCCATATGACCCATATGACCCATATGACCCATGACCCATGACCCATGACCCATATGACCCATATGACCCATGACCCATGACCCATGACCCATGACCCATGACCCATGACCCATGACCCATGACGCATGACCCATGACCCATGACCCATGACCCATGACCCATGACCCATGACCCATGACCCATGACCCATGACCCATATGACCCATGACCCATGACCCATGACCCATGACCCATATGACCCATATGACCCATGACCCATGACCCATGTCCCATATGACCCATATGACCCATGACCCATGACCCATGACCCATGACCCATGACCCATATGACCCATATGACCCATATGACCCATATGACCCATGACCCATGACCCATGACCCATGACCCATGACCCATGACCCATGACCCATGACCCATGACCCATGACCCATGACCCATGACCCATGACCCATGACCCATGACCCATGACCCATGACCCATGACCCATGACCCATGACCCATGACCCATGACCCATGACCCATGACCCATGACCCATGACCCATGACACATGACCCATGACCCATGACCCATGACCCATGACCCATGACCCATATGACCCATATGACCCATATGACCCATATGACCCATATGACCCATGACCCATGACCCATATGACCCATGACCCATGACCCATATGACCCATATGACCCATGACCCATGACCCATGACGCATGACCCATGACCCATGACCCATGACCCATGACCCATGACCCATGACCCATGACCCATGACCCATGACCCATATGACCCATGACCCATGACCCATGACCCATGACCCATATGACCCATATGACCCATGACCCATGACCCATGTCCCATATGACCCATATGACCCATGACCCATGACCCATGACCCATGACCCATATGAGCCATATGACCCATGACCCATGACCCATGACCCATGACCCATGACCCATATGACCCATATGACCCATGACCCATATGACCCATATGACCCATGACCCATGACCCATGACCCATGACCCATGACCCATGACCCATATGACCCATATGACCCATATGACCCATATGACCCATGACCCATGACCCATATGACCCATGACCCATGACCCATATGACCCATATGACCCATATGACCCATGACCCATGACCCATGACCCATATGACCCATATGACCCATGACCCATGACCCATGACCCATGACCCATGACCCATGACCCATGACCCATATGACCCATATGACCCATGACCCATGACCCATGACCCATGACCCATGACCCATGACCCATGACCCATGACCCATGACCCATGACCCATGACCCATATGACCCATGACCCATGACCCATGACCCATGACCCATATGACCCATATGACCCATGACCCATGACCCATGTCCCATATGACCCATATGACCCATGACCCATGACCCATGACCCATGACCCATATGAGCCATATGACCCATGACCCATGACCCATGACCCATGACCCATATGACCCATATGACCCATGACCCATATGACCCATATGACCCATATGACCCATGACCCATGACCCATATGACCCATGACCCATGACCCATATGACCCATGACCCATGACCCATGACCCATGACCCATGACCCATGACCCATGACCCATGACGCATGACCCATATGACCCATATGACCCATGACCCATGACCCATGACCCATATGACCCATATGACCCATGACCCATATGACCCATGACCCATGACCCATGACCCATATGACCCATATGACCCATGACCCATATGACCCATATGACCCATGACCCATGACCCATGACCCATGACCCATGACCCATGACCCATGACCCATGACCCATGACCCATGACCCATGACCCATATGACCCATATGACCCATATGACCCATATGACCCATGACCCATGACCCATGTCCCATATGACCCATATGACCCATGACCCATGACCCATGACCCATGACCCATGACCCATGACCCATGACCCATGACCCATGACCCATGACCCATGACACATGACACATGACCCATGACCCATGACCCATGACCCATGACCCATATGACCCATATGACCCATATGACCCATATGACCCATGACCCATGACCCATATGACCCATGACCCATGACCCATATGACCCATATGACCCATATGACCCATGACCCATGACCCATGACCCATGACCCATATGACCCATATGACCCATGACCCATGACCCATGACCCATATGACCCATATGACCCATGACCCATGACCCATGACCCATGACCCATGACCCATGACCCATGACCCATGACCCATGACGCATGACCCATGACCCATGACCCATGACCCATGACCCATGACCCATGACCCATGACCCATGACCCATGACCCATATGACCCATGACCCATGACCCATGACCCATGACCCATATGACCCATATGACCCATGACCCATATGACCCATATGACCCATGACCCATATGACCCATATGACCCATGACCCATGACCCATGACCCATGACCCATGACCCATGACCCATGACCCATGACCCATGACCCATGACCCATGACCCATGACCCATGACCCATGACCCATGACCCATGACCCATGACCCATAACCCATGACCCATGACCCATATGACCCATATGACCCATATGACCCATGACCCATGACCCATGACCCATATGACCCATATGACCCATGACCCATGACCCATGACCCATGACCCATGACCCATGACCCATGACCCATGACCCATGACCCATGACGCATGACCCATGACCCATGACCCATGACCCATGACCCATGACCCATGACCCATGACCCATGACCCATGACCCATGACCCATGACCCATGACCCATGACCCATGACCCATATGACCCATGACCCATGACCCATGACCCATATGACCCATATGACCCATGACCCATATGACCCATATGACCCATGACCCATGACCCATGACCCATGACCCATGACCCATGACCCATGACCCATGACCCATGACCCATGACCCATATGACCCATATGACCCATATGACCCATATGACCCATGACCCATGACCCATATGACCCATGACCCATGACCCATATGACCCATGACCCATGACCCATATGACCCATATGACCCATATGACCCATGACCCATGACCCATGACCCATATGACCCATATGACCCATGACCCATGACCCATGACCCATGACCCATGGCCCATGACCCATGACCCATGACCCATGACCCATGACCCATGACCCATGACCCATGACCCATGACCCATGACCCATGACCCATGACCCATGACCCAATACCCATGACCCATGACCCATGACCCATGACCCATGACGCATGACCCATGACCCATGACCCATGACCCATGACCCATGACCCATGACCCATGACCCATGACCCATATGACCCATGACCCATGACCCATGACCCATATGACCCATATGACCCATGACCCATATGACCCATATGACCCATGACCCATGACCCATGACCCATGACCCATGACCCATGACCCATGACCCATGACCCATGACCCATATGACCCATATGACCCATATGACCCATATGACCCATGACCCATGACACATATGACCCATGACCCATGACCCATATGACCCATGACCCATGACCCATATGACCCATATGACCCATATGACCCATGACCCATGACCCATGACCCATATGACCCATATGACCCATGACCCATGACCCATGACCCATGACCCATGGCCCATGACCCATGACCCATGACCCATGACCCATGACCCATGACCCATGACCCATGACCCATGACCCATGACCCATGACCCATGACCCATGACCCATGACCCATGACCCATGACCCATGACCCATGACCCATGACCCATATGACCCATATGACCCATGACCCATGACCCATGACCCATATGACCCATATGACCCATGACCAATGACCCATAACCCATATGACCCATAACCCATATGACCCATAACCCATATGACCCATAACCCATATGACCCATATGACCCATGACCCATGACCCATATGACCCATATGACCCATGACCCATGACCCATGACCCATATGACCCATGACCCATGACCCATGACCCATATGACCCATATGACCCATGACCCATGACCCATGACCCATATGACCATTATGACCCATGACCCATGACCCATGACCCATATGACCCATATGACCCATGACCCATGACCCATGACCCATGACCCATGACCCATGACCCATGACCCATGACCCATGACCCATGACCCATGACCCATGACCCATGACCCATGACCCATATGACCCATATGACCCATGACCCATGACCCATGACCCATATGAGCCATATGACCCATGACCCAAGACCCATATGACCCATATGACCCATGACCCATGACCCATGACCTATGACCCATGACCCATGACCCATGACCCATGACCCATGACCCATGACCCATGACCCATGACCCATGACCCATGACCCATGACCCATGACCCATATGACCCATATGACCCATGACCCATGACCCATGACCCATGACCCATATGACCCATATGACCCATATGACCCATGACCCATGACCCATGACCCATATGACCCATATGACCCATGACCCATGACCCATGACCCATGACCCATGACCCATGACCCATGACCCATGACCCATGACCCATGACCCATGACCCATGACCCATGACCCATGACCCATATGACCCATGACCCATGACCCATGACCCATATGAGCCATATGACCAATGACCCATGACCCATGACCCATATGACCCATATGACCCATGACCCATGACCCATGACCCATATGACCCATATGACCAATGACCCATGACCCATGACCCATATGACCCATATGACCCATGACCCATGACCCATGACCCATGACCCATGACCCATGACCCATGACCCATGACCCATGACCCATGACCCATATGACCCATATGACCCATGACCCATGACCCATGACCCATATGAGCCATATGACACATGACCCATGACCCATGACCCATGACCCATGACCCATGACCCATGACCCATGACCCATGACCCATATGACCCATGACCCATGACCCATGACCCATATGAGCCATATGACCAATGACCCATGACCCATGACCCATATGACCCATATGACCCATGACCCATGACCCATGACCCATATGACCCATATGACCAATGACCCATGACCCATGACCCATATGACCCATATGACCCATGACCCATGACCCATGACCCATGACCCATGACCCATGACCCATGACCCATGACCCATATGACCCATATGACCCATGACCCATGACCCATGACCCATATGAGCCATATGACCCATGACCCATGACCCATGACCCATGACCCATGACCCATGACCCATATGACCCATATGACCCATGACCCATGACCCATGTCCCATATGACCCATATGACCCATGACCCATGACCCATGACCCATGACCCATATGAGCCATATGACCCATGACCCATGACCCATGACCCATGACCCATATGACCCATGACCCATATGACCCATATGACCCATGACCCATGACCCATGACCCATGACCCATGACCCATGACCCATGACCCATGACCCATGACCCATGACCCATGACCCATGACCCATGACCCATGACCCATGACCCATGACCCATGACCCATGACCCATGACCCATGACCCATGACCCATGACCCATGACCCATGACCCATGACCCATGACCCATGACCCATGACACATGACCCATGACCCATGACCCATGACCCATGACCCATGACCCATATGACCCATATGACCCATATGACCCATATGACCCATGACCCATGACCCATATGACCCATGACCCATGACCCATATGACCCATATGACCCATGACCCATGACCCATGACGCATGACCCATGACCCATGACCCATGACCCATGACCCATGACCCATGACCCATGACCCATGACCCATATGACCCATGACCCATGACCCATGACCCATGACCCATATGACCCATATGACCCATGACCCATGACCCATGTCCCATATGACCCATATGACCCATGACCCATGACCCATGACCCATGACCCATATGAGCCATATGACCCATGACCCATGACCCATGACCCATGACCCATGACCCATATGACCCATATGACCCATGACCCATATGACCCATATGACCCATGACCCATGACCCATGACCCATGACCCATGACCCATGACCCATATGACCCATATGACCCATATGACCCATATGACCCATGACCCATGACCCATATGACCCATGACCCATGACCCATATGACCCATATGACCCATATGACCCATGACCCATGACCCATGACCCATATGACCCATATGACCCATGACCCATGACCCATGACCCATGACCCATGACCCATGACCCATGACCCATATGACCCATATGACCCATGACCCATGACCCATGACCCATGACCCATGACCCATGACCCATGACGCATGACCCATGACCCATGACCCATGACCCATGACCCATGACCCATGACCCATGACCCATGACCCATGACCCATATGACCCATGACCCATGACCCATGACCCATATGACCCATATGACCCATATGACCCATGACCCATATGACCCATATGACCCATGACCCATGACCCATGACCCATGACCCATGACCCATGACCCATGACCCATGACCCATGACCCATATGACCCATATGACCCATATGACCCATATGACCCATGACCCATGACCCATGACCCATATGACCCATGACCCATGACCCATGACCCATATGACCCATATGACCCATGACCCATGACCCATGACCCATATGACCCATATGACCCATGACCCATGACCCATGACCCATGACCCATGACCCATGACCCATGACCCATGACCCATGACCCATGACCCATGACCCATGACCCATGACCCATGACCCATGACCCATGACCCATGACCCATATGACCCATATGACCCATGACCCATGACCCATGACCCATATGAGCCATATGACCCATGACCCAAGACCCATATGACCCATATGACCCATGACCCATGACCCATGACCCATGACCCATGACCCATGACCCATGACCCATGACCCATGACCCATGACCCATGACCCATGACCCATATGACCCATATGACCCATATGACCCATGACCCATGACCCATGACCCATATGACCCATATGACCCATGACCCATGACCCATGACCCATGACCCATGACCCATGACCCATGACCCATGACCCATGACCCATGACCCATGACCCATATGACCCATGACCCATGACCCATGACCCATATGAGCCATATGACCAATGACCCATGACCCATGACCCATATGACCCATATGACCCATGACCCATGACCCATGACCCATATGACCCATATGACCAATGACCCATGACCCATGACCCATATGACCCATATGACCCATGACCCATGACCCATGACCCATGACCCATGACCCATGACCCATGACCCATGACCCATGACCCATGACCCATATGACCCATATGACCCATGACCCATGACCCATGACCCATATGAGCCATATGACCCATGACCCATGACCCATGACCCATGACCCATGACCCATATGACCCATATGACCCATGACCCATGACCCATGTCCCATATGACCCATATGACCCATGACCCATGACCCATGACCCATGACCCATATGAGCCATATGACCCATGACCCATGACCCATGACCCATGACCCATATGACCCATATGACCCATGACCCATATGACCCATATGACCCATGACCCATGACCCATGACCCATGACCCATGACCCATGACCCATGACCCATGACCCATGACCCATGACCCATGACCCATGACCCATGACCCATGACCCATGACCCATGACCCATGACCCATGACCCATGACCCATGACCCATGACCCATGACCCATGACCCATGACCCATGACCCATGACCCATGACCCATGACCCATGACCCATGACCCATGACCCATGACCCATGACCCATGACCCATGACCCATGACCCATGACCCATGACCCATGACACATGACCCATGACCCATGACCCATGACCCATGACCCATGACCCATGACCCATATGACCCATATGACCCATATGACCCATATGACCCATGACCCATGACCCATATGACCCATGACCCATATGACCCATATGACCCATGACCCATGACCCATGACGCATGACCCATGACCCATGACCCATGACCCATGACCCATGACCCATGACCCATGACCCATGACCCATATGACCCATGACCCATGACCCATGGACCCATGACCCATATGACCCATATGACCCATGACCCATGACCCATGTCCCATATGACCCATATGACCCATGACCCATGACCCATGACCCATGACCCATATGAGCCATATGACCCATGACCCATGACCCATGACCCATGACCCATGACCCATATGACCCATATGACCCATGACCCATATGACCCATATGACCCATGACCCATGACCCATGACCCATGACCCATATGACCCATATGACCCATATGACCCATATGACCCATGACCCATGACCCATATGACCCATGACCCATGACCCATATGACCCATGACCCATGACCCATATGACCCATATGACCCATATGACCCATGACCCATGACCCATGACCCATATGACCCATATGACCCATGACCCATGACCCATGACCCATGACCCATGGCCCATGACCCATGACCCATGACCCATGACCCATGACCCATGACCCATGACCCATGACCCATGACCCATGACCCATGACCCATGACCCATGACCCATGACCCATGACCCATGACCCATGACCCATGACCCATGACCCATATGACCCATATGACCCATGACCCATGACCCATGACCCATATGACCCATATGACCCATGACCAATGACCCATAACCCATATGACCCATAACCCATATGACCCATAACCCATATGACCCATAACCCATATGACCCATATGACCCATGACCCATGACCCATATGACCCATATGACCCATGACCCATGACCCATGACCCATATGACCCATGACCCATGACCCATGACCCATATGACCCATATGACCCATGACCCATGACCCATGACCCATATGACCATTATGACCCATGACCCATGACCCATGACCCATATGACCCATATGACCCATGACCCATGACCCATGACCCATGACCCATGACCCATGACCCATGACCCATGACCCATGACCCATGACCCATGACCCATGACCCATGACCCATGACCCATATGACCCATATGACCCATGACCCATGACCCATGACCCATATGAGCCATATGACCCATGACCCAAGACCCATATGACCCATATGACCCATGACCCATGACCCATGACCTATGACCCATGACCCATGACCCATGACCCATGACCCATGACCCATGACCCATGACCCATGACCCATGACCCATGACCCATGACCCATGACCCATATGACCCATATGACCCATGACCCATGACCCATGACCCATGACCCATATGACCCATATGACCCATATGACCCATGACCCATGACCCATGACCCATATGACCCATATGACCCATGACCCATGACCCATGACCCATGACCCATGACCCATGACCCATGACCCATGACCCATGACCCATGACCCATGACCCATGACCCATGACCCATGACCCATATGACCCATGACCCATGACCCATGACCCATATGAGCCATATGACCAATGACCCATGACCCATGACCCATATGACCCATATGACCCATGACCCATGACCCATGACCCATATGACCCATATGACCAATGACCCATGACCCATGACCCATATGACCCATATGACCCATGACCCATGACCCATGACCCATGACCCATGACCCATGACCCATGACCCATGACCCATGACCCATGACCCATATGACCCATATGACCCATGACCCATGACCCATGACCCATATGAGCCATATGACACATGACCCATGACCCATGACCCATGACCCATGACCCATGACCCATGACCCATGACCCATGACCCATATGACCCATGACCCATGACCCATGACCCATATGAGCCATATGACCAATGACCCATGACCCATGACCCATATGACCCATATGACCCATGACCCATGACCCATGACCCATATGACCCATATGACCAATGACCCATGACCCATGACCCATATGACCCATATGACCCATGACCCATGACCCATGACCCATGACCCATGACCCATGACCCATGACCCATGACCCATATGACCCATATGACCCATGACCCATGACCCATGACCCATATGAGCCATATGACCCATGACCCATGACCCATGACCCATGACCCATGACCCATGACCCATATGACCCATATGACCCATGACCCATGACCCATGTCCCATATGACCCATATGACCCATGACCCATGACCCATGACCCATGACCCATATGAGCCATATGACCCATGACCCATGACCCATGACCCATGACCCATATGACCCATGACCCATATGACCCATATGACCCATGACCCATGACCCATGACCCATGACCCATGACCCATGACCCATGACCCATGACCCATGACCCATGACCCATGACCCATGACCCATGACCCATGACCCATGACCCATGACCCATGACCCATGACCCATGACCCATGACCCATGACCCATGACCCATGACCCATGACCCATGACCCATGACCCATGACCCATGACCCATGACACATGACCCATGACCCATGACCCATGACCCATGACCCATGACCCATATGACCCATATGACCCATATGACCCATATGACCCATGACCCATGACCCATATGACCCATGACCCATGACCCATATGACCCATATGACCCATGACCCATGACCCATGACGCATGACCCATGACCCATGACCCATGACCCATGACCCATGACCCATGACCCATGACCCATGACCCATATGACCCATGACCCATGACCCATGACCCATGACCCATATGACCCATATGACCCATGACCCATGACCCATGTCCCATATGACCCATATGACCCATGACCCATGACCCATGACCCATGACCCATATGAGCCATATGACCCATGACCCATGACCCATGACCCATGACCCATGACCCATATGACCCATATGACCCATGACCCATATGACCCATATGACCCATGACCCATGACCCATGACCCATGACCCATGACCCATGACCCATATGACCCATATGACCCATATGACCCATATGACCCATGACCCATGACCCATATGACCCATGACCCATGACCCATATGACCCATATGACCCATATGACCCATGACCCATGACCCATGACCCATATGACCCATATGACCCATGACCCATGACCCATGACCCATGACCCATGACCCATGACCCATGACCCATATGACCCATATGACCCATGACCCATGACCCATGACCCATGACCCATGACCCATGACCCATGACGCATGACCCATGACCCATGACCCATGACCCATGACCCATGACCCATGACCCATGACCCATGACCCATGACCCATATGACCCATGACCCATGACCCATGACCCATATGACCCATATGACCCATATGACCCATGACCCATATGACCCATATGACCCATGACCCATGACCCATGACCCATGACCCATGACCCATGACCCATGACCCATGACCCATGACCCATATGACCCATATGACCCATATGACCCATATGACCCATGACCCATGACCCATGACCCATATGACCCATGACCCATGACCCATGACCCATATGACCCATATGACCCATGACCCATGACCCATGACCCATATGACCCATATGACCCATGACCCATGACCCATGACCCATGACCCATGACCCATGACCCATGACCCATGACCCATGACCCATGACCCATGACCCATGACCCATGACCCATGACCCATGACCCATGACCCATGACCCATGACCCATGACCCATGACCCATATGACCCATATGACCCATGACCCATGACCCATGACCCATATGAGCCATATGACCCATGACCCAAGACCCATATGACCCATATGACCCATGACCCATGACCCATGACCCATGACCCATGACCCATGACCCATGACCCATGACCCATGACCCATGACCCATGACCCATGACCCATATGACCCATATGACCCATATGACCCATGACCCATGACCCATGACCCATATGACCCATATGACCCATGACCCATGACCCATGACCCATGACCCATGACCCATGACCCATGACCCATGACCCATGACCCATGACCCATGACCCATATGACCCATGACCCATGACCCATGACCCATATGAGCCATATGACCAATGACCCATGACCCATGACCCATATGACCCATATGACCCATGACCCATGACCCATGACCCATATGACCCATATGACCAATGACCCATGACCCATGACCCATATGACCCATATGACCCATGACCCATGACCCATGACCCATGACCCATGACCCATGACCCATGACCCATGACCCATGACCCATGACCCATATGACCCATATGACCCATGACCCATGACCCATGACCCATATGAGCCATATGACCCATGACCCATGACCCATGACCCATGACCCATGACCCATATGACCCATATGACCCATGACCCATGACCCATGTCCCATATGACCCATATGACCCATGACCCATGACCCATGACCCATGACCCATATGAGCCATATGACCCATGACCCATGACCCATGACCCATGACCCATATGACCCATATGACCCATGACCCATATGACCCATATGACCCATGACCCATGACCCATGACCCATGACCCATGACCCATGACCCATGACCCATGACCCATGACCCATGACCCATGACCCATGACCCATGACCCATGACCCATGACCCATGACCCATGACCCATGACCCATGACCCATGACCCATGACCCATGACCCATGACCCATGACCCATGACCCATGACCCATGACCCATGACCCATGACCCATGACCCATGACCCATGACCCATGACCCATGACCCATGACCCATGACCCATGACCCATGACCCATGACACATGACCCATGACCCATGACCCATGACCCATGACCCATGACCCATGACCCATATGACCCATATGACCCATATGACCCATATGACCCATGACCCATGACCCATATGACCCATGACCCATATGACCCATATGACCCATGACCCATGACCCATGACGCATGACCCATGACCCATGACCCATGACCCATGACCCATGACCCATGACCCATGACCCATGACCCATATGACCCATGACCCATGACCCATGGACCCATGACCCATATGACCCATATGACCCATGACCCATGACCCATGTCCCATATGACCCATATGACCCATGACCCATGACCCATGACCCATGACCCATATGAGCCATATGACCCATGACCCATGACCCATGACCCATGACCCATGACCCATATGACCCATATGACCCATGACCCATATGACCCATATGACCCATGACCCATGACCCATGACCCATGACCCATATGACCCATATGACCCATATGACCCATATGACCCATGACCCATGACCCATATGACCCATGACCCATGACCCATATGACCCATATGACCCATATGACCCATGACCCATGACCCATGACCCATATGACCCATATGACCCATGACCCATGACCCATGACCCATGACCCATGACCTATGACCCATGACCCATATGACCCATATGACCCATGACCCATGACCCATGACCCATGACCCATGACCCATGACCCATGACCCATGACGCATGCCCCATGACCCATGACCCATGACCCATGACCCATGACCCATGACCCATGACCCATGACCCATGACCCATGACCCATATGACCCATGACCCATGACCCATGACCCATATGACCCATATGACCCATATGACCCATGACCCATATGACCCATATGACCCATGACCCATGACCCATGACCCATGACCCATGACCCATGGCCCATGACCCATGACCCATGACCCATATGACCCATATGACCCATATGACCCATATGACCCATGACCCATGACCCATATGACCCATGACCCATGACCCATATGACCCATGACCCATGACCCATGACCCATGACCCATGACCCATGACCCATGACCCATGACGCATGACCCATGACCCATGACCCATGACCCATGACCCATGACCCATGACCCATGACCCATGACCCATGACCCATATGACCCATGACCCATGACCCATGACCCATATGACCCATATGACCCATGACCCATATGACCCATATGACCCATGACCCATGACCCATGACCCATGACCCATGACCCATGACCCATGACCCATGACCCATGACCCATATGACCCATATGACCCATATGACCCATATGACCCATGACCCATGACCCATGTCCCATATGACCCATATGACCCATGACCCATGACCCATGACCCATGACCCATGACCCATGACCCATGACCCATGACCCATGACCCATGACCCATGACCCATGACCCATATGACCCATGACCCATGACCCATGACCCATATGACACATATGACCCATGACCCATATGACCCATATGACCCATGACCCATGACCCATGACCCATGACCCATGACCCATGACCCATGACCCATGACCCATGACCCATGACCCATGACCCATGACCCATGACCCATGACCCATGACCCATAACCCATGACCCATGACCCATATGACCCATATGACCCATATGACCCATGACCCATGACCCATGACCCATATGACCCATATGACCCATGACCCATGACCCATGACCCATGACCCATGACCCATGACCCATGACCCATGACCCATGACGCATGACCCATGACCCATGACCCATGACCCATGACCCATGACCCATGACCCATATGACCCATGACCCATGACCCATGACCCATGACCCATATGACCCATATGACCCATGACCCATGACCCATGTCCCATATGACCCATATGACCCATGACCCATGACCCATGACCCATGACCCATGACCCATGACCCATGACCCATGACCCATGACCCATGACCCATGACCCATGACCCATGACCCATGACCCATGACCCATGACCCATGACCCATAACCCATGACCCATGACCCATATGACCCATATGACCCATATGACCCATGACCCATGACCCATGACCCATATGACCCATATGACCCATGACCCATGACCCATGACCCATGACCCATGACCCATGACCCATGACCCATGACGCATGACCCATGACCCATGACCCATGACCCATGACCCATGACCCATGACCCATGACCCATGACCCATATGACCCATGACCCATGACCCATGACCCATGACCCATATGACCCATATGACCCATGACCCATGACCCATGTCCCATATGACCCATATGACCCATGACCCATGACCCATGACCCATGACCCATGACCCATATGAGCCATATGACCCATGACCCATGACCCATGACCCATGACCCATATGACCCATATGACCCATGACCCATATGACCCATATGACCCATGACCCATGACCCATGACCCATGACCCATGACCCATGACCCATGACCCATGACCCATGACCCATGACCCATGACCCATGACCCATGACCCATGACCCATGACCCATGACCCATGACCCATGACCCATGACCCATGACCCATGACCCATGACCCATGACCCATGACCCATGACCCATGACCCATGACCCATGACCCATGACCCATATGACCCATATGACCCATATGACCCATATGACCCATGACCCATGACCCATATGACCCATGACCCATGACCCATATGACCCATATGACCCATATCACCCATGACCCATGACCCATGACCCATATGACCCATATGACCCATGACCCATGACCCATGACCCATGACCCATGACCCATGACCCATGACCCATATGACCCATATGACCCATGACCCATGACCCATGACCCATGACCCATGACCCATGACCCATGACCCATGACGCATGACCCATGACCCATGACCCATGACCCATGACCCATGACCCATGACCCATGACCCATGACCCATATGACCCATATGACCCATATGACCCATATGACCCATGACCCATGACACATATGACCCATGACCCATGACCCATATGACCCATGACCCATGACCCATATGACCCATATGACCCATATGACCCATGACCCATGACCCATGACCCATATGACCCATATGACCCATGACCCATGACCCATGACCCATGGCCCATGACCCATGACCCATGACCCATGACCCATGACCCATGACCCATGACCCATGACCCATGACCCATGACCCATGACCCATGACCCATGACCCATGACCCATGACCCATGACCCATGACCCATGACCCATGACCCATGACCCATGACCCATGACCCATGACCCATGACCCATATGACCCATATGACCCATGACCCATGACCCATGACCCATATGACCCATATGACCCATGACCAATGACCCATAACCCATATGACCCATAACCCATATGACCCATAACCCATATGACCCATATGACCCATGACCCATGACCCATATGACCCATATGACCCATGACCCATATGACCCATATGACCCATATGACCCATGACCCATGACCCATGACCCATATGACCCATATGACCCATGACCCATGACCCATGACCCATGACCCATGACCCATGACCCATGACCCATGACCCATGACCCATGACCCATGACCCATATGACCCATGACCCATGACCCATGACCCATATGAGCCATATGACCAATGACCCATGACCCATGACCCATATGACCCATATGACCCATGACCCATGACCCATGACCCATATGACCCATATGACCAATGACCCATGACCCATGACCCATATGACCCATATGACCCATGACCCATGACCCATGACCCATGACCCATATGACCCATATGACCCATATGACCCATATGACCCATGACCCATGACCCATGACCCATGACCCATGACCCATGACCCATGACCCATGACCCATGACCCATGACCCATGACCCATGACCCATGACCCATGACCCATGACCCATGACCCATGACCCATGACCCATGACCCATGACCCATGACCCATGACCCATGACCCATGACCCATGACACATGACCCATGACCCATGACCCATGACCCATGACCCATGACCCATATGACCCATATGACCCATATGACCCATATGACCCATATGACCCATGACCCATGACCCATATGACCCATGACCCATGACCCATATGACCCATATGACCCATGACCCATGACCCATGACGCATGACCCATGACCCATGACCCATGACCCATGACCCATGACCCATGACCCATGACCCATATGACCCATGACCCATGACCCATGACCCATGACCCATATGACCCATATGACCCATGACCCATGACCCATGTCCCATATGACCCATATGACCCATGACCCATGACCCATGACCCATGACCCATATGAGCCATATGACCCATGACCCATGACCCATGACCCATGACCCATATGACCCATATGACCCATGACCCATATGACCCATATGACCCATGACCCATGACCCATGACCCATGACCCATGACCCATGACCCATATGACCCATATGACCCATATGACCCATATGACCCATGACCCATGACCCATATGACCCATGACCCATGACCCATATGACCCATATGACCCATATGACCCATGACCCATGACCCATGACCCATATGACCCATATGACCCATGACCCATGACCCATGACCCATGACCCATGACCCATGACCCATGACCCATGACCCATATGACCCATATGACCCATGACCCATGACCCATGACCCATGACCCATGACCCATGACCCATGACCCATGACCCATGACCCATGACCCATATGACCCATGACCCATGACCCATGACCCATGACCCATATGACCCATATGACCCATGACCCATGACCCATGTCCCATATGACCCATATGACCCATGACCCATGACCCATGACCCATGACCCATATGAGCCATATGACCCATGACCCATGACCCATGACCCATGACCCATATGACCCATATGACCCATGACCCATATGACCCATATGACCCATATGACCCATGACCCATGACCCATATGACCCATGACCCATGACCCATATGACCCATGACCCATGACCCATGACCCATGACCCATGACCCATGACCCATGACCCATGACCCATGACCCATGACGCATGACCCATATGACCCATATGACCCATGACCCATGACCCATGACCCATATGACCCATATGACCCATGACCCATATGACCCATGACCCATGACCCATGACCCATATGACCCATATGACCCATGACCCATATGACCCATATGACCCATGACCCATGACCCATGACCCATGACCCATGACCCATGACCCATGACCCATGACCCATGACCCATGACCCATGACCCATATGACCCATATGACCCATATGACCCATATGACCCATGACCCATGACCCATGTCCCATATGACCCATATGACCCATGACCCATGACCCATGACCCATGACCCATGACCCATGACCCATGACCCATGACCCATGACCCATGACCCATGACACATGACCCATGACCCATGACCCATGACCCATGACCCATGACCCATATGACCCATATGACCCATATGACCCATATGACCCATGACCCATGACCCATATGACCCATGACCCATGACCCATATGACCCATATGACCCATATGACCCATGACCCATGACCCATGACCCATATGACCCATATGACCCATGACCCATGACCCATGACCCATGACCCATGACCCATGACCCATGACCCATATGACCCATATGACCCATGACCCATGACCCATGACCCATGACCCATGACCCATGACCCATGACCCATGACCCATGACGCATGACCCATGACCCATGACCCATGACCCATGACCCATGACCCATGACCCATGACCCATGACCCATATGACCCATGACCCATGACCCATGACCCATATGACCCATATGACCCATGACCCATATGACCCATATGACCCATGACCCATATGACCCATATGACCCATGACCCATGACCCATGACCCATGACCCATGACCCATGACCCATGACCCATGACCCATGACCCATGACCCATGACCCATGACACATGACCCATGACCCATGACCCATGACCCATGACCCATGACCCATATGACCCATATGACCCATATGACCCATATGACCCATGACCCATGACATATATGACCCATGACCCATGACCCATATGACCCATGACCCATGACCCATATGACCCATATGACCCATATGACCCATGACCCATGACCCATGACCCATATGACCCATATGACCCATGACCCATGACCCATGACCCATGACCCATGGCCCATGACCCATGACCCATGACCCATGACCCATGACCCATGACCCATGACCCATGACCCATGACCCATGACCCATGACCCATGACCCATGACCCATGACCCATGACCCATGACCCATGACCCATGACGCATGACCCATGACCCATGACCCATGACCCATGACCCATGACCCATGACCCATATGACCCATGACCCATGACCCATGACCCATGACCCATATGACCCATATGACCCATGACCCATGACCCATGTCCCATATGACCCATATGACCCATGACCCATGACCCATGACCCATGACCCATGACCCATGACCCATGACCCATGACCCATGACCCATGACCCATGACCCATGACCCATGACCCATGACCCATGACCCATGACCCATGACCCATAACCCATGACCCATGACCCATATGACCCATATGACCCATATGACCCATGACCCATGACCCATGACCCATATGACCCATATGACCCATGACCCATGACCCATGACCCATGACCCATGACCCATGACCCATGACCCATGACGCATGACCCATGACCCATGACCCATGACCCATGACCCATGACCCATGACCCATGACCCATGACCCATGACCCATATGACCCATGACCCATGACCCATGACCCATGACCCATATGACCCATATGACCCATGACCCATGACCCATGTCCCATATGACCCATATGACCCATGACCCATGACCCATGACCCATGACCCATGACCCATATGACCCATATGACCCATATGACCCATATGACCCATGACCCATGACCCATGACCCATGACCCATGACCCATGACCCATGACCCATGACCCATGACCCATGACCCATGACCCATGACCCATGACCCATGACCCATGACCCATGACCCATGACCCATGACCCATGACCCATGACCCATGACCCATGACCCATGACCCATGACCCATGACACATGACCCATGACCCATGACCCATGACCCATGACCCATGACCCATATGACCCATATGACCCATATGACCCATATGACCCATATGACCCATGACCCATGACCCATATGACCCATGACCCATGACCCATATGACCCATATGACCCATGACCCATGACCCATGACGCATGACCCATGACCCATGACCCATGACCCATGACCCATGACCCATGACCCATGACCCATGACCCATATGACCCATGACCCATGACCCATGACCCATGACCCATATGACCCATATGACCCATGACCCATGACCCATGTCCCATATGACCCATATGACCCATGACCCATGACCCATGACCCATGACCCATATGAGCCATATGACCCATGACCCATGACCCATGACCCATGACCCATATGACCCATATGACCCATGACCCATATGACCCATATGACCCATGACCCATGACCCATGACCCATGACCCATGACCCATGACCCATATGACCCATATGACCCATATGACCCATATGACCCATGACCCATGACCCATATGACCCATGACCCATGACCCATATGACCCATATGACCCATATGACCCATGACCCATGACCCATGACCCATATGACCCATATGACCCATGACCCATGACCCATGACCCATGACCCATGACCCATGACCCATGACCCATATGACCCATATGACCCATGACCCATGACCCATGACCCATGACCCATGACCCATGACCCATGACCCATGACCCATGACCCATGACCCATGACCCATATGACCCATGACCCATGACCCATGACCCATGACCCATATGACCCATATGACCCATGACCCATGACCCATGTCCCATATGACCCATATGACCCATGACCCATGACCCATGACCCATGACCCATATGAGCCATATGACCCATGACCCATGACCCATGACCCATGACCCATATGACCCATATGACCCATGACCCATATGACCCATATGACCCATATGACCCATGACCCATGACCCATATGACCCATGACCCATGACCCATATGACCCATGACCCATGACCCATGACCCATGACCCATGACCCATGACGCATGACCCATATGACCCATATGACCCATGACCCATGACCCATGACCCATATGACCCATATGACCCATGACCCATATGACCCATGACCCATGACCCATGACCCATATGACCCATATGACCCATGACCCATATGACCCATATGACCCATGACCCATGACCCATGACCCATGACCCATGACCCATGACCCATGACCCATGACCCATGACCCATGACCCATGACCCATATGACCCATATGACCCATATGACCCATATGACCCATGACCCATGACCCATGTCCCATATGACCCATATGACCCATGACCCATGACCCATGACCCATGACCCATGACCCATGACCCATGACCCATGACCCATGACCCATGACCCATGACACATGACCCATGACCCATGACCCATGACCCATGACCCATGACCCATATGACCCATATGACCCATATGACCCATATGACCCATGACCCATGACCCATATGACCCATGACCCATGACCCATATGACCCATATGACCCATATGACCCATGACCCATGACCCATGACCCATATGACCCATATGACCCATGACCCATGACCCATGACCCATGACCCATGACCCATGACCCATGACCCATATGACCCATATGACCCATGACCCATGACCCATGACCCATGACCCATGACCCATGACCCATGACCCATGACCCATGACGCATGACCCATGACCCATGACCCATGACCCATGACCCATGACCCATGACCCATGACCCATGACCCATATGACCCATGACCCATGACCCATGACCCATGACCCATATGACCCATATGACCCATGACCCATATGACCCATATGACCCATGACCCATATGACCCATATGACCCATGACCCATGACCCATGACCCATGACCCATGACCCATGACCCATGACCCATGACCCATGACCCATGACCCATGACCCATGACCCATGACCCATGACCCATGACCCATGACCCATGACCCATAACCCATGACCCATGACCCATATGACCCATATGACCCATATGACCCATGACCCATGACCCATGACCCATATGACCCATATGACCCATGACCCATGACCCATGACCCATGACCCATGACCCATGACCCATGACCCATGACGCATGACCCATGACCCATGACCCATGACCCATGACCCATGACCCATGACCCATGACCCATGACCCATGACCCATGACCCATGACCCATGACCCATGACCCATGACCCATGACCCATATGACCCATGACCCATGACCCATGACCCATATGACCCATATGACCCATGACCCATATGACCCATATGACCCATGACCCATGACCCATGACCCATGACCCATGACCCATGACCCATGACCCATATGACCCATATGACCCATATGACCCATATGACCCATGACCCATGACCCATATGACCCATGACCCATGACCCATATGACCCATGACCCATGACCCATATGACCCATATGACCCATATGACCCATGACCCATGACCCATGACCCATATGACCCATATGACCCATGACCCATGACCCATGACCCATGACCCATGGCCCATGACCCATGACCCATGACCCATGACCCATGACCCATGACCCATGACCCATGACCCATGACCCATGACCCATGACCCATGACCCATGACCCAATACCCATGACCCATGACCCATGACCCATGACCCATGACGCATGACCCATGACCCATGACCCATGACCCATGACCCATGACCCATGACCCATATGACCCATGACCCATGACCCATGACCCATATGACCCATATGACCCATGACCCATATGACCCATATGACCCATGACCCATGACCCATGACCCATGACCCATGACCCATGACCCATGACCCATGACCCATGACCCATATGACCCATATGACCCATATGACCCATATGACCCATGACCCATGACACATATGACCCATGACCCATGACCCATATGACCCATGACCCATGACCCATATGACCCATATGACCCATATGACCCATGACCCATGACCCATGACCCATATGACCCATATGACCCATGACCCATGACCCATGACCCATGACCCATGGCCCATGACCCATGACCCATGACCCATGACCCATGACCCATGACCCATGACCCATGACCCATGACCCATGACCCATGACCCATGACCCATGACCCATGACCCATGACCCATGACCCATGACCCATGACCCATGACCCATGACCCATGACCCATGACCCATGACCCATGACCCATATGACCCATATGACCCATGACCCATGACCCATGACCCATATGACCCATATGACCCATGACCAATGACCCATAACCCATATGACCCATAACCCATATGACCCATAACCCATATGACCCATAACCCATATGACCCATATGACCCATGACCCATGACCCATATGACCCATATGACCCATGACCCATGACCCATGACCCATATGACCCATGACCCATGACCCATGACCCATATGACCCATATGACCCATGACCCATGACCCATGACCCATATGACCATTATGACCCATGACCCATGACCCATGACCCATATGACCCATATGACCCATGACCCATGACCCATGACCCATGACCCATGACCCATGACCCATGACCCATGACCCATGACCCATGACCCATGACCCATGACCCATGACCCATGACCCATGACCCATATGACCCATATGACCCATGACCCATGACCCATGACCCATATGAGCCATATGACCCATGACCCAAGACCCATATGACCCATATGACCCATGACCCATGACCCATGACCTATGACCCATGACCCATGACCCATGACCCATGACCCATGACCCATGACCCATGACCCATGACCCATGACCCATGACCCATGACCCATGACCCATATGACCCATATGACCCATGACCCATGACCCATGACCCATGACCCATATGACCCATATGACCCATATGACCCATGACCCATGACCCATGACCCATATGACCCATATGACCCATGACCCATGACCCATGACCCATGACCCATGACCCATGACCCATGACCCATGACCCATGACCCATGACCCATGACCCATGACCCATGACCCATGACCCATATGACCCATGACCCATGACCCATGACCCATATGAGCCATATGACCAATGACCCATGACCCATGACCCATATGACCCATATGACCCATGACCCATGACCCATGACCCATATGACCCATATGACCAATGACCCATGACCCATGACCCATATGACCCATATGACCCATGACCCATGACCCATGACCCATGACCCATGACCCATGACCCATGACCCATGACCCATGACCCATGACCCATATGACCCATATGACCCATGACCCATGACCCATGACCCATATGAGCCATATGACCCATGACCCATGACCCATGACCCATGACCCATGACCCATGACCCATGACCCATGACCCATGACCCATATGACCCATGACCCATGACCCATGACCCATATGAGCCATATGACCAATGACCCATGACCCATGACCCATATGACCCATATGACCCATGACCCATGACCCATGACCCATATGACCCATATGACCAATGACCCATGACCCATGACCCATATGACCCATATGACCCATGACCCATGACCCATGACCCATGACCCATGACCCATGACCCATGACCCATATGACCCATATGACCCATGACCCATGACCCATGACCCATATGAGCCATATGACCCATGACCCATGACCCATGACCCATGACCCATGACCCATGACCCATGACCCATATGACCCATATGACCCATGACCCATGACCCATGTCCCATATGACCCATATGACCCATGACCCATGACCCATGACCCATGACCCATATGAGCCATATGACCCATGACCCATGACCCATGACCCATGACCCATATGACCCATGACCCATATGACCCATATGACCCATGACCCATGACCCATGACCCATGACCCATGACCCATGACCCATGACCCATGACCCATGACCCATGACCCATGACCCATGACCCATGACCCATGACCCATGACCCATGACCCATGACCCATGACCCATGACCCATGACCCATGACCCATGACCCATGACCCATGACCCATGACCCATGACCCATGACCCATGACCCATGACCCATGACCCATGACACATGACCCATGACCCATGACCCATGACCCATGACCCATGACCCATATGACCCATATGACCCATATGACCCATATGACCCATGACCCATGACCCATATGACCCATGACCCATGACCCATATGACCCATATGACCCATGACCCATGACCCATGACGCATGACCCATGACCCATGACCCATGACCCATGACCCATGACCCATGACCCATGACCCATGACCCATATGACCCATGACCCATGACCCATGACCCATGACCCATATGACCCATATGACCCATGACCCATGACCCATGTCCCATATGACCCATATGACCCATGACCCATGACCCATGACCCATGACCCATATGAGCCATATGACCCATGACCCATGACCCATGACCCATGACCCATGACCCATATGACCCATATGACCCATGACCCATATGACCCATATGACCCATGACCCATGACCCATGACCCATGACCCATGACCCATGACCCATGACCCATGACCCATATGACCCATATGACCCATATGACCCATATGACCCATGACCCATGACCCATGACCCATGACCCATGACCCATGACCCATGACCCATGACCCATATGACCCATATGACCCATGACCCATGACCCATGACCCATGACCCATGACCCATGACCCATGACGCATGACCCATGACCCATGACCCATGACCCATGACCCATGACCCATGACCCATGACCCATGACCCATGACCCATATGACCCATGACCCATGACCCATGACCCATATGACCCATATGACCCATATGACCCATGACCCATATGACCCATATGACCCATGACCCATGACCCATGACCCATGACCCATGACCCATGACCCATGACCCATGACCCATGACCCATATGACCCATATGACCCATATGACCCATATGACCCATGACCCATGACCCATATGACCCATGACCCATGACCCATATGACCCATGACCCATGACCCATGACCCATGACCCATGACCCATGACCCATGACCCATGACCCATGACCCATATGACCCATATGACCCATATGACCCATATGACCCATGACCCATGACCCATGTCCCATATGACCCATATGACCCATGACCCATGACCCATGACCCATGACCCATGACCCATGACCCATGACCCATGACCCATGACCCATGACCCATGACCCATGACCCATATGACCCATGACCCATGACCCATGACCCATATGACACATATGACCCATGACCCATATGACCCATATGACCCATGACCCATGACCCATGACCCATGACCCATGACCCATGACCCATGACCCATGACGCATGACCCATGACCCATGACCCATGACCCATGACCCATGACCCATGACCCATGACCCATGACCCATGACCCATATGACCCATGACCCATGACCCATGACCCATATGACCCATATGACCCATATGACCCATGACCCATATGACCCATATGACCCATGACCCATGACCCATGACCCATGACCCATGACCCATGACCCATGACCCATGACCCATGACCCATATGACCCATATGACCCATATGACCCATATGACCCATGACCCATGACCCATGACCCATGACCCATGACCCATGACCCATGACCCATATGACCCATGACCCATGACCCATGACCCATATGACCCATATGACCCATGACCCATATGACCCATATGACCCATGACCCATGACCCATGACCCATGACCCATGACCCATGACCCATGACCCATGACCCATGACCCATATGACCCATATGACCCATATGACCCATATGACCCATGACCCATGACCCATGTCCCATATGACCCATATGACCCATGACCCATGACCCATGACCCATGACCCATGACCCATGACCCATGACCCATGACCCATGACCCATGACCCATGACCCATGACCCATATGACCCATGACCCATGACCCATGACCCATATGACACATATGACCCATGACCCATATGACCCATATGACCCATGACCCATGACCCATGACCCATGACCCATGACCCATGACCCATGACCCATGACCCATGACCCATATGACCCATATGACCCATATGACCCATATGACCCATGACCCATGACCCATATGACCCATGACCCATGACCCATATGACCCATGACCCATGACCCATGACCCATGACCCATGACCCATGACCCATGACGCATGACCCATGACCCATGACCCATGACCCATGACCCATGACCCATGACCCATGACCCATGACCCATGACCCATATGACCCATGACCCATGACCCATGACCCATATGACCCATATGACCCATGACCCATATGACCCATATGACCCATGACCCATGACCCATGACCCATGACCCATGACCCATGACCCATGACCCATGACCCATGACCCATGACCCATGACCCATATGACCCATATGACCCATATGACCCATATGACCCATGACCCATGACCCATGTCCCATATGACCCATATGACCCATGACCCATGACCCATGACCCATGACCCATGACCCATGACCCATGACCCATGACCCATGACCCATGACCCATGACCCATGACCCATGACCCATGACCCATGACCCATGACCCATGACCCATATGACCCATGACCCATGACCCATGACCCATATGACACATATGACCCATGACCCATATGACCCATATGACCCATGACCCATGACCCATGACCCATGACCCATGACCCATGACCCATGACCCATGACCCATGACCCATGACCCATGACCCATGACCCATGACCCATGACCCATGACCCATGACCCATGACCCATAACCCATGACCCATGACCCATATGACCCATATGACCCATATGACCCATGACCCATGACCCATGACCCATATGACCCATATGACCCATGACCCATGACCCATGACCCATGACCCATGACCCATGACCCATGACCCATGACGCATGACCCATGACCCATGACCCATGACCCATGACCCATGACCCATGACCCATGACCCATGACCCATGACCCATATGACCCATGACCCATGACCCATGACCCATGACCCATATGACCCATATGACCCATGACCCATGACCCATGACCCATGACCCATAACCCATGACCCATATGACCCATGACCCATGACCCATGACCCATGACCCATGACCCATGACCCATGACCCATGACGCATGACCCATGACCCATGACCCATGACCCATGACCCATGACCCATGACCCATGACCCATGACCCATGACCCATATGACCCATGACCCATGACCCATGACCCATGACCCATGACCCATGACCCATGACCCATGACCCATGACCCATGACCCATAACCCATGACCCATGACCCATATGACCCATATGACCCATATGACCCATGACCCATGACCCATGACCCATATGACCCATATGACCCATGACCCATGACCCATGACCCATGACCCATGACCCATGACCCATGACCCATGACGCATGACCCATGACCCATGACCCATGACCCATGACCCATGACCCATGACCCATGACCCATGACCCATATGACCCATGACCCATGACCCATGACCCATGACCCATATGACCCATATGACCCATGACCCATGACCCATGTCCCATATGACCCATATGACCCATGACCCATGACCCATGACCCATGACCCATGACCCATGACCCATGACCCATGACCCATGACCCATGACCCATGACCCATGACCCATGACCCATGACCCATGACCCATATGACCCATGACCCATGACCCATGACCCATGACCCATGACCCATATGACCCATATGACCCATATGACCCATGACCCATGACCCATGACCCATATGACCCATATGACCCATGACCCATGACCCATGACCCATGACCCATGACCCATGACCCATGACCCATGACGCATGACCCATGACCCATGACCCATGACCCATGACCCATGACCCATGACCCATGACCCATGACCCATGACCCATATGACCCATGACCCATGACCCATGACCCATGACCCATGACCCATGACCCATGACCCATGACCCATGACCCATGACCCATAACCCATGACCCATGACCCATATGACCCATATGACCCATATGACCCATGACCCATGACCCATGACCCATATGACCCATATGACCCATGACCCATGACCCATGACCCATGACCCATGACCCATGACCCATGACCCATGACGCATGACCCATGACCCATGACCCATGACCCATGACCCATGACCCATGACCCATGACCCATGACCCATATGACCCATGACCCATGACCCATGACCCATGACCCATATGACCCATATGACCCATGACCCATGACCCATGTCCCATATGACCCATATGACCCATGACCCATGACCCATGACCCATGACCCATGACCCATGACCCATGACCCATGACCCATGACCCATGACCCATATGAGCCATATGACCCATGACCCATGACCCATGACCCATGACCCATATGACCCATATGACCCATGACCCATATGACCCATATGACCCATGACCCATGACCCATGACCCATGACCCATGACCCATGACCCATGACCCATGACCCATGACCCATGACCCATGACCCATGACCCATGACCCATGACCCATGACCCATGACCCATGACCCATGACCCATGACCCATGACCCATGACCCATGACCCATATGACCCATATGACCCATATGACCCATGACCCATGACCCATGACCCATATGACCCATATGACCCATGACCCATGACCCATGACCCATGACCCATGACCCATGACCCATGACCCATGACCCATGACGCATGACCCATGACCCATGACCCATGACCCATGACCCATGACCCATGACCCATGACCCATGACCCATATGACCCATGACCCATGACCCATGACCCATGACCCATATGACCCATATGACCCATGACCCATGACCCATGTCCCATATGACCCATATGACCCATGACCCATGACCCATGACCCATGACCCATGACCCATGACCCATGACCCATGACCCATGACCCATATGAGCCATATGACCCATGACCCATGACCCATGACCCATGACCCATATGACCCATATGACCCATGACCCATATGACCCATATGACCCATGACCCATGACCCATGACCCATGACCCATGACCCATGACCCATGACCCATGACCCATGACCCATGACCCATGACCCATGACCCATGACCCATGACCCATGACCCATGACCCATGACCCATGACCCATGACCCATGACCCATGACCCATGACCCATGACCCATGACCCATATGACCCATATGACCCATATGACCCATATGACCCATGACCCATGACCCATATGACCCATGACCCATGACCCATATGACCCATATGACCCATATGACCCATGACCCATGACCCATGACCCATATGACCCATATGACCCATGACCCATGACCCATGACCCATGACCCATGACCCATGACCCATGACCCATATGACCCATATGACCCATGACCCATGACCCATGACCCATGACCCATGAGCCATGACCCATGACCCATGACGCATGACCCATGACCCATGACCCATGACCCATGACCCATGACCCATGACCCATGACCCATGACCCATATGACCCATATGACCCATATGACCCATATGACCCATGACCCATGACACATATGACCCATGACCCATGACCCATATGACCCATGACCCATGACCCATATGACCCATATGACCCATATGACCCATGACCCATGACCCATGACCCATATGACCCATATGACCCATGACCCATGACCCATGACCCATGGCCCATGACCCATGACCCATGACCCATGACCCATGACCCATGACCCATGACCCATGACCCATGACCCATGACCCATGACCCATGACCCATGATCCATGACCCATGACCCATGACCCATGACCCATGACCCATATGACCCATATGACCCATGACCCATGACCCATGACCCATATGACCCATATGACCCATGACCAATGACCCATAACCCATATGACCCATAACCCATATGACCCATAACCCATATGACCCATAACCCATATGACCCATATGACCCATGACCCATGACCCATATGACCCATATGACCCATGACCCATGACCCATGACCCATATGACCCATGACCCATGACCCATGACCCATATGACCCATATGACCCATGACCCATGACCCATGACCCATATGACCATTATGACCCATGACCCATGACCCATGACCCATATGACCCATATGACCCATGACCCATGACCCATGACCCATGACCCATGACCCATGACCCATGACCCATGACCCATGACCCATGACCCATGACCCATGACCCATGACCCATGACCCATGACCCATGACCCATATGACCCATATGACCCATGACCCATGACCCATGACCCATATGAGCCATATGACCCATGACCCAAGACCCATATGACCCATATGACCCATGACCCATGACCCATGACCCATGACCCATGACCCATGACCCATGACCCATGACCCATGACCCATGACCCATGACCCATGACCCATGACCCATGACCCATGACCCATATGACCCATATGACCCATATGACCCATGACCCATGACCCATGACCCATATGACCCATATGACCCATGACCCATGACCCATGACCCATGACCCATGACCCATGACCCATGACCCATGACCCATGACCCATGACCCATATGACCCATGACCCATGACCCATGACCCATATGAGCCATATGACCAATGACCCATGACCCATGACCCATATGACCCATATGACCCATGACCCATGACCCATGACCCATATGACCCATATGACCAATGACCCATGACCCATGACCCATATGACCCATATGACCCATGACCCATGACCCATGACCCATGACCCATATGACCCATATGACCCATATGACCCATATGACCCATGACCCATGACCCATGACCCATGACCCATGACCCATGACCCATGACCCATGACCCATGACCCATGACCCATGACCCATGACCCATGACCCATGACCCATGACCCATGACCCATGACCCATGACCCATGACCCATGACCCATGACCCATGACCCATGACCCATGACCCATGACACATGACCCATGACCCATGACCCATGACCCATGACCCATGACCCATATGACCCATATGACCCATATGACCCATATGACCCATGACCCATGACCCATATGACCCATGACCCATGACCCATATGACCCATATGACCCATGACCCATGACCCATGACGCATGACCCATGACCCATGACCCATGACCCATGACCCATGACCCATGACCCATGACCCATGACCCATATGACCCATGACCCATGACCCATGACCCATGACCCATATGACCCATATGACCCATGACCCATGACCCATGTCCCATATGACCCATATGACCCATGACCCATGACCCATGACCCATGACCCATATGAGCCATATGACCCATGACCCATGACCCATGACCCATGACCCATATGACCCATATGACCCATGACCCATATGACCCATATGACCCATGACCCATGACCCATGACCCATGACCCATGACCCATGACCCATATGACCCATATGACCCATATGACCCATATGACCCATGACCCATGACCCATATGACCCATGACCCATGACCCATATGACCCATATGACCCATATGACCCATGACCCATGACCCATGACCCATATGACCCATATGACCCATGACCCATGACCCATGACCCATGACCCATGACCCATGACCCATGACCCATATGACCCATATGACCCATGACCCATGACCCATGACCCATGACCCATGACCCATGACCCATGACCCATGACGCATGACCCATGACCCATGACCCATGACCCATGACCCATGACCCATGACCCATGACCCATGACCCATATGACCCATGACCCATGACCCATGACCCATATGACCCATATGACCCATGACCCATATGACCCATATGACCCATGACCCATGACCCATGACCCATGACCCATGACCCATGACCCATGACCCATGACCCATGACCCATGACCCATATGACCCATATGACCCATATGACCCATGACCCATGACCCATATGACCCATGACCCATGACCCATATGACCCATGACCCATGACCCATGACCCATGACCCATGACCCATGACCCATGACCCATGACCCATGACCCATGACGCATGACCCATGACCCATGACCCATGACCCATGACCCATGACCCATGACCCATGACCCATGACCCATATGACCCATGACCCATGACCCATGACCCATATGACCCATATGACCCATGACCCATATGACCCATATGACCCATGACCCATGACCCATGACCCATGACCCATGACCCATGACCCATGACCCATGACCCATGACCCATGACCCATGACCCATGACCCATGACCCATATGACCCATATGACCCATATGACCCATATGACCCATATGACCCATATGACCCATATGACCCATATGACCCATATGACCCATATGACCCATGACCCATGACCCATGTCCCATATGACCCATATGACCCATGACCCATGACCCATGACCCATGACCCATGACCCATGACCCATGACCCATGACCCATGACCCATGACCCATGACCCATGACACATGACCCATGACCCATGACCCATGACCCATGACCCATGACCCATATGACCCATATGACCCATATGACCCATATGACCCATGACCCATGACCCATATGACCCATGACCCATGACCCATATGACCCATATGACCCATATGACCCATGACCCATGACCCATGACCCATATGACCCATATGACCCATGACCCATGACCCATGACCCATGACCCATGACCCATGACCCATGACCCATGACCCATGACCCATATGACCCATATGACCCATGACCCATGACCCATGACCCATGACCCATGACCCATGACCCATGACCCATGACCCATGACCCATGACGCATGACCCATGACCCATGACCCATGACCCATGACCCATGACCCATGACCCATGACCCATGACCCATATGACCCATGACCCATGACCCATGACCCATATGACCCATATGACCCATGACCCATATGACCCATATGACCCATGACCCATATGACCCATATGACCCATGACCCATGACCCATGACCCATGACCCATGACCCATGACCCATGACCCATGACCCATGACCCATGACCCATGACCCATGACCCATGACCCATGACCCATGACCCATGACCCATGACCCATGACCCATGACCCATATGACCCATATGACCCATATGACCCATGACCCATGACCCATGACCCATATGACCCATATGACCCATGACCCATGACCCATGACCCATGACCCATGACCCATGACCCATGACCCATGACCCATGACCCATGACCCATGACCCATGACCCATGACCCATGACCCATGACCCATGACCCATGACCCATGACCCATGACCCATGACCCATGACCCATGACCCATGACCCATGACCCATATGACCCATATGACCCATGACCCATGACCCATGACCCATATGAGCCATATGACCCATGACCCAAGACCCATATGACCCATATGACCCATGACCCATGACCCATGACCCATGACCCATGACCCATGACCCATGACCCATGACCCATGACCCATTACCCATGACCCATGACCCATGACCCATATGACCCATATGACCCATATGACCCATGACCCATGACCCATGACCCATATGACCCATATGACCCATGACCCATGACCCATGACCCATGACCCATGACCCATGACCCATGACCCATGACCCATGACCCATGACCCATGACCCATGACCCATGACCCATATGACCCATGACCCATGACCCATGACCCATATGAGCCATATGACCAATGACCCATGACCCATGACCCATATGACCCATATGACCCATGACCCATGACCCATGACCCATATGACCCATATGACCAATGACCCATGACCCATGACCCATGACCCATGACCCATGACGCATGACCCATGACCCATGACCCATGACCCATGACCCATGACCCATGACCCATGACCCATGACCCATATGACCCATGACCCATGACCCATGACCCATGACCCATATGACCCATATGACCCATGACCCATATGACCCATATGACCCATGACCCATATGACCCATATGACCCATGACCCATGACCCATGACCCATGACCCATGACCCATGACCCATGACCCATGACCCATGACCCATGACCCATGACCCATGACCCATGACCCATGACCCATGACCCATGACCCATGACCCATGACCCATGACCCATAACCCATGACCCATGACCCATATGACCCATATGACCCATATGACCCATGACCCATGACCCATGACCCATATGACCCATATGACCCATGACCCATGACCCATGACCCATGACCCATGACCCATGACCCATGACCCATGACGCATGACCCATGACCCATGACCCATGACCCATGACCCATGACCCATGACCCATGACCCATGACCCATGACCCATGACCCATGACCCATGACCCATATGACCCATGACCCATGACCCATGACCCATATGACCCATATGACCCATGACCCATATGACCCATATGACCCATGACCCATGACCCATGACCCATGACCCATGACCCATGACCCATGACCCATGACCCATGACCCATATGACCCATATGACCCATATGACCCATATGACCCATGACCCATGACCCATATGACCCATGACCCATGACCCATATGACCCATGACCCATGACCCATATGACCCATATGACCCATATGACCCATGACCCATGACCCATGACCCATATGACCCATATGACCCATGACCCATGACCCATGACCCATGACCCATGGCCCATGACCCATGACCCATGACCCATGACCCATGACCCATGACCCATGACGCATGACCCATGACCCATGACCCATGACCCATGACCCATGACCCATGACCCATGACCCATGACCCATATGACCCATGACCCATGACCCATGACCCATATGACCCATATGACCCATGACCCATATGACCCATATGACCCATGACCCATGACCCATGACCCATGACCCATGACCCATGACCCATGACCCATGACCCATGACCCATATGACCCATATGACCCATATGACCCATATGACCCATGACCCATGACATATATGACCCATGACCCATGACCCATATGACCCATGACCCATGACCCATATGACCCATATGACCCATATGACCCATGACCCATGACCCATGACCCATATGACCCATATGACCCATGACCCATGACCCATGACCCATGACCCATGACCCATGGCCCATGACCCATGACCCATGACCCATGACCCATGACCCATGACCCATGACCCATGACCCATGACCCATGACCCATGACCCATGACCCATGACCCATGACCCATGACCCATGACCCATGACCCATGACGCATGACCCATGACCCATGACCCATGACCCATGACCCATGACCCATGACCCATATGACCCATGACCCATGACCCATGACCCATGACCCATATGACCCATATGACCCATGACCCATGACCCATGTCCCATATGACCCATATGACCCATGACCCATGACCCATGACCCATGACCCATGACCCATGACCCATGACCCATGACCCATGACCCATGACCCATGACCCATGACCCATGACCCATGACCCATGACCCATAACCCATGACCCATGACCCATATGACCCATATGACCCATATGACCCATGACCCATGACCCATGACCCATATGACCCATATGACCCATGACCCATGACCCATGACCCATGACCCATGACCCATGACCCATGACCCATGACGCATGACCCATGACCCATGACCCATGACCCATGACCCATGACCCATGACCCATGACCCATGACCCATGACCCATATGACCCATGACCCATGACCCATGACCCATGACCCATATGACCCATATGACCCATGACCCATGACCCATGTCCCATATGACCCATATGACCCATGACCCATGACCCATGACCCATGACCCATGACCCATGACCCATATGACCCATATGACCCATATGACCCATATGACCCATGACCCATGACCCATGACCCATGACCCATGACCCATGACCCATGACCCATGACCCATGACCCATGACCCATGACCCATGACCCATGACCCATGACCCATGACCCATGACCCATGACCCATGACCCATGACCCATGACCCATGACCCATGACCCATGACCCATGACCCATGACCCATGACACATGACCCATGACCCATGACCCATGACCCATGACCCATGACCCATATGACCCATATGACCCATATGACCCATATGACCCATATGACCCATGACCCATGACCCATATGACCCATGACCCATGACCCATATGACCCATATGACCCATGACCCATGACCCATGACGCATGACCCATGACCCATGACCCATGACCCATGACCCATGACCCATGACCCATGACCCATGACCCATATGACCCATGACCCATGACCCATGACCCATGACCCATATGACCCATATGACCCATGACCCATGACCCATGTCCCATATGACCCATATGACCCATGACCCATGACCCATGACCCATGACCCATATGAGCCATATGACCCATGACCCATGACCCATGACCCATGACCCATATGACCCATATGACCCATGACCCATATGACCCATATGACCCATGACCCATGACCCATGACCCATGACCCATGACCCATGACCCATATGACCCATATGACCCATATGACCCATATGACCCATGACCCATGACCCATATGACCCATGACCCATGACCCATATGACCCATATGACCCATATGACCCATGACCCATGACCCATGACCCATATGACCCATATGACCCATGACCCATGACCCATGACCCATGACCCATGACCCATGACCCATGACCCATATGACCCATATGACCCATGACCCATGACCCATGACCCATGACCCATGACCCATGACCCATGACCCATGACCCATGACCCATGACCCATATGACCCATGACCCATGACCCATGACCCATGACCCATATGACCCATATGACCCATGACCCATGACCCATGTCCCATATGACCCATATGACCCATGACCCATGACCCATGACCCATGACCCATATGAGCCATATGACCCATGACCCATGACCCATGACCCATGACCCATATGACCCATATGACCCATGACCCATATGACCCATATGACCCATATGACCCATGACCCATGACCCATATGACCCATGACCCATGACCCATATGACCCATGACCCATGACCCATGACCCATGACCCATGACCCATGACCCATGACCCATGACGCATGACCCATATGACCCATATGACCCATGACCCATGACCCATGACCCATATGACCCATATGACCCATGACCCATATGACCCATGACCCATGACCCATGACCCATATGACCCATATGACCCATGACCCATATGACCCATATGACCCATGACCCATGACCCATGACCCATGACCCATGACCCATGACCCATGACCCATGACCCATGACCCATGACCCATGACCCATATGACCCATATGACCCATATGACCCATATGACCCATGACCCATGACCCATGTCCCATATGACCCATATGACCCATGACCCATGACCCATGACCCATGACCCATGACCCATGACCCATGACCCATGACCCATGACCCATGACCCATGACACATGACCCATGACCCATGACCCATGACCCATGACCCATGACCCATATGACCCATATGACCCATATGACCCATATGACCCATGACCCATGACCCATATGACCCATGACCCATGACCCATATGACCCATATGACCCATATGACCCATGACCCATGACCCATGACCCATATGACCCATATGACCCATGACCCATGACCCATGACCCATGACCCATGACCCATATGACCCATATGACCCATGACCCATGACCCATGACCCATGACCCATGACCCATGACCCATGACCCATGACCCATGACGCATGACCCATGACCCATGACCCATGACCCATGACCCATGACCCATGACCCATGACCCATATGACCCATGACCCATGACCCATGACCCATGACCCATATGACCCATATGACCCATGACCCATATGACCCATATGACCCATGACCCATATGACCCATATGACCCATGACCCATGACCCATGACCCATGACCCATGACCCATGACCCATGACCCATGACCCATGACCCATGACCCATGACCCATGACCCATGACCCATGACCCATGACCCATGACCCATGACCCATAACCCATGACCCATGACCCATATGACCCATATGACCCATATGACCCATGACCCATGACCCATGACCCATATGACCCATATGACCCATGACCCATGACCCATGACCCATGACCCATGACCCATGACCCATGACCCATGACGCATGACCCATGACCCATGACCCATGACCCATGACCCATGACCCATGACCCATGACCCATGACCCATGACCCATGACCCATGACCCATGACCCATGACCCATGACCCATATGACCCATGACCCATGACCCATGACCCATATGACCCATATGACCCATGACCCATATGACCCATATGACCCATGACCCATGACCCATGACCCATGACCCATGACCCATGACCCATGACCCATGACCCATGACCCATATGACCCATATGACCCATATGACCCATATGACCCATGACCCATGACCCATATGACCCATGACCCATGACCCATATGACCCATGACCCATGACCCATATGACCCATATGACCCATATGACCCATGACCCATGACCCATGACCCATATGACCCATATGACCCATGACCCATGACCCATGACCCATGACCCATGGCCCATGACCCATGACCCATGACCCATGACCCATGACCCATGACCCATGACCCATGACCCATGACCCATGACCCATGACCCATGACCCATGACCCAATACCCATGACCCATGACCCATGACCCATGACCCATGACGCATGACCCATGACCCATGACCCATGACCCATGACCCATGACCCATGACCCATGACCCATGACCCATATGACCCATGACCCATGACCCATGACCCATATGACCCATATGACCCATGACCCATATGACCCATATGACCCATGACCCATGACCCATGACCCATGACCCATGACCCATGACCCATGACCCATGACCCATGACCCATGACCCATATGACCCATATGACCCATATGACCCATATGACCCATATGACCCATGACCCATGACACATATGACCCATGACCCATGACCCATATGACCCATGACCCATGACCCATATGACCCATATGACCCATATGACCCATGACCCATGACCCATGACCCATATGACCCATATGACCCATGACCCATGACCCATGACCCATGACCCATGGCCCATGACCCATGACCCATGACCCATGACCCATGACCCATGACCCATGACCCATGACCCATGACCCATGACCCATGACCCATATGACCCATGACCCATGACCCATGACCCATGACCCATATGACCCATATGACCCATGACCCATGACCCATGTCCCATATGACCCATATGACCCATGACCCATGACCCATGACCCATGACCCATGACCCATGACCCATGACCCATGACCCATGACCCATGACCCATGACCCATGACCCATGACCCATGACCCATGACCCATGACCCATGACCCATAACCCATGACCCATGACCCATATGACCCATATGACCCATATGACCCATGACCCATGACCCATGACCCATATGACCCATATGACCCATGACCCATGACCCATGACCCATGACCCATGACCCATGACCCATGACCCATGACGCATGACCCATGACCCATGACCCATGACCCATGACCCATGACCCATGACCCATGACCCATGACCCATGACCCATATGACCCATGACCCATGACCCATGACCCATGACCCATATGACCCATATGACCCATGACCCATGACCCATGTCCCATATGACCCATATGACCCATGACCCATGACCCATGACCCATGACCCATGACCCATGACCCATGACCCATGACCCATATGACCCATGACCCATGACCCATGACCCATATGACCCATATGACCCATGACCCATATGACCCATATGACCCATGACCCATGACCCATGACCCATGACCCATGACCCATGACCCATGACCCATGACCCATGACCCATATGACCCATATGACCCATATGACCCATATGACCCATGACCCATGACATATATGACCCATGACCCATGACCCATATGACCCATGACCCATGACCCATATGACCCATATGACCCATATGACCCATGACCCATGACCCATGACCCATATGACCCATATGACCCATGACCCATGACCCATGACCCATGACCCATGGCCCATGACCCATGACCCATGACCCATGACCCATGACCCATGACCCATGACCCATGACCCATGACCCATGACCCATGACCCATGACCCATGACCCATGACCCATGACCCATGACCCATGACCCATGACGCATGACCCATGACCCATGACCCATGACCCATGACCCATGACCCATGACCCATATGACCCATGACCCATGACCCATGACCCATGACCCATATGACCCATATGACCCATGACCCATGACCCATGTCCCATATGACCCATATGACCCATGACCCATGACCCATGACCCATGACCCATGACCCATGACCCATGACCCATGACCCATGACCCATGACCCATGACCCATGACCCATGACCCATGACCCATGACCCATGACCCATGACCCATATGACCCATATGACCCATGACCCATATGACCCATATGACCCATGACCCATGACCCATGACCCATGACGCATGACCCATGACCCATGACCCATGACCCATGACCCATGACCCATGACCCATGACCCATGACCCATATGACCCATGACCCATGACCCATGACCCATATGACCCATATGACCCATGACCCATATGACCCATATGACCCATGACCCATGACCCATGACCCATGACCCATGACCCATGACCCATGACCCATGACCCATGACCCATATGACCCATATGACCCATATGACCCATATGACCCATGACCCATGACATATATGACCCATGACCCATGACCCATATGACCCATGACCCATGACCCATATGACCCATATGACCCATATGACCCATGACCCATGACCCATGACCCATATGACCCATATGACCCATGACCCATGACCCATGACCCATGACCCATGGCCCATGACCCATGACCCATGACCCATGACCCATGACCCATGACCCATGACCCATGACCCATGACCCATGACCCATGACCCATGACCCATGACCCATGACCCATGACCCATGACCCATGACCCATGACGCATGACCCATGACCCATGACCCATGACCCATGACCCATGACCCATGACCCATATGACCCATGACCCATGACCCATGACCCATGACCCATATGACCCATATGACCCATGACCCATGACCCATGTCCCATATGACCCATATGACCCATGACCCATGACCCATGACCCATGACCCATGACCCATGACCCATGACCCATGACCCATGACCCATGACCCATGACCCATGACCCATGACCCATGACCCATGACCCATGACCCATGACCCATAACCCATGACCCATGACCCATATGACCCATATGACCCATATGACCCATGACCCATGACCCATGACCCATATGACCCATATGACCCATGACCCATGACCCATGACCCATGACCCATGACCCATGACCCATGACCCATGACGCATGACCCATGACCCATGACCCATGACCCATGACCCATGACCCATGACCCATGACCCATGACCCATGACCCATGACCCATATGACCCATGACCCATGACCCATGACCCATGACCCATATGACCCATATGACCCATGACCCATGACCCATGTCCCATATGACCCATATGACCCATGACCCATGACCCATGACCCATGACCCATGACCCATATGACCCATATGACCCATATGACCCATATGACCCATGACCCATGACCCATGACCCATGACCCATGACCCATGACCCATGACCCATGACCCATGACCCATGACCCATGACCCATGACCCATGACCCATGACCCATGACCCATGACCCATGACCCATGACCCATGACCCATGACCCATGACCCATGACCCATGACCCATGACCCATGACACATGACCCATGACCCATGACCCATGACCCATGACCCATGACCCATATGACCCATATGACCCATATGACCCATATGACCCATATGACCCATGACCCATGACCCATATGACCCATGACCCATGACCCATATGACCCATATGACCCATGACCCATGACCCATGACGCATGACCCATGACCCATGACCCATGACCCATGACCCATGACCCATGACCCATGACCCATGACCCATATGACCCATGACCCATGACCCATGACCCATGACCCATATGACCCATATGACCCATGACCCATGACCCATGTCCCATATGACCCATATGACCCATGACCCATGACCCATGACCCATGACCCATATGAGCCATATGACCCATGACCCATGACCCATGACCCATGACCCATATGACCCATATGACCCATGACCCATATGACCCATATGACCCATGACCCATGACCCATGACCCATGACCCATGACCCATGACCCATATGACCCATATGACCCATATGACCCATATGACCCATGACCCATGACCCATATGACCCATGACCCATGACCCATATGACCCATATGACCCATATGACCCATGACCCATGACCCATGACCCATATGACCCATATGACCCATGACCCATGACCCATGACCCATGACCCATGACCCATGACCCATGACCCATATGACCCATATGACCCATGACCCATGACCCATGACCCATGACCCATGACCCATGACCCATGACCCATGACCCATGACCCATGACCCATGACCCATATGACCCATGACCCATGACCCATGACCCATGACCCATATGACCCATATGACCCATGACCCATGACCCATGTCCCATATGACCCATATGACCCATGACCCATGACCCATGACCCATGACCCATATGAGCCATATGACCCATGACCCATGACCCATGACCCATGACCCATATGACCCATATGACCCATGACCCATATGACCCATATGACCCATATGACCCATGACCCATGACCCATATGACCCATGACCCATGACCCATATGACCCATGACCCATGACCCATGACCCATGACCCATGACCCATGACGCATGACCCATATGACCCATATGACCCATGACCCATGACCCATGACCCATATGACCCATATGACCCATGACCCATATGACCCATGACCCATGACCCATGACCCATATGACCCATATGACCCATGACCCATATGACCCATATGACCCATGACCCATGACCCATGACCCATGACCCATGACCCATGACCCATGACCCATGACCCATGACCCATGACCCATGACCCATATGACCCATATGACCCATATGACCCATATGACCCATGACCCATGACCCATGTCCCATATGACCCATATGACCCATGACCCATGACCCATGACCCATGACCCATGACCCATGACCCATGACCCATGACCCATGACCCATGACCCATGACACATGACCCATGACCCATGACCCATGACCCATGACCCATGACCCATATGACCCATATGACCCATATGACCCATATGACCCATGACCCATGACCCATATGACCCATGACCCATGACCCATATGACCCATATGACCCATATGACCCATGACCCATGACCCATGACCCATATGACCCATATGACCCATGACCCATGACCCATGACCCATGACCCATGACCCATGACCCATGACCCATGACCCATATGACCCATGACCCATGACCCATGACCCATGACCCATGACCCATGACCCATGACCCATGACCCATGACCCATGACCCATGACCCATGACCCATGACCCATGACCCATGACCCATGACCCATGACCCATGACCCATGACCCATGACCCATGACCCATGACCCATGACCCATATGACCCATATGACCCATGACCCATATGACCCATATGACCCATGACCCATATGACCCATATGACCCATGACCCATGACCCATGACCCATGACCATGACCCATGACCCATGACCCATGACCCATGACCATGACCCATGACCCATGACCCATGACCCATGACCCATGACCCATGACCCATGACCCATGACCCATGACCCATGACCCATATGACCCATATGACCCTATGACCCATGACCCATGACCCATGACCCATATGACCCATATGACCCATGACCCATGACCCATGACCCATGACCCATGACCCATGACCCATGACCCATGACCCATGACCCATGACCCATGACCCATGACCCATGACCCATGACCCATGACCCATGACCCATGACCCATGACCCATGACCCATGACCCATGACCCATGACCCATGACCCATGACCCATATGACCCATGACCATGACCCATGACCCATATGACCCATATGACCCATGACCCATATGACCCATATGACCCATGACCCATGACCCATGACCCATGACCCATGACCCATGACCCATGACCCATATGACCCATATGACCCATATGACCCATATGACCCATGACCCATGACCCATATGACCCATGACCCATGACCCATATGACCCATGACCCATGACCCATATGACCCATATGACCCATATGACCCATGACCCATGACCCATGACCCATATGACCCATATGACCCATGACCCATGACCATGACCCATGACCCATGGCCCATGACCCATGACCCATGACCCATGACCCATGACCCATGACCCATGACCCATGACCCATGACCCATGACCCATGACCCATGACCCATGACCCATGACCCAATACCCATGACCCATGACCCATGACCCATGACCCATGACGCATGACCCATGACCCATGACCCATGACCCATGACCCATGACCCATGACCCATATGACCCATGACCCATGACCCATGACCCATATGACCCATATGACCCATGACCCATATGACCCATATGACCCATGACCCATGACCCATGACCCATGACCCATGACCCATGACCCATGACCCATGACCCATGACCCATGACCCATATGACCCATATGACCCATATGACCCATATGACCCATGACCCATGACACATATGACCCATGACCCATGACCCATATGACCCATGACCCATGACCCATATGACCCATATGACCCATATGACCCATGACCCATGACCCATGACCCATATGACCCATATGACCCATGACCCATGACCCATGACCCATGACCCATGGCCCATGACCCATGACCCATGACCCATGACCCATGACCCATGACCCATGACCCATGACCCATGACCCATGACCCATGACCCATGACCCATGACCCATGACCCATGACCCATGACCCATGACCCATGACCCATGACCCATGACCCATGACCCATGACCCATATGACCCATATGACCCATGACCCATGACCCATGACCCATATGACCCATATGACCCATGACCAATGACCCATAACCCATATGACCCATAACCCATATGACCCATAACCCATATGACCCATAACCCATATGACCCATATGACCCATGACCCATGACCCATATGACCCATATGACCCATGACCCATGACCCATGACCCATATGACCCATGACCCATGACCCATGACCCATATGACCCATATGACCCATGACCCATGACCCATGACCCATATGACCATTATGACCCATGACCCATGACCCATGACCCATATGACCCATATGACCCATGACCCATGACCCATGACCCATGACCCATGACCCATGACCCATGACCCATGACCCATGACCCATGACCCATGACCCATGACCCATGACCCATGACCCATGACCCATATGACCCATATGACCCATGACCCATGACCCATGACCCATATGAGCCATATGACCCATGACCCAAGACCCATATGACCCATATGACCCATGACCCATGACCCATGACCTATGACCCATGACCCATGACCCATGACCCATGACCCATGACCCATGACCCATGACCCATGACCCATGACCCATGACCCATGACCCATGACCCATATGACCCATATGACCCATGACCCATGACCCATGACCCATGACCCATATGACCCATATGACCCATATGACCCATGACCCATGACCCATGACCCATATGACCCATATGACCCATGACCCATGACCCATGACCCATGACCCATGACCCATGACCCATGACCCATGACCCATGACCCATGACCCATGACCCATGACCCATGACCCATGACCCATATGACCCATGACCCATGACCCATGACCCATATGAGCCATATGACCAATGACCCATGACCCATGACCCATATGACCCATATGACCCATGACCCATGACCCATGACCCATATGACCCATATGACCAATGACCCATGACCCATGACCCATATGACCCATATGACCCATGACCCATGACCCATGACCCATGACCCATGACCCATGACCCATGACCCATGACCCATGACCCATGACCCATATGACCCATATGACCCATGACCCATGACCCATGACCCATATGAGCCATATGACCCATGACCCATGACCCATGACCCATGACCCATGACCCATGACCCATGACCCATGACCCATGACCCATATGACCCATGACCCATGACCCATGACCCATATGAGCCATATGACCAATGACCCATGACCCATGACCCATATGACCCATATGACCCATGACCCATGACCCATGACCCATATGACCCATATGACCAATGACCCATGACCCATGACCCATATGACCCATATGACCCATGACCCATGACCCATGACCCATGACCCATGACCCATGACCCATGACCCATATGACCCATATGACCCATGACCCATGACCCATGACCCATATGAGCCATATGACCCATGACCCATGACCCATGACCCATGACCCATGACCCATGACCCATGACCCATATGACCCATATGACCCATGACCCATGACCCATGTCCCATATGACCCATATGACCCATGACCCATGACCCATGACCCATGACCCATATGAGCCATATGACCCATGACCCATGACCCATGACCCATGACCCATATGACCCATGACCCATATGACCCATATGACCCATGACCCATGACCCATGACCCATGACCCATGACCCATGACCCATGACCCATGACCCATGACCCATGACCCATGACCCATGACCCATGACCCATGACCCATGACCCATGACCCATGACCCATGACCCATGACCCATGACCCATGACCCATGACCCATGACCCATGACCCATGACCCATGACCCATGACCCATGACCCATGACCCATGACCCATGACACATGACCCATGACCCATGACCCATGACCCATGACCCATGACCCATATGACCCATATGACCCATATGACCCATATGACCCATGACCCATGACCCATATGACCCATGACCCATGACCCATATGACCCATATGACCCATGACCCATGACCCATGACGCATGACCCATGACCCATGACCCATGACCCATGACCCATGACCCATGACCCATGACCCATGACCCATATGACCCATGACCCATGACCCATGACCCATGACCCATATGACCCATATGACCCATGACCCATGACCCATGTCCCATATGACCCATATGACCCATGACCCATGACCCATGACCCATGACCCATATGAGCCATATGACCCATGACCCATGACCCATGACCCATGACCCATGACCCATATGACCCATATGACCCATGACCCATATGACCCATATGACCCATGACCCATGACCCATGACCCATGACCCATGACCCATGACCCATGACCCATGACCCATATGACCCATATGACCCATATGACCCATATGACCCATGACCCATGACCCATGACCCATGACCCATGACCCATGACCCATGACCCATGACCCATATGACCCATATGACCCATGACCCATGACCCATGACCCATGACCCATGACCCATGACCCATGACGCATGACCCATGACCCATGACCCATGACCCATGACCCATGACCCATGACCCATGACCCATGACCCATGACCCATATGACCCATGACCCATGACCCATGACCCATATGACCCATATGACCCATATGACCCATGACCCATATGACCCATATGACCCATGACCCATGACCCATGACCCATGACCCATGACCCATGACCCATGACCCATGACCCATGACCCATATGACCCATATGACCCATATGACCCATATGACCCATGACCCATGACCCATATGACCCATGACCCATGACCCATATGACCCATGACCCATGACCCATGACCCATGACCCATGACCCATGACCCATGACCCATGACCCATGACCCATATGACCCATATGACCCATATGACCCATATGACCCATGACCCATGACCCATGTCCCATATGACCCATATGACCCATGACCCATGACCCATGACCCATGACCCATGACCCATGACCCATGACCCATGACCCATGACCCATGACCCATGACCCATGACCCATATGACCCATGACCCATGACCCATGACCCATATGACACATATGACCCATGACCCATATGACCCATATGACCCATGACCCATGACCCATGACCCATGACCCATGACCCATGACCCATGACCCATGACGCATGACCCATGACCCATGACCCATGACCCATGACCCATGACCCATGACCCATGACCCATGACCCATGACCCATATGACCCATGACCCATGACCCATGACCCATATGACCCATATGACCCATATGACCCATGACCCATATGACCCATATGACCCATGACCCATGACCCATGACCCATGACCCATGACCCATGACCCATGACCCATGACCCATGACCCATATGACCCATATGACCCATATGACCCATATGACCCATGACCCATGACCCATGACCCATGACCCATGACCCATGACCCATGACCCATATGACCCATGACCCATGACCCATGACCCATATGACCCATATGACCCATGACCCATATGACCCATATGACCCATGACCCATGACCCATGACCCATGACCCATGACCCATGACCCATGACCCATGACCCATGACCCATATGACCCATATGACCCATATGACCCATATGACCCATGACCCATGACCCATGTCCCATATGACCCATATGACCCATGACCCATGACCCATGACCCATGACCCATGACCCATGACCCATGACCCATGACCCATGACCCATGACCCATGACCCATGACCCATATGACCCATGACCCATGACCCATGACCCATATGACACATATGACCCATGACCCATATGACCCATATGACCCATGACCCATGACCCATGACCCATGACCCATGACCCATGACCCATGACCCATGACCCATGACCCATATGACCCATATGACCCATATGACCCATATGACCCATGACCCATGACCCATATGACCCATGACCCATGACCCATATGACCCATGACCCATGACCCATGACCCATGACCCATGACCCATGACCCATGACGCATGACCCATGACCCATGACCCATGACCCATGACCCATGACCCATGACCCATGACCCATGACCCATGACCCATATGACCCATGACCCATGACCCATGACCCATATGACCCATATGACCCATGACCCATATGACCCATATGACCCATGACCCATGACCCATGACCCATGACCCATGACCCATGACCCATGACCCATGACCCATGACCCATGACCCATGACCCATATGACCCATATGACCCATATGACCCATATGACCCATGACCCATGACCCATGTCCCATATGACCCATATGACCCATGACCCATGACCCATGACCCATGACCCATGACCCATGACCCATGACCCATGACCCATGACCCATGACCCATGACCCATGACCCATGACCCATGACCCATGACCCATGACCCATGACCCATATGACCCATGACCCATGACCCATGACCCATATGACACATATGACCCATGACCCATATGACCCATATGACCCATGACCCATGACCCATGACCCATGACCCATGACCCATGACCCATGACCCATGACCCATGACCCATGACCCATGACCCATGACCCATGACCCATGACCCATGACCCATGACCCATGACCCATAACCCATGACCCATGACCCATATGACCCATATGACCCATATGACCCATGACCCATGACCCATGACCCATATGACCCATATGACCCATGACCCATGACCCATGACCCATGACCCATGACCCATGACCCATGACCCATGACGCATGACCCATGACCCATGACCCATGACCCATGACCCATGACCCATGACCCATGACCCATGACCCATATGACCCATGACCCATGACCCATGACCCATGACCCATATGACCCATATGACCCATGACCCATGACCCATGTCCCATATGACCCATATGACCCATGACCCATGACCCATGACCCATGACCCATGACCCATGACCCATGACCCATGACCCATGACCCATGACCCATGACCCATGACCCATGACCCATGACCCATAACCCATGACCCATGACCCATATGACCCATATGACCCATATGACCCATGACCCATGACCCATGACCCATATGACCCATATGACCCATGACCCATGACCCATGACCCATGACCCATGACCCATGACCCATGACCCATGACGCATGACCCATGACCCATGACCCATGACCCATGACCCATGACCCATGACCCATGACCCATGACCCATATGACCCATGACCCATGACCCATGACCCATGACCCATATGACCCATATGACCCATGACCCATGACCCATGTCCCATATGACCCATATGACCCATGACCCATGACCCATGACCCATGACCCATGACCCATGACCCATGACCCATGACCCATGACCCATGACCCATATGAGCCATATGACCCATGACCCATGACCCATGACCCATGACCCATATGACCCATATGACCCATGACCCATATGACCCATATGACCCATGACCCATGACCCATGACCCATGACCCATGACCCATGACCCATGACCCATGACCCATGACCCATGACCCATGACCCATGACCCATGACCCATGACCCATGACCCATGACCCATGACCCATGACCCATGACCCATGACCCATGACCCATGACCCATATGACCCATATGACCCATATGACCCATGACCCATGACCCATGACCCATATGACCCATATGACCCATGACCCATGACCCATGACCCATGACCCATGACCCATGACCCATGACCCATGACCCATGACGCATGACCCATGACCCATGACCCATGACCCATGACCCATGACCCATGACCCATGACCCATGACCCATATGACCCATGACCCATGACCCATGACCCATGACCCATATGACCCATATGACCCATGACCCATGACCCATGTCCCATATGACCCATATGACCCATGACCCATGACCCATGACCCATGACCCATGACCCATGACCCATGACCCATGACCCATGACCCATATGAGCCATATGACCCATGACCCATGACCCATGACCCATGACCCATATGACCCATATGACCCATGACCCATATGACCCATATGACCCATGACCCATGACCCATGACCCATGACCCATGACCCATGACCCATGACCCATGACCCATGACCCATGACCCATGACCCATGACCCATGACCCATGACCCATGACCCATGACCCATGACCCATGACCCATGACCCATGACCCATGACCCATGACCCATGACCCATGACCCATATGACCCATATGACCCATATGACCCATATGACCCATGACCCATGACCCATATGACCCATGACCCATGACCCATATGACCCATATGACCCATATGACCCATGACCCATGACCCATGACCCATATGACCCATATGACCCATGACCCATGACCCATGACCCATGACCCATGACCCATGACCCATGACCCATATGACCCATATGACCCATGACCCATGACCCATGACCCATGACCCATGAGCCATGACCCATGACCCATGACGCATGACCCATGACCCATGACCCATGACCCATGACCCATGACCCATGACCCATGACCCATGACCCATATGACCCATATGACCCATATGACCCATATGACCCATGACCCATGACACATATGACCCATGACCCATGACCCATATGACCCATGACCCATGACCCATATGACCCATATGACCCATATGACCCATGACCCATGACCCATGACCCATATGACCCATATGACCCATGACCCATGACCCATGACCCATGGCCCATGACCCATGACCCATGACCCATGACCCATGACCCATGACCCATGACCCATGACCCATGACCCATGACCCATGACCCATGACCCATGACCCATGATCCATGACCCATGACCCATGACCCATGACCCATGACCCATATGACCCATATGACCCATGACCCATGACCCATGACCCATATGACCCATATGACCCATGACCAATGACCCATAACCCATATGACCCATAACCCATATGACCCATAACCCATATGACCCATAACCCATATGACCCATATGACCCATGACCCATGACCCATATGACCCATATGACCCATGACCCATGACCCATGACCCATATGACCCATGACCCATGACCCATGACCCATATGACCCATATGACCCATGACCCATGACCCATGACCCATATGACCATTATGACCCATGACCCATGACCCATGACCCATATGACCCATATGACCCATGACCCATGACCCATGACCCATGACCCATGACCCATGACCCATGACCCATGACCCATGACCCATGACCCATGACCCATGACCCATGACCCATGACCCATGACCCATGACCCATATGACCCATATGACCCATGACCCATGACCCATGACCCATATGAGCCATATGACCCATGACCCAAGACCCATATGACCCATATGACCCATGACCCATGACCCATGACCCATGACCCATGACCCATGACCCATGACCCATGACCCATGACCCATGACCCATGACCCATGACCCATGACCCATGACCCATGACCCATATGACCCATATGACCCATATGACCCATGACCCATGACCCATGACCCATATGACCCATATGACCCATGACCCATGACCCATGACCCATGACCCATGACCCATGACCCATGACCCATGACCCATGACCCATGACCCATATGACCCATGACCCATGACCCATGACCCATATGAGCCATATGACCAATGACCCATGACCCATGACCCATATGACCCATATGACCCATGACCCATGACCCATGACCCATATGACCCATATGACCAATGACCCATGACCCATGACCCATATGACCCATATGACCCATGACCCATGACCCATGACCCATGACCCATATGACCCATATGACCCATATGACCCATATGACCCATGACCCATGACCCATGACCCATGACCCATGACCCATGACCCATGACCCATGACCCATGACCCATGACCCATGACCCATGACCCATGACCCATGACCCATGACCCATGACCCATGACCCATGACCCATGACCCATGACCCATGACCCATGACCCATGACCCATGACCCATGACCCATGACACATGACCCATGACCCATGACCCATGACCCATGACCCATGACCCATATGACCCATATGACCCATATGACCCATATGACCCATGACCCATGACCCATATGACCCATGACCCATGACCCATATGACCCATATGACCCATGACCCATGACCCATGACGCATGACCCATGACCCATGACCCATGACCCATGACCCATGACCCATGACCCATGACCCATGACCCATATGACCCATGACCCATGACCCATGACCCATGACCCATATGACCCATATGACCCATGACCCATGACCCATGTCCCATATGACCCATATGACCCATGACCCATGACCCATGACCCATGACCCATATGAGCCATATGACCCATGACCCATGACCCATGACCCATGACCCATATGACCCATATGACCCATGACCCATATGACCCATATGACCCATGACCCATGACCCATGACCCATGACCCATGACCCATGACCCATATGACCCATATGACCCATATGACCCATATGACCCATGACCCATGACCCATATGACCCATGACCCATGACCCATATGACCCATATGACCCATATGACCCATGACCCATGACCCATGACCCATATGACCCATATGACCCATGACCCATGACCCATGACCCATGACCCATGACCCATGACCCATGACCCATATGACCCATATGACCCATGACCCATGACCCATGACCCATGACCCATGACCCATGACCCATGACCCATGACGCATGACCCATGACCCATGACCCATGACCCATGACCCATGACCCATGACCCATGACCCATGACCCATATGACCCATGACCCATGACCCATGACCCATATGACCCATATGACCCATGACCCATATGACCCATATGACCCATGACCCATGACCCATGACCCATGACCCATGACCCATGACCCATGACCCATGACCCATGACCCATATGACCCATATGACCCATATGACCCATGACCCATGACCCATATGACCCATGACCCATGACCCATATGACCCATGACCCATGACCCATGACCCATGACCCATGACCCATGACCCATGACCCATGACCCATGACCCATGACGCATGACCCATGACCCATGACCCATGACCCATGACCCATGACCCATGACCCATGACCCATGACCCATATGACCCATGACCCATGACCCATGACCCATATGACCCATATGACCCATGACCCATATGACCCATATGACCCATGACCCATGACCCATGACCCATGACCCATGACCCATGACCCATGACCCATGACCCATGACCCATGACCCATGACCCATGACCCATGACCCATATGACCCATATGACCCATATGACCCATATGACCCATATGACCCATATGACCCATATGACCCATATGACCCATATGACCCATATGACCCATGACCCATGACCCATGTCCCATATGACCCATATGACCCATGACCCATGACCCATGACCCATGACCCATGACCCATGACCCATGACCCATGACCCATGACCCATGACCCATGACCCATGACACATGACCCATGACCCATGACCCATGACCCATGACCCATGACCCATATGACCCATATGACCCATATGACCCATATGACCCATGACCCATGACCCATATGACCCATGACCCATGACCCATATGACCCATATGACCCATATGACCCATGACCCATGACCCATGACCCATATGACCCATATGACCCATGACCCATGACCCATGACCCATGACCCATGACCCATGACCCATGACCCATGACCCATGACCCATATGACCCATATGACCCATGACCCATGACCCATGACCCATGACCCATGACCCATGACCCATGACCCATGACCCATGACCCATGACGCATGACCCATGACCCATGACCCATGACCCATGACCCATGACCCATGACCCATGACCCATGACCCATATGACCCATGACCCATGACCCATGACCCATATGACCCATATGACCCATGACCCATATGACCCATATGACCCATGACCCATATGACCCATATGACCCATGACCCATGACCCATGACCCATGACCCATGACCCATGACCCATGACCCATGACCCATGACCCATGACCCATGACCCATGACCCATGACCCATGACCCATGACCCATGACCCATGACCCATGACCCATGACCCATATGACCCATATGACCCATATGACCCATGACCCATGACCCATGACCCATATGACCCATATGACCCATGACCCATGACCCATGACCCATGACCCATGACCCATGACCCATGACCCATGACCCATGACCCATGACCCATGACCCATGACCCATGACCCATGACCCATGACCCATGACCCATGACCCATGACCCATGACCCATGACCCATGACCCATGACCCATGACCCATGACCCATATGACCCATATGACCCATGACCCATGACCCATGACCCATATGAGCCATATGACCCATGACCCAAGACCCATATGACCCATATGACCCATGACCCATGACCCATGACCCATGACCCATGACCCATGACCCATGACCCATGACCCATGACCCATTACCCATGACCCATGACCCATGACCCATATGACCCATATGACCCATATGACCCATGACCCATGACCCATGACCCATATGACCCATATGACCCATGACCCATGACCCATGACCCATGACCCATGACCCATGACCCATGACCCATGACCCATGACCCATGACCCATGACCCATGACCCATGACCCATATGACCCATGACCCATGACCCATGACCCATATGAGCCATATGACCAATGACCCATGACCCATGACCCATATGACCCATATGACCCATGACCCATGACCCATGACCCATATGACCCATATGACCAATGACCCATGACCCATGACCCATGACCCATGACCCATGACGCATGACCCATGACCCATGACCCATGACCCATGACCCATGACCCATGACCCATGACCCATGACCCATATGACCCATGACCCATGACCCATGACCCATGACCCATATGACCCATATGACCCATGACCCATATGACCCATATGACCCATGACCCATATGACCCATATGACCCATGACCCATGACCCATGACCCATGACCCATGACCCATGACCCATGACCCATGACCCATGACCCATGACCCATGACCCATGACCCATGACCCATGACCCATGACCCATGACCCATGACCCATGACCCATGACCCATAACCCATGACCCATGACCCATATGACCCATATGACCCATATGACCCATGACCCATGACCCATGACCCATATGACCCATATGACCCATGACCCATGACCCATGACCCATGACCCATGACCCATGACCCATGACCCATGACGCATGACCCATGACCCATGACCCATGACCCATGACCCATGACCCATGACCCATGACCCATGACCCATGACCCATGACCCATGACCCATGACCCATATGACCCATGACCCATGACCCATGACCCATATGACCCATATGACCCATGACCCATATGACCCATATGACCCATGACCCATGACCCATGACCCATGACCCATGACCCATGACCCATGACCCATGACCCATGACCCATATGACCCATATGACCCATATGACCCATATGACCCATGACCCATGACCCATATGACCCATGACCCATGACCCATATGACCCATGACCCATGACCCATATGACCCATATGACCCATATGACCCATGACCCATGACCCATGACCCATATGACCCATATGACCCATGACCCATGACCCATGACCCATGACCCATGGCCCATGACCCATGACCCATGACCCATGACCCATGACCCATGACCCATGACGCATGACCCATGACCCATGACCCATGACCCATGACCCATGACCCATGACCCATGACCCATGACCCATATGACCCATGACCCATGACCCATGACCCATATGACCCATATGACCCATGACCCATATGACCCATATGACCCATGACCCATGACCCATGACCCATGACCCATGACCCATGACCCATGACCCATGACCCATGACCCATATGACCCATATGACCCATATGACCCATATGACCCATGACCCATGACATATATGACCCATGACCCATGACCCATATGACCCATGACCCATGACCCATATGACCCATATGACCCATATGACCCATGACCCATGACCCATGACCCATATGACCCATATGACCCATGACCCATGACCCATGACCCATGACCCATGACCCATGGCCCATGACCCATGACCCATGACCCATGACCCATGACCCATGACCCATGACCCATGACCCATGACCCATGACCCATGACCCATGACCCATGACCCATGACCCATGACCCATGACCCATGACCCATGACGCATGACCCATGACCCATGACCCATGACCCATGACCCATGACCCATGACCCATATGACCCATGACCCATGACCCATGACCCATGACCCATATGACCCATATGACCCATGACCCATGACCCATGTCCCATATGACCCATATGACCCATGACCCATGACCCATGACCCATGACCCATGACCCATGACCCATGACCCATGACCCATGACCCATGACCCATGACCCATGACCCATGACCCATGACCCATGACCCATGACCCATAACCCATGACCCATGACCCATATGACCCATATGACCCATATGACCCATGACCCATGACCCATGACCCATATGACCCATATGACCCATGACCCATGACCCATGACCCATGACCCATGACCCATGACCCATGACCCATGACGCATGACCCATGACCCATGACCCATGACCCATGACCCATGACCCATGACCCATGACCCATGACCCATGACCCATATGACCCATGACCCATGACCCATGACCCATGACCCATATGACCCATATGACCCATGACCCATGACCCATGTCCCATATGACCCATATGACCCATGACCCATGACCCATGACCCATGACCCATGACCCATGACCCATATGACCCATATGACCCATATGACCCATATGACCCATGACCCATGACCCATGACCCATGACCCATGACCCATGACCCATGACCCATGACCCATGACCCATGACCCATGACCCATGACCCATGACCCATGACCCATGACCCATGACCCATGACCCATGACCCATGACCCATGACCCATGACCCATGACCCATGACCCATGACCCATGACCCATGACACATGACCCATGACCCATGACCCATGACCCATGACCCATGACCCATATGACCCATATGACCCATATGACCCATATGACCCATATGACCCATGACCCATGACCCATATGACCCATGACCCATGACCCATATGACCCATATGACCCATGACCCATGACCCATGACGCATGACCCATGACCCATGACCCATGACCCATGACCCATGACCCATGACCCATGACCCATGACCCATATGACCCATGACCCATGACCCATGACCCATGACCCATATGACCCATATGACCCATGACCCATGACCCATGTCCCATATGACCCATATGACCCATGACCCATGACCCATGACCCATGACCCATATGAGCCATATGACCCATGACCCATGACCCATGACCCATGACCCATATGACCCATATGACCCATGACCCATATGACCCATATGACCCATGACCCATGACCCATGACCCATGACCCATGACCCATGACCCATATGACCCATATGACCCATATGACCCATATGACCCATGACCCATGACCCATATGACCCATGACCCATGACCCATATGACCCATATGACCCATATGACCCATGACCCATGACCCATGACCCATATGACCCATATGACCCATGACCCATGACCCATGACCCATGACCCATGACCCATGACCCATGACCCATATGACCCATATGACCCATGACCCATGACCCATGACCCATGACCCATGACCCATGACCCATGACCCATGACCCATGACCCATGACCCATATGACCCATGACCCATGACCCATGACCCATGACCCATATGACCCATATGACCCATGACCCATGACCCATGTCCCATATGACCCATATGACCCATGACCCATGACCCATGACCCATGACCCATATGAGCCATATGACCCATGACCCATGACCCATGACCCATGACCCATATGACCCATATGACCCATGACCCATATGACCCATATGACCCATATGACCCATGACCCATGACCCATATGACCCATGACCCATGACCCATATGACCCATGACCCATGACCCATGACCCATGACCCATGACCCATGACCCATGACCCATGACGCATGACCCATATGACCCATATGACCCATGACCCATGACCCATGACCCATATGACCCATATGACCCATGACCCATATGACCCATGACCCATGACCCATGACCCATATGACCCATATGACCCATGACCCATATGACCCATATGACCCATGACCCATGACCCATGACCCATGACCCATGACCCATGACCCATGACCCATGACCCATGACCCATGACCCATGACCCATATGACCCATATGACCCATATGACCCATATGACCCATGACCCATGACCCATGTCCCATATGACCCATATGACCCATGACCCATGACCCATGACCCATGACCCATGACCCATGACCCATGACCCATGACCCATGACCCATGACCCATGACACATGACCCATGACCCATGACCCATGACCCATGACCCATGACCCATATGACCCATATGACCCATATGACCCATATGACCCATGACCCATGACCCATATGACCCATGACCCATGACCCATATGACCCATATGACCCATATGACCCATGACCCATGACCCATGACCCATATGACCCATATGACCCATGACCCATGACCCATGACCCATGACCCATGACCCATATGACCCATATGACCCATGACCCATGACCCATGACCCATGACCCATGACCCATGACCCATGACCCATGACCCATGACGCATGACCCATGACCCATGACCCATGACCCATGACCCATGACCCATGACCCATGACCCATATGACCCATGACCCATGACCCATGACCCATGACCCATATGACCCATATGACCCATGACCCATATGACCCATATGACCCATGACCCATATGACCCATATGACCCATGACCCATGACCCATGACCCATGACCCATGACCCATGACCCATGACCCATGACCCATGACCCATGACCCATGACCCATGACCCATGACCCATGACCCATGACCCATGACCCATGACCCATAACCCATGACCCATGACCCATATGACCCATATGACCCATATGACCCATGACCCATGACCCATGACCCATATGACCCATATGACCCATGACCCATGACCCATGACCCATGACCCATGACCCATGACCCATGACCCATGACGCATGACCCATGACCCATGACCCATGACCCATGACCCATGACCCATGACCCATGACCCATGACCCATGACCCATGACCCATGACCCATGACCCATGACCCATGACCCATATGACCCATGACCCATGACCCATGACCCATATGACCCATATGACCCATGACCCATATGACCCATATGACCCATGACCCATGACCCATGACCCATGACCCATGACCCATGACCCATGACCCATGACCCATGACCCATATGACCCATATGACCCATATGACCCATATGACCCATGACCCATGACCCATATGACCCATGACCCATGACCCATATGACCCATGACCCATGACCCATATGACCCATATGACCCATATGACCCATGACCCATGACCCATGACCCATATGACCCATATGACCCATGACCCATGACCCATGACCCATGACCCATGGCCCATGACCCATGACCCATGACCCATGACCCATGACCCATGACCCATGACCCATGACCCATGACCCATGACCCATGACCCATGACCCATGACCCAATACCCATGACCCATGACCCATGACCCATGACCCATGACGCATGACCCATGACCCATGACCCATGACCCATGACCCATGACCCATGACCCATGACCCATGACCCATATGACCCATGACCCATGACCCATGACCCATATGACCCATATGACCCATGACCCATATGACCCATATGACCCATGACCCATGACCCATGACCCATGACCCATGACCCATGACCCATGACCCATGACCCATGACCCATGACCCATATGACCCATATGACCCATATGACCCATATGACCCATATGACCCATGACCCATGACACATATGACCCATGACCCATGACCCATATGACCCATGACCCATGACCCATATGACCCATATGACCCATATGACCCATGACCCATGACCCATGACCCATATGACCCATATGACCCATGACCCATGACCCATGACCCATGACCCATGGCCCATGACCCATGACCCATGACCCATGACCCATGACCCATGACCCATGACCCATGACCCATGACCCATGACCCATGACCCATGACCCATGACCCATGACCCATGACCCATGACCCATGACCCATGACCCATGACCCATGACCCATGACCCATGACCCATGACCCATATGACCCATATGACCCATGACCCATGACCCATGACCCATATGACCCATATGACCCATGACCAATGACCCATAACCCATATGACCCATAACCCATATGACCCATAACCCATATGACCCATAACCCATATGACCCATATGACCCATGACCCATGACCCATATGACCCATATGACCCATGACCCATGACCCATGACCCATATGACCCATGACCCATGACCCATGACCCATATGACCCATATGACCCATGACCCATGACCCATGACCCATATGACCATTATGACCCATGACCCATGACCCATGACCCATATGACCCATATGACCCATGACCCATGACCCATGACCCATGACCCATGACCCATGACCCATGACCCATGACCCATGACCCATGACCCATGACCCATGACCCATGACCCATGACCCATGACCCATGACCCATATGACCCATATGACCCATGACCCATGACCCATGACCCATATGAGCCATATGACCCATGACCCAAGACCCATATGACCCATATGACCCATGACCCATGACCCATGACCTATGACCCATGACCCATGACCCATGACCCATGACCCATGACCCATGACCCATGACCCATGACCCATGACCCATGACCCATGACCCATGACCCATGACCCATATGACCCATATGACCCATGACCCATGACCCATGACCCATGACCCATATGACCCATATGACCCATATGACCCATGACCCATGACCCATGACCCATATGACCCATATGACCCATGACCCATGACCCATGACCCATGACCCATGACCCATGACCCATGACCCATGACCCATGACCCATGACCCATGACCCATGACCCATGACCCATGACCCATGACCCATATGACCCATGACCCATGACCCATGACCCATATGAGCCATATGACCAATGACCCATGACCCATGACCCATATGACCCATATGACCCATGACCCATGACCCATGACCCATATGACCCATATGACCAATGACCCATGACCCATGACCCATATGACCCATATGACCCATGACCCATGACCCATGACCCATGACCCATGACCCATGACCCATGACCCATGACCCATGACCCATGACCCATATGACCCATATGACCCATGACCCATGACCCATGACCCATATGAGCCATATGACCCATGACCCATGACCCATGACCCATGACCCATGACCCATGACCCATGACCCATGACCCATGACCCATATGACCCATGACCCATGACCCATGACCCATATGAGCCATATGACCAATGACCCATGACCCATGACCCATATGACCCATATGACCCATGACCCATGACCCATGACCCATATGACCCATATGACCAATGACCCATGACCCATGACCCATATGACCCATATGACCCATGACCCATGACCCATGACCCATGACCCATGACCCATGACCCATGACCCATGACCCATGACCCATGACCCATATGACCCATATGACCCATGACCCATGACCCATGACCCATATGAGCCATATGACCCATGACCCATGACCCATGACCCATGACCCATGACCCATGACCCATATGACCCATATGACCCATGACCCATGACCCATGTCCCATATGACCCATATGACCCATGACCCATGACCCATGACCCATGACCCATATGAGCCATATGACCCATGACCCATGACCCATGACCCATGACCCATATGACCCATGACCCATATGACCCATATGACCCATGACCCATGACCCATGACCCATGACCCATGACCCATGACCCATGACCCATGACCCATGACCCATGACCCATGACCCATGACCCATGACCCATGACCCATGACCCATGACCCATGACCCATGACCCATGACCCATGACCCATGACCCATGACCCATGACCCATGACCCATGACCCATGACCCATGACCCATGACCCATGACCCATGACCCATGACACATGACCCATGACCCATGACCCATGACCCATGACCCATGACCCATATGACCCATATGACCCATATGACCCATATGACCCATGACCCATGACCCATATGACCCATGACCCATGACCCATATGACCCATATGACCCATGACCCATGACCCATGACGCATGACCCATGACCCATGACCCATGACCCATGACCCATGACCCATGACCCATGACCCATGACCCATATGACCCATGACCCATGACCCATGACCCATGACCCATATGACCCATATGACCCATGACCCATGACCCATGTCCCATATGACCCATATGACCCATGACCCATGACCCATGACCCATGACCCATATGAGCCATATGACCCATGACCCATGACCCATGACCCATGACCCATGACCCATATGACCCATATGACCCATGACCCATATGACCCATATGACCCATGACCCATGACCCATGACCCATGACCCATGACCCATGACCCATATGACCCATATGACCCATATGACCCATATGACCCATGACCCATGACCCATATGACCCATGACCCATGACCCATATGACCCATATGACCCATATGACCCATGACCCATGACCCATGACCCATATGACCCATATGACCCATGACCCATGACCCATGACCCATGACCCATGACCCATGACCCATGACCCATATGACCCATATGACCCATGACCCATGACCCATGACCCATGACCCATGACCCATGACCCATGACGCATGACCCATGACCCATGACCCATGACCCATGACCCATGACCCATGACCCATGACCCATGACCCATGACCCATATGACCCATGACCCATGACCCATGACCCATATGACCCATATGACCCATATGACCCATGACCCATATGACCCATATGACCCATGACCCATGACCCATGACCCATGACCCATGACCCATGACCCATGACCCATGACCCATGACCCATATGACCCATATGACCCATATGACCCATATGACCCATGACCCATGACCCATATGACCCATGACCCATGACCCATATGACCCATGACCCATGACCCATGACCCATGACCCATGACCCATGACCCATGACCCATGACGCATGACCCATGACCCATGACCCATGACCCATGACCCATGACCCATGACCCATGACCCATGACCCATGACCCATATGACCCATGACCCATGACCCATGACCCATATGACCCATATGACCCATGACCCATATGACCCATATGACCCATGACCCATGACCCATGACCCATGACCCATGACCCATGACCCATGACCCATGACCCATGACCCATGACCCATATGACCCATATGACCCATATGACCCATATGACCCATGACCCATGACCCATGTCCCATATGACCCATATGACCCATGACCCATGACCCATGACCCATGACCCATGACCCATGACCCATGACCCATGACCCATGACCCATGACCCATGACCCATGACCCATATGACCCATGACCCATGACCCATGACCCATATGACACATATGACCCATGACCCATATGACCCATATGACCCATGACCCATGACCCATGACCCATGACCCATGACCCATGACCCATGACCCATGACCCATGACCCATATGACCCATATGACCCATATGACCCATATGACCCATGACCCATGACCCATATGACCCATGACCCATGACCCATATGACCCATGACCCATGACCCATGACCCATGACCCATGACCCATGACCCATGACGCATGACCCATGACCCATGACCCATGACCCATGACCCATGACCCATGACCCATGACCCATGACCCATGACCCATATGACCCATGACCCATGACCCATGACCCATATGACCCATATGACCCATGACCCATATGACCCATATGACCCATGACCCATGACCCATGACCCATGACCCATGACCCATGACCCATGACCCATGACCCATGACCCATATGACCCATATGACCCATATGACCCATATGACCCATGACCCATGACCCATGTCCCATATGACCCATATGACCCATGACCCATGACCCATGACCCATGACCCATGACCCATGACCCATGACCCATGACCCATGACCCATGACCCATGACCCATGACCCATGACCCATGACCCATGACCCATGACCCATATGACCCATGACCCATGACCCATGACCCATATGACACATATGACCCATGACCCATATGACCCATATGACCCATGACCCATGACCCATGACCCATGACCCATGACCCATGACCCATGACCCATGACCCATGACCCATGACCCATGACCCATGACCCATGACCCATGACCCATGACCCATGACCCATAACCCATGACCCATGACCCATATGACCCATATGACCCATATGACCCATGACCCATGACCCATGACCCATATGACCCATATGACCCATGACCCATGACCCATGACCCATGACCCATGACCCATGACCCATGACCCATGACGCATGACCCATGACCCATGACCCATGACCCATGACCCATGACCCATGACCCATGACCCATGACCCATATGACCCATGACCCATGACCCATGACCCATGACCCATATGACCCATATGACCCATGACCCATGACCCATGTCCCATATGACCCATATGACCCATGACCCATGACCCATGACCCATGACCCATGACCCATGACCCATGACCCATGACCCATGACCCATGACCCATGACCCATGACCCATGACCCATGACCCATAACCCATGACCCATGACCCATATGACCCATATGACCCATATGACCCATGACCCATGACCCATGACCCATATGACCCATATGACCCATGACCCATGACCCATGACCCATGACCCATGACCCATGACCCATGACCCATGACGCATGACCCATGACCCATGACCCATGACCCATGACCCATGACCCATGACCCATGACCCATGACCCATATGACCCATGACCCATGACCCATGACCCATGACCCATATGACCCATATGACCCATGACCCATGACCCATGTCCCATATGACCCATATGACCCATGACCCATGACCCATGACCCATGACCCATGACCCATGACCCATGACCCATGACCCATGACCCATATGAGCCATATGACCCATGACCCATGACCCATGACCCATGACCCATATGACCCATATGACCCATGACCCATATGACCCATATGACCCATGACCCATGACCCATGACCCATGACCCATGACCCATGACCCATGACCCATGACCCATGACCCATGACCCATGACCCATGACCCATGACCCATGACCCATGACCCATGACCCATGACCCATGACCCATGACCCATGACCCATGACCCATATGACCCATATGACCCATATGACCCATGACCCATGACCCATGACCCATATGACCCATATGACCCATGACCCATGACCCATGACCCATGACCCATGACCCATGACCCATGACCCATGACCCATGACGCATGACCCATGACCCATGACCCATGACCCATGACCCATGACCCATGACCCATGACCCATGACCCATATGACCCATGACCCATGACCCATGACCCATGACCCATATGACCCATATGACCCATGACCCATGACCCATGTCCCATATGACCCATATGACCCATGACCCATGACCCATGACCCATGACCCATGACCCATGACCCATGACCCATGACCCATGACCCATATGAGCCATATGACCCATGACCCATGACCCATGACCCATGACCCATATGACCCATATGACCCATGACCCATATGACCCATATGACCCATGACCCATGACCCATGACCCATGACCCATGACCCATGACCCATGACCCATGACCCATGACCCATGACCCATGACCCATGACCCATGACCCATGACCCATGACCCATGACCCATGACCCATGACCCATGACCCATGACCCATGACCCATGACCCATGACCCATGACCCATGACCCATGACCCATATGACCCATATGACCCATATGACCCATATGACCCATGACCCATGACCCATATGACCCATGACCCATGACCCATATGACCCATATGACCCATATGACCCATGACCCATGACCCATGACCCATATGACCCATATGACCCATGACCCATGACCCATGACCCATGACCCATGACCCATGACCCATGACCCATATGACCCATATGACCCATGACCCATGACCCATGACCCATGACCCATGAGCCATGACCCATGACCCATGACGCATGACCCATGACCCATGACCCATGACCCATGACCCATGACCCATGACCCATGACCCATGACCCATATGACCCATATGACCCATATGACCCATATGACCCATGACCCATGACACATATGACCCATGACCCATGACCCATATGACCCATGACCCATGACCCATATGACCCATATGACCCATATGACCCATGACCCATGACCCATGACCCATATGACCCATATGACCCATGACCCATGACCCATGACCCATGGCCCATGACCCATGACCCATGACCCATGACCCATGACCCATGACCCATGACCCATGACCCATGACCCATGACCCATGACCCATGACCCATGACCCATGATCCATGACCCATGACCCATGACCCATGACCCATGACCCATATGACCCATATGACCCATGACCCATGACCCATGACCCATATGACCCATATGACCCATGACCAATGACCCATAACCCATATGACCCATAACCCATATGACCCATAACCCATATGACCCATAACCCATATGACCCATATGACCCATGACCCATGACCCATATGACCCATATGACCCATGACCCATGACCCATGACCCATATGACCCATGACCCATGACCCATGACCCATATGACCCATATGACCCATGACCCATGACCCATGACCCATATGACCATTATGACCCATGACCCATGACCCATGACCCATATGACCCATATGACCCATGACCCATGACCCATGACCCATGACCCATGACCCATGACCCATGACCCATGACCCATGACCCATGACCCATGACCCATGACCCATGACCCATGACCCATGACCCATGACCCATGACCCATATGACCCATATGACCCATGACCCATGACCCATGACCCATATGAGCCATATGACCCATGACCCAAGACCCATATGACCCATATGACCCATGACCCATGACCCATGACCCATGACCCATGACCCATGACCCATGACCCATGACCCATGACCCATGACCCATGACCCATGACCCATATGACCCATGACCCATGACCCATGACCCATATGAGCCATATGACCAATGACCCATGACCCATGACCCATATGACCCATATGACCCATGACCCATGACCCATGACCCATATGACCCATATGACCAATGACCCATGACCCATGACCCATATGACCCATATGACCCATGACCCATGACCCATGACCCATGACCCATATGACCCATATGACCCATATGACCCATATGACCCATGACCCATGACCCATGACCCATGACCCATGACCCATGACCCATGACCCATGACCCATGACCCATGACCCATGACCCATGACCCATGACCCATGACCCATGACCCATGACCCATGACCCATGACCCATGACCCATGACCCATGACCCATGACCCATGACCCATGACCCATGACACATGACCCATGACCCATGACCCATGACCCATATGACCCATATGACCCATATGACCCATATGACCCATGACCCATGACCCATGACCCATGACCCATGACGCATGACCCATGACCCATGACCCATGACCCATGACCCATGACCCATGACCCATGACCCATGACCCATGACCCATGACCCATATGACCCATGACCCATGACCCATGACCCATGACCCATATGACCCATATGACCCATGACCCATGACCCATGTCCCATATGACCCATATGACCCATGACCCATGACCCATGACCCATGACCCATATGAGCCATATGACCCATGACCCATGACCCATGACCCATGACCCATATGACCCATATGACCCATGACCCATATGACCCATATGACCCATGACCCATGACCCATGACCCATGACCCATGACCCATGACCCATATGACCCATATGACCCATATGACCCATATGACCCATGACCCATGACCCATATGACCCATGACCCATGACCCATATGACCCATATGACCCATATGACCCATGACCCATGACCCATGACCCATATGACCCATATGACCCATGACCCATGACCCATGACCCATGACCCATGACCCATGACCCATGACCCATGACCCATGACCCATGACCCATGACCCATGACCCATGACCCATGACCCATGACCCATGACCCATGACCCATGACACATGACCCATGACCCATGACCCATGACCCATGACCCATGACCCATATGACCCATATGACCCATATGACCCATATGACCCATGACCCATGACCCATATGACCCATGACCCATGACCCATATGACCCATATGACCCATGACCCATGACCCATGACGCATGACCCATGACCCATGACCCATGACCCATGACCCATGACCCATGACCCATGACCCATGACCCATATGACCCATGACCCATGACCCATGACCCATGACCCATATGACCCATATGACCCATGACCCATGACCCATGTCCCATATGACCCATATGACCCATGACCCATGACCCATGACCCATGACCCATATGAGCCATATGACCCATGACCCATGACCCATGACCCATGACCCATGACCCATATGACCCATATGACCCATGACCCAAATGACCCATATGACCCATGACCCATGACCCATGACCCATGACCCATGACCCATGACCCATATGACCCATATGACCCATATGACCCATATGACCCATGACCCATGACCCATATGACCCATGACCCATGACCCATGACCCATGACCCATGACCCATGACCCATGACCCATGACCCATATGACCCATATGACCCATATGACCCATATGACCCATGACCCATGACCCATATGACCCATGACCCATGACCCATATGACCCATGACCCATGACCCATGACCCATGACCCATGACCCATGACCCATGACCCATGACGCATGACCCATGACCCATGACCCATGACCCATGACCCATGACCCATGACCCATGACCCATGACCCATGACCCATATGACCCATGACCCATGACCCATGACCCATATGACCCATATGACCCATGACCCATATGACCCATATGACCCATGACCCATGACCCATGACCCATGACCCATGACCCATGACCCATGACCCATGACCCATGACCCATATGACCCATATGACCCATATGACCCATATGACCCATGACCCATGACCCATGTCCCATATGACCCATATGACCCATGACCCATGACCCATGACCCATGACCCATGACCCATGACCCATGACCCATGACCCATGACCCATGACCCATGACCCATGACCCATATGACCCATGACCCATGACCCATGACCCATATGACACATATGACCCATGACCCATATGACCCATATGACCCATGACCCATGACCCATGACCCATGACCCATGACCCATGACCCATGACCCATGACCCATGACCCATATGACCCATATGACCCATATGACCCATATGACCCATGACCCATGACCCATATGACCCATGACCCATGACCCATATGACCCATATGACCCATATGACCCATATGACCCATATGACCCATGACCCATGACCCATGTCCCATATGACCCATATGACCCATGACCCATGACCCATGACCCATGACCCATGACCCATGACCCATGACCCATGACCCATGACCCATGACCCATGACCCATGACCCATGACCCATGACCCATGACCCATATGACCCATGACCCATGACCCATGACCCATATGACACATATGACCCATGACCCATATGACCCATATGACCCATGACCCATGACCCATGACCCATGACCCATGACCCATGACCCATGACCCATGACCCATGACCCATGACCCATGACCCATGACCCATGACCCATGACCCATGACCCATGACCCATGACCCATGACCCATAACCCATGACCCATGACCCATATGACCCATATGACCCATATGACCCATGACCCATGACCCATGACCCATATGACCCATATGACCCATGACCCATGACCCATGACCCATGACCCATGACCCATGACCCATGACCCATGACGCATGACCCATGACCCATGACCCATGACCCATGACCCATGACCCATGACCCATGACCCATGACCCATATGACCCATGACCCATGACCCATGACCCATGACCCATATGACCCATATGACCCATGACCCATGACCCATGTCCCATATGACCCATATGACCCATGACCCATGACCCATGACCCATGACCCATGACCCATGACCCATGACCCATGACCCATGACCCATGACCCATGACCCATGACCCATGACCCATGACCCATAACCCATGACCCATGACCCATATGACCCATATGACCCATATGACCCATGACCCATGACCCATGACCCATATGACCCATATGACCCATGACCCATGACCCATGACCCATGACCCATGACCCATGACCCATGACCCATGACGCATGACCCATGACCCATGACCCATGACCCATGACCCATGACCCATGACCCATGACCCATGACCCATATGACCCATGACCCATGACCCATGACCCATGACCCATATGACCCATATGACCCATGACCCATGACCCATGTCCCATATGACCCATATGACCCATGACCCATGACCCATGACCCATGACCCATGACCCATGACCCATGACCCATGACCCATGACCCATATGAGCCATATGACCCATGACCCATGACCCATGACCCATGACCCATATGACCCATATGACCCATGACCCATATGACCCATATGACCCATGACCCATGACCCATGACCCATGACCCATGACCCATGACCCATGACCCATGACCCATGACCCATGACCCATGACCCATGACCCATGACCCATGACCCATGACCCATGACCCATGACCCATGACCCATGACCCATGACCCATGACCCATGACACATGACCCATATGACCCATATGACCCATATGACCCATATGACCCATGACCCATGACCCATATGACCCATGACCCATGACCCATATGACCCATATGACCCATATGACCCATGACCCATGACCCATGACCCATATGACCCATATGACCCATGACCCATGACCCATGACCCATGACCCATGACCCATGACCCATGACCCATATGACCCATATGACCCATGACCCATGACCCATGACCCATGACCCATGACCCATGACCCATGACCCATGACGCATGACCCATGACCCATGACCCATGACCCATGACCCATGACCCATGACCCATGACCCATGACCCATATGACCCATATGACCCATATGACCCATATGACCCATGACCCATGACACATATGACCCATGACCCATGACCCATATGACCCATGACCCATGACCCATATGACCCATATGACCCATATGACCCATGACCCATGACCCATGACCCATATGACCCATATGACCCATGACCCATGACCCATGACCCATGGCCCATGACCCATGACCCATGACCCATGACCCATGACCCATGACCCATGACCCATGACCCATGACCCATGACCCATGACCCATGACCCATGACCCATGACCCATGACCCATGACCCATGACCCATGACCCATGACCCATGACCCATGACCCATATGACCCATATGACCCATGACCCATGACCCATGACCCATATGACCCATATGACCCATGACCAATGACCCATAACCCATATGACCCATAACCCATATGACCCATAACCCATATGACCCATAACCCATATGACCCATATGACCCATGACCCATGACCCATATGACCCATATGACCCATGACCCATGACCCATGACCCATATGACCCATGACCCATGACCCATGACCCATATGACCCATATGACCCATGACCCATGACCCATGACCCATATGACCATTATGACCCATGACCCATGACCCATGACCCATATGACCCATATGACCCATGACCCATGACCCATGACCCATGACCCATGACCCATGACCCATGACCCATGACCCATGACCCATGACCCATGACCCATGACCCATGACCCATGACCCATGACCCATGACCCATATGACCCATATGACCCATGACCCATGACCCATGACCCATATGAGCCATATGACCCATGACCCAAGACCCATATGACCCATATGACCCATGACCCATGACCCATGACCCATGACCCATGACCCATGACCCATGACCCATGACCCATGACCCATGACCCATGACCCATGACCCATGACCCATGACCCATGACCCATGACCCATGACCCATGACCCATGACCCATGACCCATGACCCATATGACCCATATGACCCATATGACCCATGACCCATGACCCATGACCCATATGACCCATATGACCCATGACCCATGACCCATGACCCATGACCCATGACCCATGACCCATGACCCATGACCCATGACCCATGACCCATGACCCATATGACCCATGACCCATGACCCATGACCCATATGAGCCATATGACCAATGACCCATGACCCATGACCCATATGACCCATATGACCCATGACCCATGACCCATGACCCATATGACCCATATGACCAATGACCCATGACCCATGACCCATATGACCCATATGACCCATGACCCATGACCCATGACCCATGACCCATATGACCCATATGACCCATATGACCCATATGACCCATGACCCATGACCCATGACCCATGACCCATGACCCATGACCCATGACCCATGACCCATGACCCATGACCCATGACCCATGACCCATGACCCATGACCCATGACCCATGACCCATGACCCATGACCCATGACCCATGACCCGTGACCCATGACCCATGACCCATGACACATGACCCATGACCCATGACCCATGACCCATGACCCATGACCCATATGACCCATATGACCCATATGACCCATATGACCCATGACCCATGACCCATATGACCCATGACCCATGACCCATATGACCCATATGACCCATGACCCATGACCCATGACCCATGACGCATGACCCATGACCCATGACCCATGACCCATGACCCATGACCCATGACCCATGACCCATGACCCATATGACCCATGACCCATGACCCATGACCCATGACCCATATGACCCATATGACCCATGACCCATGACCCATGTCCCATATGACCCATATGACCCATGACCCATGACCCATGACCCATGACCCATATGAGCCATATGACCCATGACCCATGACCCATGACCCATGACCCATATGACCCATATGACCCATGACCCATATGACCCATATGACCCATGACCCATGACCCATGACCCATGACCCATGACCCATGACCCATATGACCCATATGACCCATATGACCCATATGACCCATGACCCATGACCCATATGACCCATGACCCATGACCCATATGACCCATATGACCCATATGACCCATGACCCATGACCCATGACCCATATGACCCATATGACCCATGACCCATGACCCATGACCCATGACCCATGACCCATGACCCATGACCCATATGACCCATATGACCCATGACCCATGACCCATGACCCATGACCCATGACCCATGACCCATGACCCATGACGCATGACCCATGACCCATGACCCATGACCCATGACCCATGACCCATGACCCATGACCCATGACCCATATGACCCATGACCCATGACCCATGACCCATGACCCATATGACCCATATGACCCATGACCCATATGACCCATATGACCCATGACCCATGACCCATGACCCATGACCCATGACCCATGACCCATGACCCATGACCCATGACCCATATGACCCATATGACCCATATGACCCATGACCCATGACCCATATGACCCATGACCCATGACCCATATGACCCATGACCCATGACCCATGACCCATGACCCATGACCCATGACCCATGACCCATGACGCATGACCCATGACCCATGACCCATGACCCATGACCCATGACCCATGACCCATGACCCATGACCCATATGACCCATGACCCATGACCCATGACCCATGACCCATATGACCCATGACCCATATGACCCATATGACCCATGACCCATGACCCATGACCCATGACCCATGACCCATGACCCATGACCCATGACCCATGACCCATGACCCATGACCCATATGACCCATATGACCCATATGACCCATATGACCCATGACCCATGACCCATGTCCCATATGACCCATATGACCCATGACCCATGACCCATGACCCATGACCCATGACCCATGACCCATGACCCATGACCCATGACCCATGACCCATGACCCATGACACATGACCCATGACCCATGACCCATGACCCATGACCCATGACCCATGACCCATATGACCCATATGACCCATATGACCCATATGACCCATGACCCATGACCCATATGACCCATGACCCATGACCCATATGACCCATATGACCCATATGACCCATGACCCATGACCCATGACCCATGACCCATATGACCCATATGACCCATGACCCATGACCCATGACCCATGACCCATGACCCATGACCCATGACCCATATGACCCATATGACCCATGACCCATGACCCATGACCCATGACCCATGACCCATGACCCATGACCCATGACCCATGACCCATGACGCATGACCCATGACCCATGACCCATGACCCATGACCCATGACCCATGACCCATGACCCATGACCCATGACCCATATGACCCATGACCCATGACCCATGACCCATATGACCCATATGACCCATGACCCATATGACCCATATGACCCATGACCCATATGACCCATATGACCCATGACCCATGACCCATGACCCATGACCCATGACCCATGACCCATGACCCATGACCCATGACCCATGACCCATGACCCATGACCCATGACCCATGACCCATGACCCATGACCCATGACCCATGACCCATGACCCATGACCCATATGACCCATATGACCCATATGACCCATGACCCATGACCCATGACCCATATGACCCATGACCCATGACCCATGACCCATGACCCATGACCCATGACCCATGACCCATGACCCATGACCCATGACCCATGACCCATGACCCATGACCCATGACCCATGACCCATGACCCATGACCCATGACCCATGACCCATGACCCATGACCCATGACCCATGACCCATGACCCATGACGCATGACCCATGACCCATGACCCATGACCCATGACCCATGACCCATGACCCATGACCCATGACCCATGACCCATATGACCCATGACCCATGACCCATGACCCATATGACCCATATGACCCATGACCCATATGACCCATATGACCCATGACCCATATGACCCATATGACCCATATGACCCATGACCCATGACCCATGACCCATATGACCCATATGACCCATGACCCATGACCCATGACCCATGACCCATGGCCCATGACCCATGACCCATGACCCATGACCCATGACCCATGACCCATGACCCATGACCCATGACCCATGACCCATGACCCATGACCCATGACCCATGACCCATGACCCATGACCCATGACCCATGACCCATGACCCATGACCCATGACCCATGACCCATGACCCATGACCCATGACCCATATGACCCATATGACCCATGACCCATGACCCATGACCCATATGACCCATATGACCCATGACCAATGACCCATAACCCATATGACCCATGACCCATGACCCGTATGACCCATGATCCATGACCCATGACCCATATGACCCATATGACCAATGACCCATGACCCATGACCCATATGACCCATATGACCCATGACCCATGACCCATGACCCATGACCCATATGACCCATATGACCAATGACCCATGACCCATATGACCCTTATGACCCATGACCCATGACCCATGACCCATGACCCATGACCCATGACCCATGACCCATGACCCATGACCCATGACCCATGACCCATGACCCATGACCCATGACCCATGACCCATGACCCATGACCCATGACCCATGACCCATGACACATGACCCATATGACCCATATGACCCATATGACTCATATGACCCATGACCCATGACCCATGACCCATATGACCCATGACCCATGACCCATATGACCCATATGACCCATATGACCCATGACCCATGACCCATGACCCATATGACCCATATGACCCATGACCCATGACCCATGACTCATGACCCATGACCCATGACCCATGACCCATGACCCATGACCCATGACCCATATGACCCATATGACCCATGACCCATGACCCATGACCCATATGAGCCATATGACCCATGACCCATGACCCATGACCCATATGACCCATATGACCCATGATCCATGACCCATGACCCATGACCCATGACCCATGACCCATGACCCATGACCCATGACCCATGACCCATGACCCATGACCCATGACCCATGACCCATGACCCATGACCCATGACCCATGACCCATGACCCATGACCCATGACCCATGACCCATGACCCATGACCCATGACCCATGACCCATGACCCATGACCCATGACCCATGACCCATGACCCATGACCCATGACCCATGACCCATGACCCATATGACCCATATGACCCATATGACCCATATGACCCATGACCCATGACCCATGACCCATATGACCCATATGACCCATGACCCATGACCCATGACCCATGACCCATGACCCATGACCCATATGACCCATATGACCCATGACCCATGACCCATGACCCATATGAGCCATATGACCCATGACCCATGACCAATGACCCATGACCCATGACCCATGACCCATGACCCATGACCCATGACCCATGACCCATGACCCATGACCCATGACCCATGACCCATGACCCATGACCCATGACCCATGACCCATGACCCATGACCCATGACCCATGACCCATATGACCCATATGACCCATATGACCCATGACCCATGACCCATGACCCATGACACATGACCCATATGACCCATATGACCCATATGACCCATATGACCCATGACCCATATGACCCATGACCCATGACCCATATGACCCATATGACCCATATGACCCATGACCCATGACCCATGACCCATATGACCCATATGACCCATGACCCATGACCCATGACCCATGACCCATGACCCATGACCCATGACCCATGACCCATGACCCATATGACCCATGATCCATGACCCATGACCCATATGACCCATATGACCAATGACCCATGACCCATGACCCATATGACCCATATGACCCATGACCCATGACCCATGACCCATGACCCATATGACCCATATGACCAATGACCCATGACCCATATGACCCTTATGACCCATGACCCATGACCCATGACCCATGACCCATGACCCATGACCCATGACCCATGACCCATGACCCATGACCCATGACCCATGACCCATGACCCATGACCCATGACCCATGACCCATGACCCATGACCCATGACCCATGACCCATGACCCATGACCCATGACCCATGACCCATGACCCATGACACATGACCCATATGACCCATATGACTCATATGACCCATGACCCATGACCCATGACCCATATGACCCATGACCCATGACCCATATGACCCATATGACCCATATGACCCATGACCCATGACCCATGACCCATATGACCCATATGACCCATGACCCATGACCCATGACCCATGACCCATGACCCATGACCCATGACCCATGACCCATGACCCATGACCCATGACCCATATGACCCATATGACCCATGACCCATGACCCATGACCCATATGAGCCATATGACCCATGACCCATGACCCATGACCCATATGACCCATATGACCCATGATCCATGACCCATGACCCATGACCCATGACCCATGACCCATGACCCATGACCCATGACCCATGACCCATGACCCATGACCCATGACCCATGACCCATGACCCATGACCCATGACCCATGACCCATGACCCATGACCCATGACCCATGACCCATGACCCATGACCCATGACCCATGACCCATGACCCATGACCCATGACCCATGACCCATGACCCATGACCCATGACCCATGACCCATGACCCATGACCCATGACCCATGACCCATATGACCCATATGACCCATATGACCCATGACCCATGACCCATATGACCCATATGACCCATGACCCATGACCCATGACCCATGACCCATGACCCATGACCCATATGACCCATATGACCCATGACCCATGACCCATGACCCATATGAGCCATATAACCCATGACCCATGACCAATGACCCATGACCCATGACCCATGACCCATGACCCATGACCCATGACCCATGACCCATGACCCATATGACCCATATGACCCATATGACCCATGACCCATGACCCATGACCCATATGACCCATATGACCCATGACCCATGACCCATGACCCATGACCCATGACCCATATGACCCATATGACCCATGACCCATGACCCATGACCCATGACCCATGACCCATATGAGCCATATGACCCATGACCCATGACCAATGACCCATGACCCATATGAGCCATATGACCAATGACCCATGACCCATGACCCATGACCCATGACCCATGACCCATGACCCATGACCCATGACCCATGACCCATGACCCATGACCCATGACCCATGACCCATGACCCATGACCCATGACCCATGACCCATGACCCATGACCCATGACCCATGACCCATGACCCATGACCCATGACCCATGACCCATGACCCATGACCCATGACCCATGACCCATGACCCATGACCCATGACCCATGACCCATGACCCATATGACCCATATGACCCATGACCCCTGACCCATGACCCATATGACCCATGACCCATGACCCATGACCCATGACCCATGACCCATGGCCCATGACCCATGACCCATGACCCATGACCCATGACCCATGACCCATGACCCATGACCCATGACCCATGACCCATATGACCCATATGACCCATGACCCCTGACCCATGACCCATATGACCCATGACCCATGACCCATGACCCATATGACCCATATGACCCATGACACATGACCCATGACCCATGACCCATGACCCATGACCCATGACCCATGACCCATGACCCATGACCCATGACCCATGACCCATGACCCATGACCCATGACCCATGACCCATGTCCCATGACCCATGACCCATGACCCATGACCCATGACCCATGACCCATGACCCATGACCCATGACCCATGACCCATGACCCATGACCCATGACCCATGACCCATGACCCATGACCCATGACCCATGACCCATATGACCCATATGACCCATGACCCATGACCCATATGACCCATGACCCCAGGGGGATTGAGTGAATTGAAGTACGCGGTGTATCTTTGTAATACGAAGACCGTGATGCGTGCACTGCTGCAGGTTGCGGTATTGGATGACGTAACGCTGCTTATCATATACCGTCGCGAGTAACTTGTCCTGCCTGCTGCCCGGTGGTTTGGCACGCCTCGGGCAGAACGGTAGATCGGCATGAGCATTGTACAGACGTTGCGGATATTCCAGGTGTACCTCGAGAATGTATCCCGTGGGCGAATCGACATCGATTGAAGACACGTCAAAATTTGCAACATCTTCGACCCATTGAAAATCAACATATGGTAGGGGCTGACACATTGCCCATCCATACAAATTGTTCACGTCAAAGTACATCAAGTACGATGACTGTTCCGATGCATCGTAAGATGGCATGTACTTGTTATTGGCATGTGCGTATCTTCCGGAACATTGACTTAAATCGCCACGTGTACCGCGTTCGATAAACATGACGATATCGACATCGGTGAGCAATTCGAATGTAATTTTGATATGTTTTTGCATGGCATCCCACGTGAAACCAGGTAGAGTATAATAATGTGCTGAATCTAATCCGTAACTCCTGATACAACTTTCGCGAAAATTTTCAAAAATATCTGCCAATAACAAGACATCAGTTTTCAAATACAAATCGCTGTATTCGCCCAAGGTTGTAATCCCGAAACGCTGCCAAACTGTCTCGGCATGCGCGTAATCGGTCTCGGATACAGTCTCACCCTTTAACGAACTGTAGAATGACTCACGCGGCGGTAAGCATGGGACCTCCTGTTTGTTCGCGCAATCAAGGTATTCGTATGGAAAGACACCCTTTCGCGTTAATAAATTGAAATCTTTGGTGGATAATGTTTCAAATTTGGATCGTAAAATTTTTAACTGATCTGTGCTAAGAAAAGATGCTAATTTGTCAAGATTGATATTTAGAAATTTGTACGAATCGATGAATCGTAATTTAATATAATTTCGCGAGTCTGAGTCAGCCGTATCTTCGACATTTTTTGTGAAAGAAATATACTTTGGCGTTAATAAATATACTTTTCTTTCGTTATAGGCAATACGTCAACGCTGCCTTCGAAAGCGGTAGCTATTTCCTCCATAATGAAATGCGAATCATAGCCTGATTAATTATGGAAAACTATAGGGATGTAAAACGCATTTTTATAATTTAAATTGCACTCCGAATGTGCTGGACCTCTAAACCGTCCGGATAGATGACAATGATCGCGAACTCGTACATCGCTAGCCTTGAATGGTTCTTCGCAAATATGACAGTGTGTTGCATTGCGAAATGTCGTCTACTCTTCGATGGTTAAATTAAGCATGGGAGCGTCGTGGCGACACCGATCGTCGATAGCGATTTATTGTACGAGTAATGCATATAATAGGCTATGATATGAACTTTATGGTGCTGATACGTATTTAATTTATTATCATCACCCATTCTGTGGCTGTCCTCTGTTTTCTCGATGAAACACTCCAGATCTGCGTACACCACGAAGGGGAGCCGCTCCTTCCTGCATTGGTTCTCGAAGCTGAGGAAATTGTTGCCTTCGCTGGGCAGCAGGATGGCACAATCATTCATCTTTCCACAGTCTAGTGAATGGGACTCAAACTTCTCGGCAGATCTGAAGTAGTGCATACATCTGTAAAAAAAATTTTATTTATTTAATTTTTTTTTTTCGTGAGCCATTTCAACATTTCACAATTTTTCTATACGTACCGGTCGCAGATAAATCTTTTTCCATCGCGCCTGCTCAGCTGCGTGCTTACCACCCGGAACAAGTTCTTGATCCACACAAAGTGTCCTACATCGCCGTGCTCTGGATTCGGCGTGTAGAGCAGGTTGACATGCCGATCCCTCTTTTGACTGGTGAGACGCAGTGGAAAGACCTTCGAACCATTCTTCGTGTCGAAACTGTACACGTTGATAGAGATTTCGTTCAATCCTTCAAACTTCCCAATTTACGCCAGGGACATTGGTAACTCAATGCCTTGGAGATTTAACACCAATATATAGTGCGGATATGAGCTTGGGCGATCGGCATGTCTTTCCGCAGGATGGAGAGCGGCGACCATTGCCCACGCGAAACATGCATTATCCTCGCATCGCATGCTAATTATTGCATTCTTCAACAACAATTCCCGCGGCAACTTGTAGTGACACCCAGCACGCAGCGGATTGTACTTGTTAACATTGACGGTCAGGTTGAGGATTCTCGTCAATGCCCATCCGCTGTGGCATTCCTGGAACTCTTCCAGCGATGCCAGGGTAGGTTCGATGACGCATCGCTGATACCACTCCTGCAGATCTGATGTGCCGAAGAGTTCGCAGTTTCGGGTATTGATGCTTTTACAAGCATGCTTGTCACCCGCCACAAATTCGCCGTTGAACACTTTCAGGTTCCGCTGTTTCCTTAAAGCACCCCGCACACGCTCCAGCACAATGGCCCCCGCATCTTGGAGGAAGCTGCGCGGCTCGATATATTTCGAATTTGGAACGCCACCAGTTAATACGCAGGTATTGAACGCAGTGTCTATTTCGCGCCACAAATGTCCTGTGCTCGAATGTCCGGCACCTTCATGCAAGAAACGGCTGGGCAACGAATATTTCAATCCTTCGAGTCGCGCGATTCGAGCAACAAACGATTGTTGAACACCGATCGATAATCGAGGACGTTTCACACGGCTGTGCTCTTCCAACGATTCGATACACGCGTTGCTCCGTTCTTCCCACGCGAGGTACTCTTCCCGCGAAATCAATTGTGCGGATTGATCAAACAATTGGCGTTCTACTTGACCGAATTCTTCCATGATTGTACATGAAATGTAAATGTAATGTCTTTTCAGTGCAACACGTTGCAACGATTTGAGGCTTTGTGCAGTTTAGAGCGCCTTTTTATACCCGCACCGCGATTTGGTATCTCTGTTTAACTCTTTTCCTTGTACCTCTTTCCTCCAATAGATAGCATGTAAATTTCCGCTGACACAGCATAATTCTTTCTATGATTCACATATGATGAATTAGTGCGCAAAATCATCCGAGGAAATTTCTGCTGACTCCACATAATTCAAAGATTCGATGCTTCCAAAGGTATTATATTACATTCAACATGTATCGAGACTTTTATCCTTGAGGGTGGGTTCAAATTATATGCGATTGTACCACTATGTAATGATGTCTCTCTCTTTCCCTCCTCCGAAGGCGTTTCACGTAAAAAGCCGACATTGCCCGACATCATCCGATAATTCGTTGGCGTTTGGCAACGGCGTGTGTGCGCGTGTGTGACGCTCGGTATATGTATCATTCGGAAAAGACTAATGTGAAAGAGATGGCGTTGGGGGAGTTGGATAGGCGGTTGACTCGTACCACGGACGTCTTGGGTTTGAGCCCCGTCGCCCGGATTGGTTTTTTCATTTAAATTAATATCCTAAAATTAATATTTCCCTCCTTATCGACTGTAGTCGGTACCACGCTCCAGAGTGTGGCACCTTCACGCGCGGTTCTTCCTCGATGCGGCGCGGTATCGGTTCGATATCGATTCGGTTATATCGATTGATTCGATATCTGGTCTCGCGCTATACACCCCACCACTCCGCCATCTCTATGACGTCATCCGCCACCGCCCGGCCGCGCGCCGCCGCCGTGTTGGATTTCCTGCAGCCTTAAAACTCAAATTTGAGTTTCATGGTCGGGGGAGGGGAGGGGGAAACTCAAATTTGGGTTGGAATCGGTGTAGCCCTACTACTGCTCATTTTTCGTAATCTCGTCTAATTTGTCCATGAGCAGCACTTCCTGAGCGAGGAGAATTTCTTCCGTCTTGCATGGCTCGTCTTCTTCCCAGTAATGATCATCCGCTACTTCCGGATCAGACTGCATAGGGAGCATTTGCATTTCGAACTTGGCCCAATTTTTGCGAAGCGCCGCTTATCTCGTGGAGACATTATTTTTCGTGAAGTTATTTGCTCCTAGCTTCTTCAGATTTTCAAACGCGTTAGTGATTCGACGGTTAAGGTCGCGTTGGCTTTCAATAAGGTGACTCGTTGTTTTGCAGCTGGAGGTCACGCGCGACGATTGGACGGCACTACCGAACGTTGGAGAACTGTTTTTCACAGGCGATCCGGCTCGAAGGACCAAAAATGTTATAACGTAAGTTATCGGATCACACTAGGAATTTAAAAGGCGTGAAGAGGTAAGCAGAGACACAAGCGAAACGATTTGGTAGTAAGAGTTTAAATATAATTAAGCGTTTAAAAGGTAGGGTATCTTAATTCACACTTCAGAATAACGGCACAAAGCATACATTTATTTACCGGTTAAAGAAGCACAGATTGTTTAAAGCTATTAGAAGAGCGAAAGACTGTATATTTAACACGTTAGAGTTTATAGATACCGTTATAATTTGAATTTATGTACAAGGTCAATCAACATTAAAATACACAATTATTTACAAGCACGTTGCATCGTTAATTACAATAGCTTAATGCCTTTAGAATAAGAATATTAAGCACAGAGCTACTTAATCTATCTTGCGAAGCAATGTCGCGAAGCGTAGAACTTTCGAAGCAAATGCAAAAGAAGCGCAAGCACTGTGCGAGAGCGAAAAAGTATAAGTACCATGCGATGACGAGGTCAAGAACAGAGTGAGCATCCAGAAAATCACGGTCGATTTCCTGGAAGGAAGCGCCTTCCCCTTCCATAGATCGCGAGTCGATGGAAGGGGACATGATCAGTGCTCCACATGATCGACCAGGCCGTTGCCATCTCTCTAAGTATGAACGATTGTCCCAAGATGTCGTTAGCAGGCTACTTTTCTCGTACATTGTGCGAAACAAGATGCTTCTCTATCTATGTAACCTTCTCCGGACAATCTCGAAGCCTGTGCATCCCCTTCATTTGTATCAAAGCTTATGCGTCCCCTTCATTTCTATGCAAGCCTGTGCGTCCCTATCGTTTCTATCTAAGTCCCTGCGCCCCCTTCATTTCTATAAACTTTACATAGAAACTCTATTGTAAAAATAGTTTGCTGGTATAAAAACAATATATTATTTTGTAGAAACTTGTGCGATAGAAGATGCTTCTCTGTAGAACCTTCTCCGGACAACTTTCAAGTTTGTGCGTCCCCTCCGTTTCTATAAGCTCTGCGTACATAGTCTATTAAAAAATTTTGGTGACTTACCTTGCTAATTGAGACAATAATTCAGTGTCCTGTATGGTGTAAAAACTCGTGACATTTCACAAATTTTAACTAGTTTCTTTACTTCACACTTGACAGGTTATAATTGTTTGAAACTAGCTAGGTTACATTTACCTCGACAGATCTGCTCTGATCTGCTCTCTGCTAGCTGTCACGTGACAACGATTTGTTACGCGATTGGCTGAAAGTGCTGAAACCTTCATCGAATCAACGACGTGGATATTGGAGACATTTCCTCTCCCCTTCATGTTCCCCTCTTGCCAACACTTGACGATGACGATTCTTAATTCTTCAGAACATAAAATTCGCCAAATTGGAACTTTGCATTGAAATATCTCAGCTCATAAGGCACGTAGGGCTAAAGCGAAGACACTTTTCTTATGTAAATCAAACTCAAGCTATCCGTTAAGACTATTCAAAATCTAATCGGATCAGCCGTTATTGAGATTCGATAATCTCAGTGTTCTTGATAGCGGGTCGCGGCGTAATATAGACACTCTGTGCTCGCGCTGAGCATATATCTATATATACTTGGCGCGAGACACTACCGTGTCTCTTGATGTGTGCCTGTTCTAGGGCTCGCCACCTTCTTCGCCGCCCGAACAATCGGCGGATCAGATTTTTTATGAGCTACGTGCAATGGGAATGCATGAAATAGGTAAGGCTTAATTTTCATAACTTCTCAAAATTTTTATGTTTATTCCTGATACGAGCGGACAATTTCATAGCTTTGATTGTTCTCTTAGTTCGTGCCAATCATCGCGTATCATAATCAGAAGATACGCATAAACATTCATGGCTTGCAAATATTTGGAAATTGGAATCAGCGTACGATCTATAACCGATGTACAAATTGTTCTCAGCGACAACCGCGGGAAACATCTCATATTGCCGATTACAACATGAGGCATACTAGTCGAAAAACGTACAGACATCGAAGAATGCACACAATTAACTGGATCAGCGCCGCAATGGATTGATGAATTAACGGTGGAATTTTGTCAGATGTGTGATTCGCTGATTGTAAAGACCACGCTACTTGATAAGTCGCTGTAATTCAAACCCAATAAAGTAACATTTTTATTTAATCTTGAGCCGTGTATAGCCTATGTGTATCCGTGGTTGGTGAAAACTGCAGAAGATTTGAGGACAAACTTCAAAACTTTTGTTAACGTGTTGCAATAGAGCGATGTTGCCTGCGAAACATTAGATGCATGTCGTGCTGCTAAAATAATACGTGATAGCGAATATTACGACGAAGATTATCTTGTGGATTGCGAACTGTTAGCATGTGCCATCAATGATATTCTAGCTCAGGCGTGGGATTTAAGTGAACGCAGCGGCAGATTTTCGGAGGCAACGCCTCCTTTCTCCCGCCGCGCGTCTTGGCCCCCGAGGTAGCCAAGGAGCTTGGAGCGTCACAGGCCCCTGCCATATGAACCGCGCGTAGCGCATTGGGGCGCCCCCCGTATCAATAGGTTTCCACATCACCCATGGGGGTACTACCATCGATGCGTTTTTTTTATAGTGGTATCCCCTACAGGCCTATCCTATTGCCAAAATAGTTGTCTCCGAAAATCGGCCGCTGCGTTCACTTACATCCCAGGCCTGTTCTAGCTGATGCTCGTAGAAAAAAATGTTAAATTATATTCTATTTCTATTTATATTTTTATATTCTTTTAATTTTAAACAAATTTCTTAAATATATTATTTCTCAATTTACTTATCCGTCTTCCTCCGTCCCTCCTCACCAATTTCTGCTGACACCACATAATTCTTTCTATGATTCGTGCGTTCGTCACGCCACCAAATGATGTGATCTTGCACGGCGGCGCCAACACGGGTGATTCAAATTACACGTAATTGCGCGATACGCAGCGATGTTAAGACTCAAAAACATTTTGAAAAATTGTTAGCTTTAGAGTGCTGAAGATTGGAGGACAAAATTTAAAACTTTTGTTGGCGTGCTACAACAGAGCGATGTTGCCTGCGAAACATTACATATGCGTCGTGCTGCTAAAATCATATGTGGCAGCGAATATTATGAGGAGGATTATCTTGTGGATTGCGAACTGTTAGCAGATTCCATAAATGATATTGTGATTGATGTTCGTAGGAAAAAAAGTTACATTATATTTATATTATTATTCTTCTTATTATTGTTTGTAACAATATTTATTTCTTAAAAGTATATTACTTCTCCATTTATTTACCCGCCTTCCTCCTCCTCCTCTCGACATATAATTTTAAGATTCGACTTTTCAAAAATTATTATTTGTCTGCGTTGAGGAAAAAAACATTTTGCCGACATCATCCCACACGGCTGCTCCAGAGGATTCAAATTACACACGATCACGCGATACGCTGCGACGTTAAATCGGAACTCTTTGAAAACTGTTAGCTGTAGAATGCATGCGATTGAACAACTATGTAGTGCTATCTCTGTCCTTCCCTCCCCGAATTTAGCTTTTAAAGTAATGCTTTCTCTTTCCCTGGAATATGTGGTTTGTAATACGTCGATCTTTCCCGGCATCGTCCAAAACAATTTGTGCTGCATATTGGTTTGGAAAAATATTTGAGGAAAAAAATTTCTGGGAGCGGATCAAGTCTAAAAAAGATTTTTCAGACAAGACACGCCTCCAGAATTTTTTTCGGGAGCGTCCCCTCCCTCGGTTAGGTCTGAAAAAATTTTTTGGGAGTGCCAATATCTGAAAGAGATTTTTTGCGGTGGCCCAGTTCTGGAGAGGTCTCTGCGACGGCTCGGCTCGGTCTGATCCCCTCCACGATTACGGCTTCCCCACTCCGCGGCTAGTGCGAGCGCAACCTGTCTTCCACTTCCTGCTCTCCCCGCGCCCAGGTTTCCCTCCACCGCACACCCCGCGCGTCCTCACTTCCTCCCGCCCCGCGTTCCCCTCAGAGGACCAGGGTTAGAACCCGCTTAGCCCTACTACTGATCTCAGGTGACAACTGGACGTCGCAAACACAAGTACACACGGACTAGACACACTATAATACAACAAGAACGCGTGGGCGATACAACAATAACGCGTGGGCGTTTGCCAGAGGCGCAGTGGGCGCAAGTAGCAATCTTCTGGATGTGTGCTCGTCACCGCAAGAGCGTTTTTGGACTACTGATCGCCAATCGAACGCTTCGTAACGATCGTGCGTTGTCAACAACATACGTCACGGGCCTCAGCTGACTCATCAGCTGACGCGAAGAGTCAGCGGTCACACGTTTAAAGACGCGTAGCGGCGCGCTTGATGCGGCCGCGACACCCCGATATCTGCGACCGCGTAGGTGAAATTCGAAACCGGCATTTTGGTATGGCGCGACGTTCCAATCAGGTGTACGAGAGAGAAGTGTGACATGAATCTATCCTTTTTTCGATCCGCGTAGACAAAACATACGGATGTGTGACGCGTAGGAGATGATGCAAGTAGAAACCTGCATGTTATTATAGTGAAAAGTTCGAACCAGCTGTACGAGAGAGAGAGAGAGAGAGACATATGATATTTACACCGCTCTCCCTATTACCATAGACAAAACATACGAATAGCGAAGGTTACTTTCCGAGAATAATGCGGTATGACGCGTAGATGAAATTCGAAACCGGCATTTTCTTAGCTCGTAATAACTGCCCCAAAAACATATAATGGTCGACTTTCGAGAATAATTAGGTGTGACGCATGGATGATGCAAGTCGAAACCTGCATTTTGGTGACTCCTGAGAATAATGCGCAGCATCGGTGCGCGCTATTTCTGAATCACGAAAATTAGAAGTGAAATATATGCAATAATGATCGAAGGTGAACTTTCGAGAAGAATATGATGATTAAAAGCGCGATATGTTGTGACGTTAAGGTACAATTCTAGGGATTATCCTAATGGGATGCAAGGAGGTGGGGAGAGTTGAGGTAGGGATGTTCGTATATTTAAGACAGCTCGCATCTTCGACAGGACAAAGTCGCGAATGTTAACGCGTCGGAAAGAGTCTTTCATTTTGAATGATTGTGTACGTGTAAAGAACAAGAATATGGAAACGTTCAAGAACGCGATAGACAGGTGCGATGAGACGAGATGTCACATCGTCGCGTATCAACGAGGCGAACGTGTGCCGGTGTGGGAGAAGCAGCGGATGGTGTCGTTGCTCGCGCGATAGAAAACAATACGCGCGATAGTGCGAGGACGGTTATCGCGAGTAGGGTGTAAACACGCCGCTCGAGCGACGTCACCCAAGGTCGTGTGGGAGTAACTGGAACCCGCTTTCGAGAAGCGTTTGTCGACTGGGGCGGTGATAAAGGTGGGGACCGCCGATCCACGCAAATTCTTTGAGAATGCCCGTCGAACAGTGATTTCACACGTTAAGAACGCTATAACAGAGGATCGCAGCGTGACAAGAGCGGTGGTGAACGTGCAGTGCAGAGAGAACACATGTTTTTTGTGGTCGGTCGTCTCCAGTCTGTTTCCTGCTGATACGAACGGGGACATGATGACGTCGTATCCACATTATTCGACGGTGCTCCGTACGAATGGCGTGAGACTCTCCATGTCCGGGGACCAGGTACAGAAATTCGAGGATGCCAACGACGTTTCCGTGAACATTTATTTGTGGTCCGAAAAAGATGGCTGCGTACCACTACGCGTATCCAGCAACAAGCGGGATGGGAGACACGCGAAAGTGCTGCTGATTCAAGATCCAAAGGATTCGCAGCGGTACCATTTCGCGTGCATCCGCAGTCTCTCCCGCTTGATTTCCAGACAACTCAGCAAATACAAATGCCAAGTATTCTTTTGCGATAGGTAAGCAAATAAAAGTAACAATTACAAAAAAAAAGTTCGAGAGGTACGTGACGGACGAAGAAGCGTTTACGCTGTTTTTTTTTCGTATACATTTCAGGTGTCTCATCATTTTCTCGTCGGCGCGGCGGCGCAATTGCAGCGGCATACCAAGGATTTTCTGCGCTTAAACGAGTGCATGGTGCAATTGCCAACAGAAGAGGAGAAAATTTTACGGTTCCAGCATCACGAACACAAGGAACGCGTGCCGTTCGTCGTCTACGCGGACTCTGAGTGTTTACTGGAAGACATCGAGCAGCCAGCGATGGATCATAGGCGCACGTACGCGTATCAACGCCACAGAGCTCATAGCGTTGGATATTACGTACATTGTTCCTACGACGAGTCTCTGTGCGGATATTGAGCGTATCGCAGCGACTTCGATTGTGTGCAGTGATTTGTGCGTGAACTGCGGGATTTCGCGAACGTTGCGTGCTCGTGTTTGCCCACCAAGAAACCTATGGCATCGTTAACACAGCAACAGTGGTGGAGATTTCACGAGGCAACAGCGTGTCACGTGTGCGGAGGACTCTTCGAACGAGGCGAGGACAATACCAAAGTGCGCGATCATTGTCCCTCGACGGAGGAATACAGGGGCGCGGCGCATAGATCGTGCAACTTGCGCTACCAACGTTCGTGCACGATACCCATGATGTTCCACAACATGGCCGGCTACGACGCGCACTTCGTTACCAAGGAGTTGACACATGCGTTCGAGGGAAAGATCAGCCTCCGACCGATAACGAAAGAAGGATACATATCGTTTACGAAGGACGTTGAGGACCTCAAGGTCGAGCGCAAGGACTGGCGACGAACGTTGAAGTTCCGATTCGTCGATTCGTTCAATTTCTTGGCAACGAGTCTACAGAAGCTCGCGTCGGATCTCGGGAAAGACAGACTAACGATTTGTCGATGCGAGGTCCAACATCTCCCTGACGAACAAGTCGATATACTCACCACATAGGGGATTTTTCCGTACGATTATGTGACGTCGTACGAGAAGTTGAACGACACGCGACTACCGCCTCGTGACGCGTTCTACAATCGGTTGAACGATAGTGGTGTGTCGGAGTCCGATTACGCGCACGCGACGAACGTGTGGAACAGTTTTCGCATGAAGACATTGGGCGAGTACAGCGATTTATACTTGAAGTCGGACGTGCTGTTACTCGCGGACGTGTTCGAAAACTTTTGGATAGACTCTATCGTGAGCTACGAACTGGACCCCGCGCATTACCGTACGTTACCGGCGTTCACGTGGGACGCGATGTTGAGATACACACGCGTCGAATTGGAACTGCTCACCGACGTGGACATGCTGTTATTCGTGGAGCGTGGTATACGCGGTGGCCTGAGCCAGTGCTCACACAGGGAGGCGCGTTAAAAGCAAGTACCTGCCGACGTCGATGTACGACGCGTCGGACCCATCCACGTACTTGATGTACTTCGATATGAAGAACCTGTACGGATGGGCAATGTCGCAGGATATGCCGTACGGCGGATTCCGATGGCTGGACGAGGCGGCAGTCGCCGAATTGGGCAAGGCGGTGGCTGAGTTGAACGTGAACTCATTACCGAAGGGCGCTGGACCAGAAGGATACCTGCTGGAAGAGGATCTAGAGTATCCACGGAACATTCACGACGAGCACGCGGACCTTCCGTTCTGTCCTGTGCTCGAGCAAGCGCCCGTTGGTAAGGAAACCAAGCTGATCGCCACGCTCCGCAACAAAGAACGATACGTGATCCACTATCGCTACTTCAAGCAGTGCATGCGGCATGGACTTCGCGTATCGCGAATTCATCGCGTTATACGTTTCGACCAAAACCCTTGGTTGCGCGACTACATGAACTTGAACACGGACTTGAGTACGCGAGCTACGGGCGATTTCCAAAAATCACTGTAGTAGTATAGCTATGACAGTTCCAACGCAGGTCCTCTGAGGGGAGCGCTGTGGCGGGGGGAAGTGAGAGCGCGCGGGGGAGTGCGGCGGAGGGAAACATGGGCGCGGGGCCTGCGGGGAGAGCAAGACAGGTTGCGCGCGCACGAGCCGCGGAGTGAAGGAAGCCGCGATGGTGGAGGGGATCAGTCCGGGCCGAGCCGCCGGGAAGACCTGGCCCATCGCCGGAAACTTTTCAGGGTGGAATGACCCCCGAAAAATCTCTGTCAGGCCTTGGCCCACCCCCGAAAAATCTCTTTCAGACCTTGGCCCACTTCCGACCCCTGATGAACCCCAAATATTTTTCCAAACCATTATGCAGCATACAAACATTTTTATCTCCAACGCAGAGAAATAATAATTTATTTTTATCAGAAATTGTTTCGGACAATTTCGGGAAAGATCGGCGTTTTCACACCGCGTCTTCGGGGACGGAAAGAAACAGAGCATTATTTTTAAGCTAAAATTCTACGTTGGGGGGGGGGGAAGAGACAACACTACATAGGGGTACAACCGCTTTCGTTCTAAAGCTAACGAGTTTTCTCATAATGTTTTTTTTTCAATCTTAGCGTCGCAGCGTCTCGCGCGATCGCGTATAATTTGACCCCTCTGGAGCAGCCGCGCGGGATATCATTTGACAATCATAGAAAGAATTATGCGGCGGCAGCAGAAACTTTTTTTCCATACCAATGTGTGATGGAAAGTTTTCCCCAAACACAGAGAAATAATAATTATATTTTAATCACCGATATAGCGAATTATTATGTAGCAAACAGACAAATTTTTCCGAACCATAATGTAGCAAGCATTCTAAAGCTAACAAGTATTTAAAGCGTTCTGATTTAACGTCGTAGCGTATCGTGCGATCGTGTGTAATTAGACTCCTCTGGAGCAGCCGCGCTGAATATCATTTGGCAGCGTGAAGAAGGCACGAACAAAATGTAATACTTTTTCGGAAATGTCGAATCTTAGAATTAGGTGGCGAGGAGAGAAGGGGGATGATGGGTAAATAAAATTGAGAAATAATATACGTTTAAGACATATATATATATATATATATATATATACATATACATATGCATATATGTATATATATATATATATATATATATGTCTATACATATGCATATATGCATATATGTATATATATATATATATATGGTCTTAAACGTATATTATTTCTCAATTTTATTTACCCATCATCCCCCTTCTCTCCTCGCCACTTAATTCTAAGATTCGACATTTCCGAAAAAGTATTACATTTTGTTCGTGCCTTCTTCGCGCTGCCAAATGATATTCCGCGCGGCTGCTCCAGAGGAGTCTAATTACACACGATCGCACGATACGCTACGACGTTAAATCAGAACGCTTTAAATACTTGTTAGCTTTAGAATGCTTGCTACATTATGGTTCGGTAAAATTTGTCTGTTTGCTACATAATAGTTCGATATATCGGTGATTAAAATATAATTATTATTTCTCTGTGTTTGGGGAAAACTTTCCATCACATATTGGTATGGAAAAAAAGTTTCTGCTGACGCCGCATAATTCTTTCTATGATTTTCAAATGATATCCCGCGCGGCTTCTCCAGAGGAGTCAAATTACACGCGATCGCGCGAGACGCTGCGACGCTAAGATTGAAAAAAAAAACATTATGAGAAAACTCGTTAGCTTTAGAACGAAAGCGGTTGTACCCCTATGTAGTGTTGTCTCTCCCCCCCCCCCCGTAGAATTTTAGCTTAAAAATAATGCTCTGTCTCTTTCCGTCCCCGAAGACGCGGTGTGAAAACGCCGATCTTCCCCGACATTGTCCAAAACAATTTCTGATACAAATAAATTATTATTTCTCTGCGTTGGAAATAAAAATGTTTGTATGCTGCATAATGGTTTGGAAAAATATTTGGGGGTCATCCCCTCCCTCGGTTAGGTATAAAAAGTTTTCGGAAGTGGGCCAAGGTCTGAAAGAGATTTTTCGGGGGTGGGCCAAGGCCTGACAGAGATTTTTCGGGGGTCATTCCCCCCTGAAAAGTTTCCGGCGATGGGCCAGGTCTTCCCGGCGGCTCGGCCCGGACTGATCCCCTCCACCATCGCGGCTTTCTTCACTCCGCGGCTCGTGCGCGCGCAACCTGTCTTGCTCTCCCCGCAGGCCCCGCGCCCATGTTTCCCTCCGCCGCACTCCCCCGCGCGCCCTCATTTCCCCCGGCCTCCGCGCTCCCCTCAGAGGACCTGCGTTGGAACTGTCATCGCTATACTACTCACTGTACAAACTAATGAACAATGCGGTGTACGGGGAAAACGATCGAGAACGTTGAAAAGCTAGTGGACGTGCGACTAGTAATGCGGTGGGAAACCGAATTTCCATAGTCGAACGATATTTTCGGAGCACTTAGTCGCTATCGAATTGCGTAAACTGAAAGTGAAATTCGATAAACCCATATACGTGGGTATGAGCGTGTTGGACGTGTCTAAGCTTTGCCTATACGAATTTCACTATGATTATATGCGTGCAAAGTTCGGCGATGGGTGCAAGGTTTTGTACACGGACACCGACAGTTTAATTTATCAGCTGCGGTGCGATGATGCTTACGAGCTTATAAAAAGTGACGTCACGCGTGATTCGGCACGAGCGATTTCGCGGTAGACAACCCGTACGGTATGCCGCGCATAAACATGAAGGTGCCGGGACTCATGAAAAACCAGAACAACGGTGCCTTGATGACAAATTACGAGGGACTGCGGTCCAAGATGTACGCGACTCGAGTGTGTGACGCGTCGGCGGGAATGACCGAGACGAAAAAAGTGAAGGGTATGAAGAGGAGTGTGGTCGCGAACGAGATACATTTCGTTGACTATGTGCGGTGTCTTCGCGAGCACGCGGAAACGACGATTCGACAGAACCACATCCGTGCGCAATTACACGACGTTTATTCCGTGAACGAACTGAAGACCGCGCTCAGTCCGTACGACGATAAGCGGTACGTACTACCCGGCCAGGTCGAAACTCTTCCGTGGGGACACTATCGGATTCCCGAGTGCAACGACGTCAACAACAATGGTACATGTATTGATACTTCGTAGTGTGTGTGCGTGCACGAACATATGTATATGTATATGTATATAAGTTTCATTAATGTCGCGTACGATGTTTTTGTTTTCACGTATACAATTATGCACTGTATGAACGTAGAGGAGGTTTTTAGTGGGTATACCATAATTGGAGAGTCCCACATAACCCCGACGTAACCGCTGTTGGGGTATACGGAAAGCATTTTACCCCTCTTTAAAAAGAATAGGAATATGCAATGGATGGACGTAGCATGGGTAATGACATACTTCTTGGTAAGTGCTTCAAGTGGATAAGGTAAGAAATAGATCAGGTATGCCTAAGTACAATAGAAACCGCGGAAGCGTATGTAAATACTTTACAAATGTGTTTGAAAAGTATTAGTTTTGGCATGTCGTAAGATACGTATCTATACTAGTAAATATTCAATGAAATAATGTACAAGTATTTCGATATATATTGATACTTTAATTTTTAAATGCACACAATCGAATGAAAGAATAACGATGTAAATTGTATACTGTATATTTCCTTAAATAATAATAAAGAGCCGCCGTTGCGTCATAGAACATCCTTTTCCTGTATGCACGAGTTCTTCGACGAGTCGAATCCCAACCATTTCACGTCACCCGGTTTCCATTGCGACGAATAATTTTCTCGATCAGATATACGTCCGAATTCGCGACCGAATGCAGTTCGTGCTCGTAGAATCCGCTCGAGATCCGTTCTCGCGCAGAATCGCATCGAACGTACGTCACAGGATGCGTTCGTTGTAACGCGATGATTTCGAACACCTCGGTCGACCAGTTCGGCGTGTATCCCTTCTCGAAGATCGTCTTGAAATTAATGACGCGTACTTTGTCGCCGACGTAAAATTTCGCTGCTCGTAGTTGCTCGACATCTGATGACGATACAACGAACGGGAAACGAGTCGCGAAGGTCACGTCGACGGGTCCCGCGTTTATCGTGCCATGTTTGCGATGATTGTAGGTGCGCAAGAGCGTAGGTAGCAGATCCAACCAGCGATAGGAGGCGTTCAAGGAGAATGGTTTCCACATCAGGTTCTTCAGCGTACGCTTGAAACGCTCGACGATCGACGCTTTCATCACGCTGTACGTCGAGTAGTGGTTGATTCTGCGAGACGTAACGCATCGTTGAAACTTCGCGTTGTAGAACTCCTTTCACATGCCGGTTTGTAGATTTCGAGGACATCTGCCGCTTCGTTGCAACACGGTCGCGAACGCCTCAGTCACGTCGCGCCCGCTTATCGTTTTCACTGGCACGGCCCACGCATACTTACTGAACATATCGATGATCGTGCGTATGTAGTTGTAGATACGATTGTGGGCCGCGTACGCGCGCATTTCCACCAAATCCGCCTGCCAAAGATCGTCGTAGCTTCGAGCAACTACGCGGGAAATTTCATCTCACGGGAGCGTGCAGTTCGTCGACCAATTGTATTCACTCCTTACTCGTGCTCATAGCGGTGATGACAGCGGAGAAGATAACGTTCGACGATCAACAGCAGGTACTGCATCAGGCACTCGAAGCACGTACGGTGTTGGAGGGGTTTGTTATTGTCGTCGTAGTCATCATTCATTGTCGCGCTTCCTCGCGTTTCTGTACTTGCGCGGTCGATGTCGCAAGCTTGTCGAGTGTATTCGTCGAGTGATTGAAGCGTCGTTGCATCGTGATATTTATCGACTTGTCCAGGTCACGCAAACTTTTGTCCACGGCAGTATTTATCGCAATCGTGACAGCATCCAGTCGCTTCGTCGTCAATTCGTACATGTCTTTTCCATAGTGTCGAGGGCACGTCCGACGGTACGTTCCATGTCGCCCAAGTATCGTTTCGTCGCAGCGTCGGTATCTCCCCCCGGATGTGCCACCCGATGGGTGGTGTGATGATCTTGCGTTGCATCACGTCGAAAGTCGACCGATTGGTGCCCAGAAACAGCGCCTTCTCCCGCATGTAATTCGCGACGTACAGATTCAGCGAGTGAATCGTGTTCTCACGTTGATCGCTATCGCCGGTAACAGTAGCATTGGCGGTACTACCGTGCAAAGATGTACCAAAATTGTTCACCGACATGCTTGGTGAACGGTGATCGCGGACGAGACTGACGCGTCGTCGCTACGACAGATCAATTTATAATGAGACCGGCTTCGCGAAGTTCCTCCGTGATGGAAGCAATCTCTTTATCGTGTCCGGTGTGTCTGGCGTCGCCCGACGCCAAGAGCAATCGTAGTCTATCAACCAATTCGTTCTGATCGTCCCAGTACACGTAATCGATCGTGTTATCGGTGACCGTCATCGCGTCGTCGATGGATAATCCGCGACCTTCACGTGTGATCGCCGACGTTGCGGTCTCCACTAATCAACACCGACACGACCGTCCTGTACATATAGCCATTGTTGCCTAGCGTGGGCTTGCTAGCCGAATGTTCCCGTCAATGAGCGTTCGTCGACAGCAAGATGTCGCGGTACAATTCGCGATCAGCATTCGTGTACGCTTGCTCGTTGGGCAATCGCATGAACAGCAGTTCGTACAAGCCTCGAGTACCCGCGTATCGCTTGCCCCTCACGGTAAAGTCTTCGTTCTCGCCGATAGCGAACACGGAATCACCGATTATCAGCTGTTCGTCGTCATCAAAGAACACGCCGTACACGGTGTCGATCCGTTTCTTGGCGTTTGTGAAGAACAAGCGCAGATATTCGCGCGATAGCGGTACCGAGGCGTCTTGGGTGTACGCGTCGAGGTTGTTGACGGTGGTGGTGGTTTTCGGATCGAGAACTTCTCGAATCGTTTCGTCCGTCTCACCCTGGTCCGAATCGTGGTCCTCGGTGGTTTCGTAGAAGATGCTGTCGTCGTCGTCGTCGTCCGAATCCGGGAGCGGTGTCGTTTCGGGTCGTATCGTCACTTCCGCTGTGGACGGAGTAAAGGATAATCATTTCTTCTTCAAACGTTGTTGTTGCCGATGTTGTTGTTTCCGCTTGACGAACGATGGTAACGCTGGACTCGCTTTCCACGCTGCAGTGTTCGCGACCAAGTGTTTCAGCAGTTCGACAATCCGACTCGCGCTCTCCTCCGCAGCAGCTTTCGTCGCCATTTTACCGAGTTTCAGGGTCATATACTTCTTTCGTATAGCGTCGCTGATTTTAGCGACTTTCTTCTTCCTCTCGACATTTCCCGGTTGTTGGTGTCTACGACGCGGCTTCTGTTTCCTTCCTTGTTGTTGCGTGCTCTCCACATTGTCACCGCTAGTCGCTGCTCCGTTCGACATCCTGGTGTTACTCGACAAAGGACACGCGATCTACTGAGTTTCGCGAGCTACCGCGAACTCGTTTAATCCTCATCGATACCGACCGTCGTACATGGCACTGTGCTTGTCGATGACCACGAAATCGTAGCGTCGTCTCCAACATCTCGCGCACAGGTCGTTGAACGCTTCGAACGTTATGTTCATGTTCACGTGATCGTTGTACAGGCGACACAAGTTCGTACTGTCCTGTTTGAACAGCACGAGAAAATTCGCGTTGTCTCTGATCATATGTTTCTGGTATTCGCGCGTACGACTGGCACAGGTAAAAGCAATCCACGTTCGCGTGCCTGTCCACGGAGAAGTATTGGCGGATCGCGGTCTGTTCGTCGCACGCCAAGTCGTGGAAAACGGAGATAGAATCGGGTCGAGCGTATCTCGGCGGTGTCCGAGTAGGGAAAGTACCCTAGTCCGCCGACACGCGACAATACTCGCTCCAGATACCGATACTTTGGCTGTCGCAGCGATTTCGAATATACGTGCACGTTCTCGAAGCACAAACTGATCGGACTCCCCAGCAGGCTGAAAAGCACGTTCGTTTTCCCGCACCCAGACGGACCGCAGATCACGGCTCGCACGCTGTTCGGCAACAACGAACTGTGCCTGCCCGAACGACTCTCGTCCCACGCCAAATGCTCCACTGTCCTGTTCGTGGTCACGCGGATAGCGTTCGGTTGTTTCGCGAATCGCATGCCCTGTGTCTCACTCTCTCATCCGCCGAAACCGTAACGCCACTGCTATTTATACCCGCAACACCTGTCGAGCGAATCAGAATCGTAGCGCTCCTTGAACAGATCGGTACCGAAGAACCGTCGACTTACGACTGTCCTTGCATCCCCGTGTAACAGCATTTTCACGCATATGGTTGCGGTAACGCGTAGACCAACGACAACGAAGAAGAAGAAAACAGGAGCGGGACTCGTGAACGGTATCATAAACCGTTTACCGATAGAGCTACACATTCCGGGGTATCAGTTCTGCGGACCGGGGACACGTTTACTGAAGCGATTGGCTCGCGGCGATGAAGGTATAAATCCGCTGGACGCCGCTTGTGGGAAGCACGATATCGCGTACTCTCGTCGAAAGGATTTGAAGGGACGACACGAGGCGGATGACGCGTTATCCGAACGAGCGCAGGAACGAGTGTTCGCGAACGACGCGACTTTCGGTGAAAAAGCAACGGCGACTGGAATGTGGGCCGCGATGAAAGCTAAGACTAAACACGACATGGCTATGAAACGAAGACGAAGCGGAGGAAGAATATCTACGAGACGCAAACGCAAATCCAGAGGATAACGCCGGACGCGACAGCACCGTGTCCTACCGGTAGTGAAACGCGGAGGCTTTCTTCCGCTTCTCCTGCTCGCTCTGTCGGTTATCGGAGCATAGCCGGTGGAGCGGCGGGTATCGCCAAAGCGGTTAACGAAGCGAAGGCCGCGCGAAAACAAGTGGAAGAAACGGTGCGTCATAATCAAGCTATGGAAGGGCGAGGAATGTATCTGGCACCGTATAAGCACGGCGCCGGCATGAAACTGAGACGACGGCCGAGGAAAAAAAATTCCGGGCGACTGACCGTGCGGCGGCAATAAAGCAACACCAGCGACAACAACCTATGACGAACCTGCAATTAGAGGGCTAATGCATCGACGTACCGTTCTTTCGAGGGGTGTTTATGCGCGACACACTCCCCGCACGCGCACGACCGAACGAATGCGGTATCGCGAATCTTGACGAGAATTGCGGCGCAGGCACGCACTCGGTGGTGTACGCGAAACGCGGATCGAGCTTGCAGTATTTCGACAATTTTGAGAATTTGCGACCGCCCGCGGAACTAATCAAGTATTACGGACGGCGAACGACGACTACGACAACGATCAAGTACAATCACGATCGCTTTCAACGTTTCGACCAGACTAATTGCGGTCACTTGTGCGTACAATTTCTGAGACAAAAAGCTTTGGAATTTTGGCCTCGGCGCTACCCGAGATAAATTGACGCGCAATCGTACATTCAAGTCATTTTATCTCTCAGTCTCGCAAGCATTGGTGTTAATACAATGTCGCTCACGCTCACGTTAACAGGCCCGAGCAGCGTGTTCACGGTCAATTATGTTCCACCAATAGATATGAGCGACGGGCAGTACAAATTAGGACTGGCCGACGTTGGAGACGTTTCACACGATACCTAACATCGACTAGAGCAACGATAAATTCTACTTCGTCCCGAACAAAATCACCGCCATCCCCAGCGTCGATGTCGCTCGCGAATACATCACGATTCCCCATGGTTCCTACGAATTAGACGCTTTCGCCAAGCACTTGAGGCGTAGACTGCTCGATCGATACCCTCGAAGACGCAGTGACAACGAAAACGACGACGACGACAAGTATCCACTAGTGCTACGAGCTAACAACAACACTATGAAAAGTGAACTGTACTGCTCGTTCTTCGTAGACATTACGCAACCAAACAACGTGGACTCGTTGCTAGGCTTTTCCCAAGCACGTGTCTTATTGCCGAGAATCTGGCACGAGTCCGACGAACCCGTGAACATTATAAACGTTAACGTGATCAGAGTAATGTGTAACGTCACTACCGGTGCGTACAGCAACGACAAACCGGTACACACGATTCACGAATTTTCACCTCGCGTACCTCCGGGATATAAGATATCGGAACCTCTGCGGCACATCATTTACCTGCTGATCGTTGCACGAGCGATACACGATCTAACGGTACGCATCGTCGATCAGTACGACCGTCCTATAGATTTTCGCGGAGAGGAAATAACGATTCGCCTGCACGTACAACGGCGTTCGCGGGACAAGATAATGTGAGTGCATATGTAGCATGTTGGTGTTCGATGACACGTGCGACTTCGCTGCTACCGCTCCTCTGGTCTCTGCAACGCATTATCGCCAAAACGAAACATATTCACCGTCATCACCACCACTACCAACGACAACACTGATAAAAACAGGGAGCGGAACGGGAACAAGAGGAAGAAGAAGTGTTCGGGAATCTCTTCTCGTCGAAAAGATTTATCCCAAGCCCAAGTTAAACAACCGGTTCTCGCTAAACGAAGGCCCTTAAAAAGCGAGATTCAACTTCAAATTACGTCAAAACGGATTGTGGCTAAATAACGTACGCACTTTGAAATTCAATTGGAGCACTCTAGGAACGAGGTATACCGCGTCGTCGCTATTAAGACAATAACAGCCTCTCCTAATATCGGCGGTAATGTGGGGGTCAACCGTCCTCCCCCCGCGGCACCCGTGAGAACCGAGCTACTGGCCGTGCGAACTCTCGTATTTATTATATAAACTGTCTCTACAATATGAAAGTAAGACAAGATAGTATAAGTATAATATAAGATAGGGTAAGCGTAGTGTACGATAGGATAAGCAAAGTATAAGATAATGTAAGAATAGTATAAGATAGCATAAGAATAGTATAAGATATCGTGAGATAGTGCAAGAATAAAGAGACAGAAAGATAAGAAAGCCTCTCGTGACGCGAGGCAAGATCCTCAACGCTCCCGCTACTTTCCGTTTCCAAAACAAGAAGAAGGAGTGACAAACCGTTGACTTATCGAAACGCGCGTTTCTCACGAACCCTTGGGTACGTCGTATCGTATTAATATACTACTTACATATACACATACACGTCTAACACGATATATACATACCATACTGGACGTGACGAGTACACCGACTTTCGACGATCGTAGCACGAAGATAAAGGTGTACTCTTAGAATCCGTACGCCAACACGATGTTCGACAATAACGATGAGATAAGAATACCCGTTCAGCAACAAGATGTGTACACGCTCCCATGCGAAAGTTATCTCTACGTCGAAGTACGCGTCTCTGTGGTGGCAACCGCGGAACAGGAGGCGAAAGCTGCGAGAATTTTTCTGGACAACAACTGCGTCGCGTTCATGTTCGACGAGATTCGATACGAATTGAACGGACTGGAGATCGATCTTTCCAGGAATCCAGGAATCACAATCGCGTTGAAACATTACGCGTCGTTGTCCATCGACAGAAGCAAAGCAATGATGAACGCCGGTTGGGACGATACCATGGCACACGACCGCGACATTTTTAGTACCGCGTCGTTCAATTTCTGCGTACCCATGAACGCGTTACTGGGATTCTGCGAAGATTACAGACGCATCGTGCTGAACGCGCGACACGAGTTTATCCTGATTCGCGCGCGATTCGATACGAACGCGCTGTACGCGGCCTCCTTAAACTCCGGGATAATATCGAAACTGGAGATTCGCAAGATACAATGGCGTATACCGCACGTCGCGTTAGAAGACACTCACAAACTGTCGATGCTACGTCTCCTGCAAAGCGATCGACCGACCACGATGACTTTCCGATCGTGGGACCTGTACGAGCAAACGATGTTGCTGTAAACGACTACGACACACGTGGACCGTTAAAGCCTCGTCGCAGACCGAGACATCGCGATACGTGATATTCGCTATGCAAACCGACCGAAAGAATAATCTCAAGAAAAGCGCGAGCAGATTCGATCCGTGCGAACTCGCGAACGTATGATTGTTTCTGAATTTCGAGACTTATCCGTACGACGACCTGAACCTGGATTTCGATAAATATGACTACGCGACCCTGTACGATATGTACGCGAAATTTACCCGTTCGTACTACGGCGACGGCGAACTGTCGCTGACCACGGTCGAATTTTTACGATACGTCCCTATCGCGATCATAGATTGTACTCGACAGAACGACTCGGTGAAGAGCGTAACGGTGGACGTACGAATCAACTTCGAGTCCAGCGATAATGTGCCCGCTAATACCAGCGCGTATTGCCTACTCATACACGATCGTATAGTGCAATACAACACTTTGACGAACGTGGTGCGAAGAAGCAAGTGATTCCAACGACTACGTCTATGACTACTATACCGGTAATGTTAATCGCAGAAACGTCAGTCGCTCATCTGTAGCCGCCGGTGACAGTTGTTATTGTACTACATACACCTACATACTACTGTCTAATAATAACGTTATCCGTGGTGGTCAACCTACAAGGCTTTAAGACCGAACGCAACGCGTTCGTCGCTAGGGAAATTGCGATTCTCGCAAATAATCGCGACACGGAAACGACCATCTGTCATTGGATTTTCGAACCACCGTACTCCTACGCGCGCCTATCATCGTTCGAGAAGCGTCAAGCGTCCTGGCTCACGGTCCATCATCACGGACTTCGCTGGTCCGACGGCTGGATACCGTACTACAGGCTTCTAGAAATGCTCGCCCACGAGCTTGCAACCGTCGACGTGGTGTTCGTGAAGGGAGTGTAGAAAAGACCTGGTTATAACAACTGCTCCTCCGAACAGACCCAACCATCGGAGATATCGTTGAGATGTACGAGAAAAAGAAGAGGAACAACGACACCGACTCCGACGAGGATACCGATAGCTCCGACGTTGACGATGAGTATCGTGGAATCTTGCCTGACACGGTCGTTCCTAACCTGAAAGCAATGCCTGCAACGAACACCGTACGATGCGCTTTCCATAACGGCGACGGTTGTATGTGCGCACTGGAAAACGTGCAGAAAATTTGGAAGTATATTCGATCCGAAAGTTAAGGTGAGTGGCGAGTTTCTATATTATATGTGAAAACAATCCTACGATCTGCTTAACCGTTTCTTTCTATTGTTGTTTCCAGATTCCACGGAGCGTGTGCAGTATTTTTTTCCTCGTCGTACCTTCGACTCTTATTGATATTACTATTCTTCATAAAAGTATAAAATATACAAACTGGTTTATATGAATAAAGCAATATGAAAAAAAACTATTGTTCATACGATTACATATTTTTATCATTCCTGTTCACATTCTACAACGTTGGTTTCGTACATTTTTTTTCCTGAAATATATATTTTTTAGGTAATACATGCGTAAAGAAAGCTCAAACACTTTGTATGCGTATAAAACAAGTTCTTTTTTTTATTTTTCTCTTTCTCCTTCTCCTCTTCTTACAATCCTCCTCCTCCTCTTACAACGACGAGTTACATATATGTTAGAAACACTCTTATATGACTAACGCGCGATTTTTTATCTCTATACATTGATATTAGTACTACATACACTTCTTACTCTCTCTCTCTCTCTCTCTCTCTCCATCGCTGTTTTCGCAGAGTAATAGCGTTCGTATTTTTTAAGGACTGCGATAAGCATGGTGCATGGTAGGTGCGGTCCACGAGTAGGGATGTACTTGCATCTCAGTTATCAGTGACCATTCGGGTATCTCGATCCTTGTGCACTATACAGACACTGTTCTTCTTCTTCTCGCTGTTCTTCTCCTTCGATACACAGAACTGTGCTCACGTATGCTTCCACACCTTCGCGTGACCATGCATACTCATACCATGGTACTGTCGATAGGTTTCCACGAAATATATATTTTTTTTACGCGAATATTTCATATATTGGTACTTGCTTTTTCCATCTATATTTTCTTCTCATTATACACTTCTCACTGTACACTTCTTCCTGCACTGTTTTTTTTACCGTCATCACGTTTTTTCCTGTTTCTTTTCCGTTTTTCGTATTGTGTACAACTTCACTCTCTCCCCACCGCCAACAAACTATACTTTTGTACATGTGTGAGTGTAACCCACTATAAAAGAGGTACCGATCGGTCTTCCGGACCACAGTACCTCGTGTACATTCGTGCTTGCACAGTTACTATCCGCAACCGTGTGTATTTAACATGTTTAACCGACATTGCTACGCTGCTTCCCACATGGGCGAGAACCATCTCAACCGCTGCAACGATACGGATTTTCCTACTAAACAGCACCGTCCGAATATAAGGTGCGTAGTACATATATGTCTACATACTTTTTCATTTACACGAAACCGTTCGAATAATCAACTCTGCGCGTGTTTCTTACAGCGATAATCTTCGGCACTGACATCGAAGAAAGCCATCATACGAATCATGGGACGTAATTACCCCTTGACCTTGACTACCTACAAATACATCGCAATTGGAATTCGCATCGATCGGGATTCGTGACGCATTGAAATCGTGAAAGTCGACAGCAAATCGAACGAACTATGTTTCCCCTTGTCTGCGTGGAAACTTCTGCTGTAGCAAGAACCGGAGATACTTCAACCATATCTCTCTCTCTCTCTCTCTCTCTCTCTCTCTCTCTCTCTCACTCTATCAATCTCTTTTTTTTTCTCTTTCTCTTTCTTTCTCTTTTTCTCTTCTTCTCTTCTTCACATCAATCGCAAGACAATTTGAACATTCTCGAACAGCTGATGGACTTCCTATTTACTTTTCGCGACATCATACATACATACATACTCTTCCACACAACACCTCATATACATTCATACCCACTCACGCTCTCGTGACCGACCCGAGTGCTCAGTTACACAGAACAGTAATATCTCGAAAACATTCGCCGTGTTACGTGCCGCGGCCTTTTGTGTTCGAGCGGCGCGTTTTGGACGGCCAAATTCTGATCAGGGATATCCCACAATCACTGATTATCAGAATTTGTCGTATTTATGTAAGTAATGGCAAGGAGGCTCGCCGCACCCGTAACAGTCAATTATTTTATTTAATTCTCTAAATACCTTATCTGAAGGATAAGGGGTAGATTTTGGGATCGTTAGTGCTCTAGACCCATACGGGTCTTTTCAAAGGAATCAGTCAGGTAATTAATGAGTAGAATTTTATGAACAATAATTGTTTAATAGTGAATGAAAGCAAAAGAACATGACATATTATGGAAATATTCAATTTATCATTTTATAAAATGGTAACTATAGATAACTCTTGACTAGGGGAATCCCACAATCTTTGATTGTCAGAAATTATCGTATACGAATGAATATTGACAAAGTAATAAGGTTTACATAAAAGGTAAAATAAGAGATAAAAGGTGCAACTCACCAGACAATCGATATTGAATTGACAAATATAATTTGTGTTTTCGCTTGTAATGATATTCTGTGCTTTGATGATAGACCTAAATCAGAAAAAGAGATGAAACGCGAAGATACACACACACTTGGTTATTTTAACGAATAGATCTGAATTGAGTTTTAATCGAGGCCGAATAAATGTGGTTTTGAAAAGAACGATATAAATAAAAAAAATAAAATTGTTTCGCAAAGTTAATAAAATAATTTGTTTCGCAAAGTTAATAAAATGATTTGTTTCGCAAAGTCGAGTCTTTCACGCGGTCTCACAATAACCCGGGAACTCTAGCTCTAAGACACTTGCGGACCCAGCGACACGCACCTCACGATTTATCGTCACAGAGTGTCGCAGCTTCACGCTCTCGGCAGGGACCAGAGTGGGTCCGTGCCGAAAATGCTTACGCTGCATTTTATCGCTCGGCCGCGCTACCATGGGCCCGTCTACTTAACGGGGCGGTGTGTGTGTGTATGCTCACGTCCACCCGTCAGATTCCCGATTCAATATATGATCGATCTTTACGGAACATTCGTGTGCACAGGAAACATGACATCCCACATCTTGAAATCATACAATTTCGCACAGCTAAGGGCTTTCCCTCAATGTTCATAATTTTATATACACAATTTCTGACTAGGGGAATCCCACAGTCGTTGGACTATCAGAAATTGTGTTGGATATTCAATTTTTTTACAACAATTTTTAATTAATTAATAATTCACACAAGCTCCGAAACGTGCGACAAACCGTGGGAAGGCGCGGTTCCCTGCACCGGATGTAGAATATACGATTCCGTCAGTGTTCTAAGAAATGATCCAGTCCGCGCATTCCCGCTGTAGCCGTTACTGATTGTGTTACAATGTTTAACGCGGCGGTCAGAGGTGTTCTCAACGAGGGTTCTCCCACAATGCTGCAAGGCATTGTTGAAACGCACCCCTGCCGCTTACACAGGACGGATTCGGCACAGAAGGAGAATCACTGGGTCTTTTCGAACGCGACTCTCTGGTGAGATCGCCGCTGCGTCAGCACCGCCTTATCTGTTTCGCGGGACGGCAATACGTCGAGGCGACGGCGCTCCAAGAAAGGGGTTTTGTTCTATCAAAAATAATATTAATTAACGGGCAGGAGTATGATCAACGAGGGATTTCCCATAACGCTAGGCGTTGTTGATGCATACCCTGACCAAAAGAAAAATTTTACGTTCCGAACGTAACAGCCGAAAGTGTTACGTATCTATTGTATCGCCTCAATTCTTATCTCTAATTAAACCGCACTATTCTCAACATTTTTGAGTTCTCTCTATACAAATAAAATATAAAAATATAAAATAAAAATATCAAAAAAAAGAAAAATGTAAAAATATAAAAATACAATATAAAAAGAAAAAATATAAAAATAGAGTATAAATAGAATACACAAATATAAAATAAAAAATAAAAATATAAAAATATAAAAATACAATATAAAAGAAAAAATATAATAATTTAATTTATTGCCCACTTTCGTGTTACAATTTAACGATCATATACTCTTTCCATTTCATTCCCGTGATTGCGTCAGTGTAAGTCCTGTCCTTCTAATGTATTCTGCTGTGTCTTAACAATTTTTTCTATTTTACAAGTGTTTCCTAATCTATTATATGTTACATAATCTTCTTTTATCTCTTTCCTGTTCTCCCCATCTTTTCCATCTCCCTATTATCTCCTGTAGAATAGCCAAGTTTGTCCCTTCTCCTCTAATTACCTCTTTCCAATTGCTGCCACTCTCTCCACTTACTTCACATGCTTCAATCATGTGTTTCACTGTTTATGCCTCTTTCTTACAAAGCCTACGTATCCTTCCTTCTTTCGATAGCCAATATTTACATGCCCTTGTTTCACTACCCTGTATGAATCTTCATATCCTTTCTAATTCTCCTCTCCTTTTTTCCTTTTCCCCCATAAGTATTTCGGCTTATCTCCTGGTTTCCTTGCCACCTCTCTTAATTCTCTTAGGAACTTTGACTCTTTTATTTTCATCTCTCTTTCTTGTTCTTGGATGTCTTTACTATATGTTCCATTTTGGTTCACACTTCTTTCCCAATAAAAATATAAAAATGCAATAAATAAATATAAAATAAAACACAATACAATTTAAAAAACAATATAAATATAAATATAAAAGAGGAGAAAATAAAATAATGAAATAAAAGAAAATGCCATTGTATAAGAAATATAATAAAAAATAATATAATAATAAAATAAGAGAAAATGCTATAATATAATAAAATAAAAGAAAGAACAAGCCATCGTCACAGATGCGGTAGAAGGTTGATCTATTATAGAATACACCGTAGCCATTGGTAGGCTGATTGGCCCCAGTAATATTCGCTTCGTCTCAAGAATATCTCACGGTAGAGTTTGTTTATATCTGAGTAGCCAAGCGATGGCCGACAAATTTCTTGATATCCATAAGAAGGTAAAAGTAAACAATCATACCGTTGAGTTCCGTCCGCTTGTTTCTAAAGCCAAGCGTGTAATACTCTCTAACGTGTGTCCAATAATCCCACACAATGTAATTGAAGGCAAACTGTTAGAACTGAACATTACTAAAAAATCTCAACTGTCCTTTATAAGAGCGGGAATGAATGACCCCGTTTATTCCCACATTCTCAGTTTTAGAAGACAGGTGTACGTTGAACCAGAAGACATAAGCAAACTGCCAGAAACTATTCAGATTAATTTCGAGAATACTTTGTACTGGGTATATATTTCAACTGAAAAATTAACCTGTTTTCTATGTAAAGAAGAAGGTCACCTCGCTAAACATTGCAAGAGTATCGAGGCCAATGCCCAGGAACCATTAATTACCTCCCACCAAGAAGATCTTTCTCTCTCCACTCCTAAGGTCATTTCACCAGATCATCCTAATGTAAATTTCACCACTCAAGACGGTCAAGCTCCAACCCAAGAAAAAATAATGTTTAAAACTCCGTTCGTTAGCGGTATTAAACGCGCCCTCTCAAACACCAATTCTTCTAATGAAGGCGCAACGGAAGCAAATACAATCAACGATTCTACAAATAAAGTCAACGAGAATGCAAAAATTATAGATGATAACATCAAAGGAACAAAGAACAAAAAACTTAAAAAAGGGATCCATCTAAACGATATTAATGAACAACTAGAACCAGCAAAATCATATATTTCGAATCGATCTCATAATCTTCCTCTCAGCTACGAAAATTTATCCAGCTTCTTTGTAGAAAGTTCCATCAATTCAGACTTAGATAGGGTAGCTCGGAAATACACCGAGGACATACCAGCCCTTATTAATATGCTTAGAACCACGTATGATTTTATTAAACAAAGACAGATGAAAAGTCGAATAACCAGAATTATTAAAAAATTGCAATCTCCAAACAAGGACGATACTTCAGCCGAAGACCCCAGCTCCTCCGACGAATAACTATGACTAATCAAAATACACTTCATCAATCGCGAACATCCGCCTCGCGCTTGCAATCAAGCCGCAACTCTTCGAATCTCCGTCTACTATTTTGGAACGCAAGAAGCATTATACAGCGCAAAGAAGAATTGGACGTCTTATTAAAAAACTTAGACATTCTGGTGTGTGTAGAATCATGGCTGACACCTGAAAAATGCATAAAATTTTCCAATTTTAATGCATTCAGAATGGATAGGGCATAATTATCTTAGTGCGTAACAATATCGCTTTTTCTGAGGTAAAATATCTGATCTCTCCTGACGACACTGTTGAAATCTGTGGAATAAATATCACTAATGTTAATCCCCCTTTGAAAATAATAGGATGTTACAGAACTCCAGGTTTTGTTCTGTCTCAAGCTAATTGGGAACAAATAGTCAATAATATTGGAAAATACGATAACTGTATTTTCATGGGAGATTTTAATGCTCACCATACGATATGGAACTGTTCTAACACTGACCTTAACGGTGAGAGACTCCTACAGTCCATCGACAACCATGACTTATTTCTTCATAATCCAAACTCATCCACACGCATAGATTTGTATAGAAATAAAAAATCGAATATTGACCTTATCTTATCATCCATGAATATTGCAGATAAAATTGACGTAAAAACTCATGATGAAACCTGGGGTTCTGATCATTATCCCATATTTATAAGCATTCATGTTGAAAAAAAAGTATTACCGCAAAAAGACTTTCAAAATTGATTCTATTCGCACTAACTGGGAAGAAGTCATAACTCAGTTACAAAACTCCTATGCAGAATTTTTCGCACCATTTTATGACACACTTCCAGCAACTGAGAAATATAAAATCTTTGTTAACGTTATAACGAATTCTATCAAAGCTAACACTCCTAAAAAGAGAAATGTCAACCGCCTCACACACAGAAACCCTGTTCCCTGGTGGGACTCAGAATGCGATAAATTTAAAAGATTAAGAAGAGCTTCTTATAAAAAATGGGAATGTACAAATAATCTTATTGACTTGATCAATTACAAGAATGTAGCTGCTCAGACTAAAAGACTATTCAAAAAGAAAAAAAAAAGAAAATTTCAGAGAATTTGTTAAAACCATAAATTTCCACACTGATATAAAATTTGCCTGGAATAGAACAAAAATTTTAAAAAATAAGTGGACCAAAGCAAATGTAACGAGCGTAACGGAAAACCTTCAAAACGAAAACCAAATTTTAACTTCACTTAATAAAATAAGCCCCCCTTGGGTTCCTACTGACCCTGCCTACTTTCCCCGCTGCAATTCCAACGACTTTCTGGACGCACAATTTGATCTAGCTGAATTCAACATTGCCTTAAACTCACGAAACTCTAAGTCAGCTCCAGGACTAGACGGAATTAATTATGAAGTTATTAAAATATTACCTATACAATACAAATTAATTCTTGTAGACATTTACAATCAAATATACACAACAAGTGAGTATCCGTTTGAATGGAAACTATCTTACATCCATTTTATCGAAAAATCAGACAAAAAAAGTGTTCGTCCAATAGCTCTTTCCTCTTGTTTCTGCAAACTTTTCGAAACTCTTGTTAAAAACAGGTTGCAATGGTGGCTTGAATACAATAATTTACTTCCAACAAGTCAAACAGGTTTTCGCAAAGGCCGTTCCTGTATTGATAATCTTATTAACTTAACCTTATATGTTGAGGAAGGGTTCTCTGACAAAAGGGACACGTTGGCAGTGTTTTTAGATGTCCAAGGTGCTTTTGACAATGTTAACAATGACATCTTGTTAAATAAATTAGCCTACAGTGGATGCTCATATCGTCTAATAAGTTTCGTAAAATTTCTTACATATCAGCGGGAAATTCGTACTGAGTCCACGTACAATGAAACCAGATTTGTATATAAGGGCGTTCCGCAAGGTGGTGTTCTTAGCCCCCTACTCTACTTACTATACGTCTCAGAAATCACTAACGGCCTACCTAAAAGTGTTGCGATCTCTCAATTTGCGGATGATATTGCAATCTATTCGAAAGTCTTTCCTTTAGATAAATGTAAGCATCTCATTGAAAGATCTATATCTATGATCAAATACAATCTTCTTTCCTTAGGACTCGAACTATGCCCTCAAAAAACGGCCTTACTCCATTTTAATAAAAAAAAATGTTACTCCAGGCCAAACTGAAATTAAAATCGACGAACATATCATCAAATCTTGTGATTCCACTCGATTCTTGGGGATACTCTTCGACTATAAAATGACTTTTTCATCTCATATATGTTATGTACAGAAAAGATGTGCTAAGGCTCTGAATATCGTAAAATTTCTTTGTGGAACATGGTGGGGTTCTGACCCAGAAAAACTGATTATTCTGTACAAGAGTTTTGTTCGGTCCATTATAGAATATGGTTGCTTCATGTACTTTCCTACTCGCAAAGATGTTACAGAAAAATTAGAGAGAATACAGAACACTGCTATAAGATCCGCCCTAGGGTATCGAATTAGTACACCAACCAATATCTTGTTAGCAGAGTCAAAGCTACCACTAATTCAAGAACGAACAAAACTTTTATGTAATCGCTACTTAAGTAAGATATTTTCGAATTCAAACTCCCCAACATACAAGACGATACGAATTTTTCATAACAAATGCAAAAAGAACAAAAGAAAACGTAAGAGAATTCTGAGACAATGTATTGAAAGCATAATGGATTCAGTTAACATGATTAGTGCACAAACACATTATAATATCTACTGTCACGATTATAAAACAATAATAACCTCTGTCCCGATCAACTTTGAACTAGGCAGAACTCTTGAAAAAGCGGATAATCCAAACTACATGTTAAATGAAATGCTGTCTACAAGCAATACATGTGCAATCTATACAGATGGTAGTAAAATCCCTGGTAATGAGTCTGTTGGATCAGCGTGCACAAGCCCTAAAACAGATATCCAGGTAATAAGATCTATTAATTATAGGGCCTCAGTATACACGGCAGAATGTATTGCTTTGAACGATGCTCTGGATATTGCTCTAAAAAATAGTAATCAAGACGTTTTTATCTTCTCAGACTCCTTAAGTGCCTTACAAAGCCTCCAAAGTACGAAAATTGGTGTTAGAATAAACAATTACATATTAGAAATAAAAAAGAAATATAATAAATTCTTACAGGAAAGTTCCAATAATAGCACCATAAAATTCTTTTGGGTTCCATCCCACGTAGGAATTCAAGGTAATGAGGATGCTGACCGCTTAGCAAAAATAGCTACAGAAATGCCTACTTCAGACTTACTAACAATCCCATATACTGATCTTTTTGAAGAATTTAAAAAAAGAGCACCCGCTCAAACACAAAGTATCATAAAAGAACAAGGACGAATCAAGGGACGAAACTACTTCACAAACTTCTACACTGAAAAATTAAAGCCATGGTACGCTCATAAAGGTTTTTCTCGCGAATTCATTGTTACCATAAATCGTTGCAGAGCGGACCATTATAACTTGAAAGCATCACTGGCTCGTATTGGAATTGTTAATGATCCAAAATGTGATTGTAAAAAGGAAAATCAAAGTATAAACCATATCGTCTGGCAATGCCACCTCTATAATGCTCAGCGAGCAGAGCTAATTAGGCAACTACAGAAACACAAGTTTCAATTACCATTATGTATAGAAATGTTAATCGCTCTACCAACTATTACTGCGTGTTTATATGTTTACAACTTTCGGAAAAACTGTAACTTAAGAATCTAATGTACAAACCGAACAAATTGTAAGCACTCGGGTATAGCTGAAATGAACCTCATCCGAGGTTCGAAATGCTTAATAAATAAAAAAAAAAAAGTATAGGAGTCAAAATTCCTAAGAGAATTAAGAGAGGTGGCAAGGAAGCCAGGCGATAGGTCGGAATACTTATGTGGGAAAAAGAAAAAAGGAGAATTAGAAACGATAGGAAGATTCATACAGGGTAGTGAAACAAGGGCATGCAAATATTGGCTAATGAAATAAGAAAGGGTATGTAGGCATTGTAAGAAAGAGGAAGAAACAGTGAAACACGTGATTCAAGCATGTGAAGTAAGTGGAAAGAGTGGTAGGAATTGGACAGAGGTAATTAGAGGAGAAGGGAAAGACTTGGCTATTCTGCAGGAGATAATATGCAGATGGAAAAGATGGGAAGAACAGGAAAGTGATAAAAGAAGATTATGTAACATATAATAGATTAGGAAACACTTGTAAAATAGAAAAAATTGTTAAGACATAGCAGAATACATTAGAAGGACAGGACTTACACTGACGCAATCACGGGAATGAAATGGAAAGAGTATATGATCGTTAAATTGTAACACGAAAGTGGGCAATAAATTAAATTATTATATTTTTTCTTTTATATTGTATTTTTATATTTTTATATTTTTATTTTTTATTTTATATTTGTGTATTCTATTTATACTCTATTTTTATATTTTTTCTTTTTATATTGTATTTTTATATTTTTACATTTTTCTTTTTATTTTATATTTTTATTTCATATTTTTATATTTTATTTGTATAGAGAGAACTCAAAAATGTTGAGAATAGTGCGGTTTAATTAGAGATAAGAATTGAGGCGATACAATAGATACGTAACACTTTCGGCGAATGTTTTCGAGATATTACTGTTCTGTGTAACTGAGCACTCGGGTCGGTCACGAGAGCGTGAGTGGGTATGAATGTATATGAGGTGTTGTGTGGAAGAGTATGTATGTATGTATGATGTCGCGAAAAGTAAATAGGAAGTCCATCAGCTGTTCGAGAATGTTCAAATTGTCTTGCGATTGATGTGAAGAAGAGAAGAAGAGAAAAAGAGAAAGAAAGAGAAAGAGAAAAAAAAGAGATTGATAGAGAGAGAGAGAGAGAGAGAGAGAGAGAGAGAGAGAGAGAGAGAGAGAGAGAGAGAGAGATGGTTCTGCCGAGACACTATTTATATGCTATTTTTATATTTTTTCTTTTTATATTTCTATTTTATAATTAATGGAACAATATATAATCATTTTACATATATTACAATCTATTTACTTGTCTGTCTCCCTCCTTCTCACCTCACCAATTTCTATCGATTCCGCATAATTCTTTCTATGATTCTCGCCTCCAATTGTAAAGACGACACTACATAATAAGTCGGTGTATTTCAAACTGGACACAGTAACATTTTTATTTAATCTTGAGCTGTGTATAGCCTATGGGTATCCGCGGTTGTATGAAACTGCATATGATGTGTAGATGAAATTTTTAAAATTTTGTTAACGTGCTACAACAGAGCGATGTTGCCTGCGAAACATTAGATGCGCGTCGTGCTGCTAAAATCATATGTGATAGCGAACATTACTGTGAGGATTATCATGTAGATTGCGAACTGTTAGCATGTACCATCAATGATATTCTATGGTAGCTGATGCTCGCAGGAAAAAATCTTAAATTATATTCTTTTAATTTTAAATAAAATTTCTTAAACACATTATTTCTCCATTTTATTTATCCATCTTTCTCCTCGCCACCTAATTTTAAGATTCAGCGTTTCAATAATTACTATTTCTCTGCGTTGGGGAAAAAAACATTCTGCCGACACTGCACAATTCTATTTCGTTCTTCGCGCCGTGAAAATGACGTCATCCCGCACGGCCGCTCCAGAGGAGGACTCATATTACATACGATCCCGCGAGACGCTGCGATTGAAAATCATTTTGAAAATTTTTAGAATGCATGCGATTGTACCCCTATGTAGTGTTGTCTCTTTCCCTCCCTAGAATTTTAGCTTTAAAATGATGCTCTGTCTCTTTCCCCTCCTCCGAAGACGTGGTTCGTAAAACGTCGATCTTTCCCGAGATCTTCCGAAACAAATTTCCAATAAAAATAAATTATTATTTCTCTGTGTTGGGGGAAAATTTCATCACATAATGGTTTGGAAAAATATTGGGGGGGGGGAGGTTATTCCCCCTCGGTTAGGTATGAAAGAGATTTTTCGGGGGTCATTCCCCTCTGAAAAGTTATTAATTATAATTACGTGTATCTTATTATTTTGTAATTACAAGAATCATAAGAACAAATTTTGTTTACAAAAGATATTGCGATATTGTGGTCCCGTTTATTTGCATTTTCTAGCAAAAAAATGTAAGAAACATCGTCATTTTTTCATAATCTATTTAAAGTTAACCAATAAATAAATTAATGTCTATAGAACTTCCAAAACCTTAGCTTCCTTATAGTATTCGAAATTTGTCAGTTATGTTTATACCAAGATGTTTCCGACTTTTAGAATAATAATTATGGATTGTTAATAAAGTTGCGAGATTCATTCCATTGAAATGAGTTAAAACACGGTATAAATTGGATTATTTTCAGAACTATAGATAATTAAATATGAATGTAACATTTATAATGTAATTATGCTCAAATTAATCCGATTTATATCGCGTTTAAATTCATTTTCACCTAAAAAATCTCAAGAGTATTTTAATGAAACGTTCATGCCGATACGATAGAATATATGGAAGTTTTACATACATGCTATTAATATAAGTATAATCCATCGCAAGCAACAATGTATGGCTCTCCAGCCGAAACTCGAACCAAGATCACAAGCCGCCGCCGAACAGCCCAAGTCCTCAACTCGAGGCGAGATCCCGCGTCGAAAGTTATTCGAAGCCGTCGAATAAAAGTCGAATAAACTACGGATAAACATAAAAACCTTATTCGACGGTTCGAATAAAAGTTCCTCGAATCAAGAAATTATCTTTCGACTAAATTCACTTCGAATAAAAAAATTATCTTCCGCCGTCGAATAAGTTCGCTTCGATTAAACTTATTTATCCCTGATGTTTCGAATAAAGATAAACCGCATTATTCGAAGCTCCGAATAACGAATAAACGTAAAGTATCTTTTATTCGAGTTTATCTAGATATTATCTTTGCCCATCTCTGCCCATACAGCACACTCTCGTTGCAGCATAGTTGCAGGATAGTTGCAGTGCAAGATGGCAACGACTCACGCAAGGATGCCGCAACTATGCAGCAAAAATTCTATGTCCGCCTGCTGCAAAGTTGCACAGCAACTTTGAGGCAACTTTGCACGGCAACTTTGAGGCAACGAAAAACTGTTAAAAAAAATAAAAAAAAAGTTATCGGTTACGACAGGACTTGAACTCTGGACCGCCCGCATGACAATCTGACGCGCTACCGTTGTGGCCACGGAACCTTCTTGGATGTAAATCACTGTAGATGGTATATATACTGATTACTCCGCACGTTAAAAATACGTACCACTAGTAAAATAGATTCTGACTTATGCTTGGAACTGATTAAATGGTTGCCTTCTCCGACATATATTTTATATTTTAGTTCATTATACAGGATGTCCGCGGGAACAATAAACACCTGGATATTTCCTAACGTATTGGAGATATAAAAGAAATTGTTTACATGAAATTGCATGGTTGGAGGGGGCAAATTCACTAGGGCAGACGATTTTTCTTGTATTATTATTTTATGAGATACGATGATCAATTTTTTTTTAAACGGAACTCTTTTTTTTAACAGATCATTTGATAGTGCGTTTCAAGGCGAATTCAATGAGGTATAATGTATACACTTTATTTCAGCCGGTTTTGGAGATATTATGTTTGAAAATTTGCTAACGCCCAAAGTTGTGGCAAAGTTGCGACAAAGTTGCGGTATAGTTGCGACATAGATGCGGCAAAGCTGCGGCGAAGCTGCGGCAAAGTTGCAGCAAAGTTGCCGCATAGTTGCGGCAAACTTGCAGCATAGTTGCAGCATAGTTACGGCATAGTTGCGGCATAGTTGCGGCATAGTTGCGGCATAGTTGCAGCATAGTTGCAGTGCATTATTGTAACGCAACTATGCAGCAATTATGCAGCAACAATTCTATGTCCGCCCCGTGCAATGTTGCACGGCAACGTCGCAGCAACTATACATCGACATTGCGCTGCAACCATGCAACATCGCAAGGTTACTGCAACCATCCTGCAACTTTGCCGCAACGAAGTGTGCTGTTTGGGTGATGGTGGGTGATGAAGTAAAAATTTTTAATTTGTTCGTAACTTTTTTTTGAAGGGTGAGAAAAAAATTGTTGGGTGGGCAATCGTGGGCAAACGATGGGCAATCATTTCCCACTGCCAAATCATTAAAATGTTTTCATGGGGGTGCTGTTGAAAAATTTTTTTTGCCGTAACTTTTTTTTGAGGGGTGGGCTAACGAAAATTTTGGATGGGCAAACATGGACAAATGATGGACAAACGAATGCCATCGAGTTTTTCCAAAAATTCGAATTTGGGAGTGCTATCTTCACAGACCTGGGACAAGGAAGAAAAAGAAGGAAAGAGAGTGAGAATAAGTTACGGGAAGATAGTAATAGATGGAAAATTGTGGTTCTGGGATGAGAGAAAGGAGGTATTAAGAGACTGGCGGGGGAGGGAGAAGAGGGACCAAGATCGAGAAGGAGGGGAAGTGAAAAAAGTGGGAGGGAGGTGGCAGGGGGATGTAAGGAGCAGGAAAGGGGAGGGACATAAACTAAGCAGGAAGGAAAAGGGGGAGGAAAGAAAAAATTGAAGGATAGCGTTCTGGAACGTAGCGGGGGTGATGAACAAAGAGGAGGAATTTTGGAAGGGGCTAGAGGAGTGGTAGGTGATAGTGATGATGGAAACATGGGTGGAAGAGAAAGGGTGGAAAAATGTTAAGCGTAGACTACCGGCGGGATACAGATGGAGGGCTCAATGGGCGAAGAGAAGGAATAGGAAGGGTAGAGCGATGAGGGGCATGATGATAGGAGTGAGAGAAGAGATGTGGGGAAAAGAGGAGCAAGGGCAGGAAGAAAAAGACGGGATAATGTTGGAGGGAGTGAGGGCGGGGAGGAGAAATGGAAAATAGTGGCGGTTTACGTACACGGAGACATGGAGGGGAAGCTGGGAAAGATCAGAGGGTGGATGGAGGGACAGAAGAAGGGAGACAGGGTGATAATAGGGGGGATTTCAACGCGAGAACGGGAGAGCAGGGTGGAAGGATAGAAGGGGGAGAGGAAGAGGAAGGGGGAAGAAAGTCGAAAGACAGTAAGGTAAACGGGGATGGGAAAAAGCTAGTGAGGCTCGTAGCAGAGACAGGGTGGGAAATATTGAACGGAAACATAGAAGGGGACGAAGAGGGGGAATATACGTACACGGGGGAAGAGGGGAGACAGTCATAGATTATGTACTGGGGGATGAGAGGACGAGAAGGGGGGTGGAAAAGATGGAAGTAGGAGGCAAGGTGGAGTGGGCGGGAGGAACGGCGTGGAGGTATAAAGAGAAGCTGGGCAAGGGGAGGGAGAAAAGTTGGCCAGATTGTGTTTAGAAGAAGTAAAGGAAAGGGAACAAGAGGTGGGGATAGATCTGTTCGCATGGGAGAAGGAGGGAAAGGAATTTAGAAGGGAAAGAGGGGAGAGAAGAAAGGGAAGGGGGATACGTGGAAATAGAGAAGGAAGACGAAAGGAGGCAAGAAGAAGAGAGAAGAGAGAAAATAGAGGAATCGAGATACAATAGTTGGTATAGGGACATAAGGACAAGAGGGGTGTCAAAGTACCTGACAAAAGGGTGGAGTGAAGAAAGATACAGAATGATAGCGAGGTTTAGGCTGGGGAACAAAATGAGGCGAGGGAGGTACTGGGAGAGGGAGGAGGAGAGGAGGTGCAGGTTTTGCGGGTGGGAGGTAGAGACATGGGAACATGTGGTGGAGACGTGCTCTCAGGAGGAAGGTATGAAGAGGAATATAGGGGAAAAGATAAGGAATTTTTTGGGCGAAGCAGGCGAGGAGGGAAGGAGGAGGGAAAGGGAAGGAGGTGAAATGGCCGAAGGGAGGGGGAGGGGAAAGGAACAAGGAGGCAAGGAGTGAAAGAAGGAATGGAATGAAAGAGAGGAAATGGAAGTCGACGGCGAAGGGAAGAGGCGGAAGTAGGGGCGTAGATTTAAAATGAAGAATGCGATAGGTTAAGATTAGATTAAGAATAGGGTAAGCGGGCGTACGAGAGAGAGAGAAGTGTCGGGGACGAGAGAGCGGCGAGAGCGCGGAGGAGTAAGCTAAGGTAGAATTAAGTATAGGTATAGGTATAGGTTAAGGAATGGTGTAAGAAAAGAGAGTGAGGAGGAAAGAGAAAGGAGCTTGTAACCCTAAGGGAAGGCAATAAAGTAATACATACATACATACACACATACATGCATGCATACATACATACACATAATATTATAACTGATAATTATATTTAAAGTACAATACTGTCGTTTTGTTCTTTTTCCTTTATTGAATTAGTCATATTTTTATTTTATTGATATTTTTAGTGAAATAATGAACAGTAATACGAATCAGGTTTGTTTTCTAACAATTTGAACCCCATATAAACCCAAAGTCGCAAAAAATAATTTTGTCCAGCTAGCATGTAGTATACTTGAAACACTGTGCGCCGCCCGATACGTTCGTCAGTGTACTAAATGCCAGGAGTACTAAGTGTCGCAACGCGCGCCACCGGGACTTATGCACACTACACCAGCCGCCTATCCATGGGATGTCGTGTCGGCCGATTTAGTCGGACCACTCGCACGGTCGAAGAAAGGCCATACCGCGGCCATGGTATTGCGAGATAAGTGCACGAAGTGGATCGAACTCCAGCCTATTCGGTAGGCCATCGCTCCGTCTGTCGCCAAGGTATTCCGCGAGTGCGTGGTCATGCGTTTTGGATGCCCACGCCGGGTTATTACCGACAACGGAAAGTAATTCGAGAGCCGAGAGTTTACTGGCCTGCTATAAGAATATGGCGTTGACCACCGGAAAATGCCGCCGTATACACCGCAGTGTAACCCGGTGGAAAAAGCGAACCGGGTAATTAAGACAATGATCACCCAGTTTACCGACGGAGACCATACGGCATGGTATCATTGGTTCCCAGAGATCGCTTTTGTCTACAATACGGCACGGCATGAAGCTACGGGAAGCACACCGGCCGCCTTGAATTTTTACTGAGAACTCGTAACTCCCGGAGACCTGAGACCGACCTCGGAAGAACTGACAGAGAAACTGACGCCAGAGGGCACAGGAAGCATCAAACTCGCACGGTGGAATCAGGCGCGAGCACACCAGAACCAGAAACACCACTACGACCTACGGCGCCGAGACTGGGCCTCGCGATTAGCGACGAAGTTATGAAACGCGAGCATCATCTGATCACAGCAGCGAAGCAGTTTAATGTTAAGCTGGCTCCGAAATTCACCGACCCGTATACCGTAGTCAAATTCGCGGGACCAAATGTCGTAATGCTAAAAGGCGCGCGAGAAATGACGACGCGCGCGCACATCAGCAATCTCAAATCGTGCGAGAATCGCGAACCGGTGATTGGCGCGGACAGCGCCACCGTGGCGGCTATAAAGCCGTGACAAATGAGCAGCCCAAAGCAATTGACAATCAGCATGCCACGCAACTAGTCGTCGCCACCTGAAAGTTCCGGGAGAACCACCGCGGTACCAGTCGGCTTGAGGATCAGCCCTAGCCGGACAGAGTACACGTCAGCAGCTCCAAACACAGCGGCCCATCGCCGCGCCTACAAGCGCCACCGCGCGTCCAGCCACAGGAAATCACGGTCCTCGAGACCGAACTCCGGTCACCAGGGATTCCCGTGTCCCGAGGATATCAAGGCGCAAGTACTCGGCGCCGACGAATTGCCCACAAGACCAAGTAGCCACTGGACCTCCGCCAACTGGCCACGCCGCATCCCATGCGTCGCACCCGTCGGCCCGCAAACGAAAGGAACCGGCCAGGCGAATGTCGCGTCCGGCAACTAGCCGGGCCCAGCCACCGGGTACCCACCCGAGGGTCATCCCAGCGCCGCCGTTGGACGCAGCCCCAGATCCGCCGCTGGCACAGCTAGGCCCACAAGGCCCCCAACGGCCGCACCACCGACGATGGACGCAGGCGTAGCTCCGCCGCTGGCACAGCTAGACCCACAAGGCCCACCAGCGGCTACTCCACCGCCGATCAGCGCAGCCGCACCATTGCTCATTCAGCCAGGCCTCGTGGGTCCGCCAGGGGCCACACGACCCTCAATCGACCGCCCCGCAGCGATATCGCTAGTACAGCTAGGCCCATGGGGCCCCCCAGCGACAATACCACCAGCAGGTCCGCTGATGCAGTCCGGCCGCCAAGGCCCCCAGCGGCCACCGATCGCCTCGGCATGGTGGTGTTTCACCCGACCGCCATGCGACCGGGACGGGTGTACACGGTCACTACCTCAACCACCGTAGTTCTGGGCAGCCGGTTCGGCAACGGCGATCTCGGAATCAAAGATCCGAAACCGGCGGCCGGCTGCCCCCGCGGAACAAATTTCACCCCCATAGTGTAAGTTAGATTACGCCTCTGGTGGTGGGTAGATTTAAGTATGTTGGGTTGCAACCCCTTAGTTAAAGGTATTTATAAGGAACTCTGTACCTAGTAATAATAAACCGTATCACCGGACAAAACAGCGGTTTTATTTCCCCGAAGCAGGAAGGAGGTGTGACGGAGTCACGTCTCGCGAGCCGCGCGAGCGCCCGGCGACGAGATAATGGGCCGAGTTCGTTGGGCGGTCGCGGCCCCGTGACTGATGTCGCGTGCGAAGATGTACTGCCTCGCAATATAAAGTCTGCGGCGAGCGAAATCAGGAGCTCTTGTGCATGTCGCTATACCGCTTCACGCAAACTGCCAAGACGCTCGCTTTTTTTTAGTACACCGAGGTGTGTCAGTGTCGGCCATCGCCGCAACTGAACCATTACCAGCCTCAGTCCGAAATCAGCCGAGAACAATCTTGCGCCTTGCCTACGTCAGAGAGGTTTCTCCGTGCCCTTTAGGCCAGAACCAATATTGGAATCTGAAACTCTATTATACTACTCTCGTACGGATGCGCCTCCTAAGGCCACCCAGAGCAGAACATTACACAACTCCGAATTCTACCTTCTAACTGCTCGCCGAGCTACTAGACCGATCGTACTCGCCGGATGACTGTAATCACAATAATTGACTAGAAGACCCAAGAAACATTGATATCTATTAAACAAGCTTTCATCCATTCGCCGAACCCGGGCATACCGACTGAGTCGGCACACTTATCCCTTCTCCGTCCCATCGGAGACGATTACAACCGTTCAACGCGACACTAGTCCGATGATCGACAATCGACTCTCCCTAGTCCGCTTGGGGTCGCTTACTTTATCGGGCGCTATCGGGTGCTACCGAGCAGTCTCGGTCAACCGAATCGCTGAGAACATCAAAGACGCCTCTTGGTGTCGCCTGCCTATCAGACAAGGCGACCTTATAGGATAATACTTTTTAGTTCCTGTATTTGTGACATCAAGAATAAAGAATTCCTAATTCCGCCTAAGGAGATGCAGCCTGGAACCCCGTGGCGAGGACAACCCCCCCCCCCCTCCAGTGCCTCTCCGAATTTTATGGCTTTCGACCCTTGAAGGGGTTTCAATGCCATTAAAACCTGAGAAATGTCCAGCATTTCCGCATTTCTCATCAGATCCCTGCGAAAACGACACCAATCGATTCCTTATGTTTCGCTGATGAAACTAACACCACGAACGACGTAATTTGGAAAATAATGAAGCAAATAATAAATTGATTTCCATAACCTCAAGCTATTTTCATTAATAATAATCAGATTTACATGAAATTTCGTATGATTTTCATCGGAAAACATAAGGAATCCATCGGCATCATTTGCATATCGATACGATAAAGAATAAAGACTTTCTTAATACGCTGAAATGAATATTTCACATTTTTACCGTCGACAGCGGGGCACGGACCTCAATTCGCTACGGTAGGCTGAGGAGTCATACCTGTTTCAGAAAAAAATAAAATAATTGTTTATTCTTTATCGTATCGATAGGGAAGTATGCCAGTGGATTTCTTATGTTTTTTCGATGAAAATCACAGCAAATTTCATGTAAATCCGACTACATATTATTAGCGAAATTAGCTTGGAGTTATGGAAATGACTTTTCCATGGAATTTCCTTCATTATGGTCCGAATCGCGTCGTTCTTGGTGCTAAGTTGATCGGCGAAACATAAGGAATCAATTGGCGTCGTTTCCGCAAAGATCTTATCGGAAATGCGGAAGTCGAAGATTTCTCACTTCTTACCAGGCACTCCGACCCCTTCGAGGGTCGAAAACAATAAAATTCGGTGAGGCACTGCGGGGAGTTGTCCTCACCTCCGAGTACTAGGCCGCATCTCTTTAGCTGGAATCAGACGACCCGTAGCTCGCCGAACTTTTCGCGTGAATCGCCGCTCCACTCGAAGTAGCGCAAGGCTGCAACGGGAGCATCACGAGGTTGCTTTGCAAAGCAAAACTCGCAGGGTGATTCCCCAGCTACGCCCGTCACCCCGTGGCGAATACAACGCCCCGCAGTGCCGCATCGAATTTTATGGCTTTTAACCCTCGAGGGGTTTGGAATACCATTAAGAAGTGAGAAATCTCCAGGATTTCAGAATTTCTCATCAAATGTTTGCTTCTATTCTTCATCGTATCGAAGGAGAAGTGACGCCAATGGATTCTTGGCGTTCCGTCCATTAAAAACATACCAAATATCATACAAGTTGAACTACTTTGCCACAAACTATTTGTATTCCATATGTAAAAGTTGTCCGATTTACACGACATGTGGCATGATTTTCATCGAAAAACCCCAAGGAATCTATCGGCCACCCTTCCATATGCATACGATAAAGAATAAAGAATTATTTTATTTCTGAACCAGGTATGCATCCTTGGCCGACCACGGGAAACCGAGGTTGAAATAGCCATTACAGTGTATTACGATTTGTAACTTCACTAAAGCGTAACATCGATTTGCCGCGGTTGGCCGAGGATTCATACCTTTTTAAAAATAAAATAATTCTCTATTCTTGATGCCACAAATATAGGAATTAAAAAGAATTATCCTGTGAGGCCTTCCTAATAGGCAGGCGACGCCAAGAGGTGTCTTCATCGTTTCCAGTGACCGGTCGATCGGGAGCGCTGGGTAGCGCCCGATAGCGCCCGATAATATAAGCGAGCCCAAGCGGGGTACGAGAGTCGATTGTCGATCGGGCAAGTGTCGCGTTGAAAGGTTAGAATTCGGAAGTTTCGGAACGTAAGCGAGAACGCAATTGTGAACGTGGAGTGTGCGCGTGGAAGCATAAGTAACCCGACTACCCTCAGTGTAATCGGTCTGCGCGAAGTAGGCCGTAAATTCTATCATTATCAGTACTCCTGCCCGAGAGGAATACGATTTACTTGAATTATAGTACAAGTGTGTTTCGTAATAAAGTGTTTCTATCGTCTCCTGAATTCAGTAACTGGCATCCAGACATCTACGCTCCTACAATCCACCGTCAATACGCCTCGTGGAGAGACACAGGAAGAAAAGGGGTAGCCCGCTATCGACGCGTGGTCCTGCCTAAAAATTCGAACAGATCCCTTTTCCTTCGAGTATAAACACGAGCTCTAGTATCAAAACAAAAGCATGCGTTGACGTATTTCCTGCGAGAGAAAGTGGGCATTGGGGCGGAGGTATTGCTGTGAAGAGAGCTTCTTCAAGAAAGCAGCCGTTTGTGAGGGATGCAAATCCGATTGGTCCTAATACAATCTGCTCCCTATAGTTGAAATATGGTCTGATAACTTTCATACCTCCTAACCTAACCAATTGAAATTGCATCCGTCCCGACAGAACTGGCTATCCCAGCGTAGAATGAAAGGCAAAATAAAAGACTATTGAAGTTGAAAATTGAGTCTGAGTGAATTTGCGTGAGAAAATTGTGTAAATGTTATGACGCTTTGAAACATCAACGGTGCGCTTCGGGATACCGCAGATGTACCTACGTAAGTAGCATTACTGACGGAAAAGAATTATCCAGCCTTTGGGCCTGCTATTCCTGGCGTAAACCTTTGGCAGGTAGGTATCTGTTTCAACAAACAATGCCACCCGTGGCGCCAACAAGACCACCCGCGGTGCTAGCTATTCCAGAGGGTTTTCTTCAAGTGAAAATCAGTAAATTTGCAAGCGCAATATCTCAAAAACCTGTGGAAATCAAATGTATACATTAAAGATTATTGAATTTGTCTTGGAACGCACTATCAAGTGATCTCTTAAAAAAATAGTTCTATTTATATAACCGAACTTGATAATCGCATCTTTTAAAATAATAATCGAGAAAAAATCGTCTATGTTAATAAATTGGCTCTCTCGAACCATGCAATTCCATGTAAAAAAATTTTTTATCTCCAATACTTTAGGAGATATCCAACTGTTCAAGCTTCCCGCGGACAACATGTATACTAGTTCGTTCGCCATCGCATGCTAGTCCGCGAACACGCTTAACTAGTTTATCGCTAAAGCTAGCTCTATCTGCCTTGGAGTAGGACCGCTAAACGCTTGATTCGCCCTTCCTGCTTGGGGCAAAAAAACGTGGGCTTTCGCGTCGCTAGAATCAAGTTATCTATTATTCGCTTCGTCTACAACCGCGTGTTGTACTATGAATAAGAATAACTCTGCTCACGTGTATTTGCTGCCGCGAGATACAAATGCCTCAATACTTCGGAGTTGAACGGCGCTTTCACATGAGCCTAGTGGCGCCACTGGTGTACGATCGGACTATGTCACGTCCGCGCCCAAGCATCAGCTAGACTATTCATCGGGCGATGAATGCTGGGCAGGAAATGTTAAGGAAATTCTGCAGTCTTACGCCATCTCTCAGGCCCACCGTTTATTAGGCAATGCCAATGGCACGCTGACACATGTGGAGCGTCGATCACTGCCTCTTCCATCAACTTGCGATCGATAGAAGGTGGGCACTCTTCCTTCAAGGAAATCACTGCCGATTTCCTGGAACACTTCGCACTCTACTCACGATCCGTCTAATAACACGTACTATTGTTTACGCTATTGTAACAAACCCCCAAAAGCCCCTTTCTTCTTCATTAATAAACATAATTAATATTTACTTAATTACTTATATTCTTATTATATTCTTATTATTTTACTTTTATAAGGAATGTTTAGGATTAATATTAATACTAGCTCGGGATACCGCGAGACGCGAGTGTGACGCAAGAGAGAATTGAGTGTAAAGGAGTGGGAGAATCGAACGCATGCGCGATCCTCAGTCGATCAACGGATCGACAAGAGCAAGGATCAGAAGCAGTAATTGTAATTGGTGCTTGGCAAATGAGAGAGGGAACCGAGCATTCCACGCGCGCGCCTACGCATTCACCAGTCGCTCAGTAGACCGACTAGAGAACGGATAGAGCGAGACGAGAATGATTGACGCGTAATAGCCAAACTCCATTCCTATTGGTGCGCTCCCAGTACCCCGAATATGTATAAATACGGGCAAGAAAGCCCAGAGGGGAAGATTCATATTCACATGTCTGACCTATACGGTCTTAAGAATCATTTAAGGATAATAGCCGATTCCAACATAAAATTAATGCTCCAACTTTGGAGGCCGCTTTGCTGGACACTTGGTCAAGCTGATCATATTAAACTAAGGCCATAGTCGCCGGGTTTAGCGAGAGGTTTTCTGCCTTGGAGGCCGCTTTGTAGGCCACTTAGTTGATGAAGCTAAGTTATTGATAATTCCTGTTCTCAGGTTAGTAATAATACTCCTGAGCGACGAGGGAACAAGATTATTCCAGGTGGCAATACCGCCCCTGATGAAACAAAGAAGCAATTCAAATGATTCGCAACTTAACATATTCAGTCTCCTAAATACATAAGCGAACTCCTAGATTCTAAGTTATTCTAACTCCTATATCGACCGAGAGTCATTGTCTATATACTAATTCCTATATCGACCGAGACTCACTATCCATATACTAATTCCTACATCGACTGAGAGTCACTATCTATAAACTAATTCCTTCCATTTGGTTAAACGTCAGTATTAGTTATTTAAGTTACATTACTCTAATTGATCATTCAAACGGGTTGTCTTTTGTACCGACCAAGAGTCGCAACCCAAGACGATCAACTTTACTTTTTGTAGTAAATTTTAATTTCGGCGCAATGGTTCGGTCAATTTGAACTGATAAATAAAACAGCTATTTTGCAAATTATATCTTATACACTTTCGACGTTTCGATCTGGATTTAGATCATCCTCAGGAAAGAATTATAAATTATATTGCTATTGCTATTAATATTCGATTAATATTCAATCACAGTGTCATGGCACTACGTGTGAATCGCGAGTCGGTTGGAGAAAGACTGACATATACGTGAACAAAACGCCTGTTTACAGAAAGGTGAATACAAGGTAATTACTGTTGACATATTTAAACTCCTTGAATTTCAAAATTAAAAAATATACCTTTTGCAGTAACAGAGCATTCATGCCATGTGTTGTGTTATACACTTTACTGCAAAAGGTATATTTTTTAATTTTGAAATTCAAGGAGTTTAAATATGTCAACAGTAATTACCTTGTATTCACCTTTCTGTAAGCAGACGTTTTGTTCACGTATATGTCAGTCTTTCTCCAACCGACTCGCGATTCACACGTAGTGCCATGACACTGTGATTGAATATTAATCGAATATTAATAGCAATAGCAATATAATTTATAATTCTTTCCTGAGGATGATCTAAATCCAGATCGAAACGTCGAAAGTGTATAAGATATAATTTGCAAAATAGCTGTTTTATTTATCAGTTCAAATTGACCGAACCATTGCGCCGAAATTAAAATTTACTATCAATTATTACGGTCGAAACTAAAAATTCATTTACTTTTTGTAACGTCCAAGAGTCGCAACCTTATTACTTTCTTTAATTTCTCTAGTATTAAGACGTTAAATTATATTTTCATGTATCATTTAGAGGTATTTTTCTGGAATAAATATTAAGTCAAGAAAAAAAACCAAGTGGTGAAGATTTCAGTTTTCTGTGAATCGGGTTATTTTGAAAAGGGAATGGAACATGCAGAAGGGTGATTTAGGAAAAAGAAAATCAACGTAAGAAATATAAAACTTAAGAAATTGGGCAAAAAAATTGAATATTCTCTTCAAACAAGGTCCTTTTATTATTAGGTAAATATGTGAACAACTTTACACATGTATAAACCTTAAGTGCTTTGAAAGTGATATTGGGAAAGCTTGTCCAAAAGCTATCTCCTCTCCCCATCGACCTTTTAATAGGTTTCAAGGTAATCATTCTGAACAATATTTCCCTTTAAATTTTTTGGTGGTCGGCCTTAGTTTCAGAAATATTAATACAACATTTTCGGCATAATATATTGAAATCTGTTTCATAACCGATGGTATTAATATTAGTTGGAGTTAGATTAGTAACGAACCGATGTATGTGTGAAACCGTCGGCAGTTCTAGAGTTATTTGTAAGTAAAGTTTTTTGCGAATATCTCGTAAAGCAAATCCGAACGCCAAAAAGTTTAAAGGGAAACATGTGTCACAACATATGTCAAGGTTATTGCAATCGGTGAGGAGGTAGCTTTTCGACAACTTTACCGTGCTATTAAAATCAGGAAACGTTTCCTTTTACGTAATATTTATAGTACTTTGATTGAGGGAGGACAACAAAGAGTTCCATAAGGGCAAACACCGTGTTGAATGTTCACGGTGCAATCGTTCGTGTCATGCTATAATATTTGTTTTATTTTGCGCACTTTCATTTGATGATCCATGCTTATTACCACTTAACAGTATTTGGATTTCATTGTACGTCCTACCTTTTGTTTCTGGCACAAATGCAGCTACCATGAGAAGCGCCAAGAGACAGGACACTGAGAAAAAGTAGTAAACAGTATATGTTCCAAGCTTGTCACCAATTACTTGATACAGTTTCGAAACAGCAAACCCAAGTAGTCCATCGAAAATTGTAACGATGGCACCAGCAACACCTTTTACTTGGGTAGAAAATAGTTCTCCGATCAGGGCATTAGTTATCGTTCCTAGACCAATTTGATAAACTATTTGGAAAATAATTACATCAACAACCGGAAGAAGATTAACCATAGAAACGTCAACTCCTCTCTCGTCAAGCATGAGATAGACTGCAAGAATGCCCAAAGTAAGAAATGACCCAAATGTGGAAACAATGAGAAGTGGTCGCCTGCCGGCACCCTCCACTGTTGCTGTAGCCAGACTACCTGACACAAGGCCAACAGCTAAAACCACGATAGTAGCTACATTCGAATCAATACCAACATCTGCTTTGTTAAAGAGGATTTGTAAATATTGCATTGTGCTAAAATTTCCGCTAAGTTGTTGTGCTACTATTAAACCAATAATAATACTTAAAGCCTTTGCATTATTTGGTAACATCATCGTTCGTAACTTTGCTAACCAAGTGTGTTTGATTGTTTCGATATTTTGATTTGATTTCGTTGATAGGTGTGCTTTGCATAAATCATCTTTTGATACTCCACGTAGAATGAAGTTCAACTCCCTCTTTGCTTCATTGTAGTCTCGAATACCTTTGAAGAATGCTAGAGACTTGGAAGCTTCGATTCTACGGCCTGTGGCAGCTAAGAAATGAGGACTTTCAGGAAACCAGACAAAGCATAGGATGAACAATACTGGTATCGCTAGAAGGATCGCTGTTAAAGTTTGAAAGGACACCCACGGTCCTATGCTACAGGTAAGCAAAGATCCGGTGAAAACATTGACTGCTATTAAAGTACCAAGAGCGCCTCTGATATTAATGTCAGCCACTTCTGAGACATACATAGGATTTGTAGTATATGCGATGCCAACACCTATACCCAGGATCACTCGAGAAATGTATAGTACGGTTACATTTTGCGCAAATAATACGATTAGCCAACCAGTAATAAAAAAAACACTGGACAACATGAGACAACGTTTGCGACCAAATTTATCGGCTAAACAGACTCCCAAACATGGACCGGTCATAGACCCGATAACTGTTAAGGAGACGATCCATGAACCTTCGTCGTCAGTTAATTGTAATGGTACATCACTGTCTCCAGATGTTAATCGAGAGAGAGAAGTCGTAGTCCACCCATAAACAGAGCCAACGGCCACCATGGAAAGTGTTGCTGGAATGTAAAAAATTTAACATACCTTTATTAATTGTTAAGTTGTGAAATTCTTGTAGTCAATCCACGGTTTTACTTTAGTCACCATGGAAAAGTGTAATGCTTATGCAATATACATAGTGACCCAAAAACGAGTTCAACGAAAGGAGCGTGCAATATTGAAGAAGCGAAGGTGACGAAGTCAACATAGATATGAAAATTATCAAACTTTGACACCTTTTTTAGATTACCCTATAGATGCAGTAAGTCTCGGATGTGTGCAGGTCCGATCGTTCGTACACCAAAAGAGAAGAGGAAACAGTCACATCACCTCATTCTTTTATACTTAACTGGATTTTAGCATAAATCACTTGACCAGGACAGTGAATTGGAAACACTTACTTAAAATTAGTATGAGTGAAATACGTCAACAGCTAGCAACCTACTTGTCATCGAGAATTGACAGTTGAAAGCGATGAACCATGCAATATGAGTCTACTAATGAAATCTAAAATTTGTATACATGTCACAGGATTCACATGGGAGTATCACTCGTGAATTGGTGAGATTTTCTCAATGAAAATGAAATCAAGCATCACGTAATTTGAACTCTCCAATGTGTAAAGTACGTGTTATATGTCATTAAAAACAAAAACATCAAATTACGTCGTATTTGGACCCATTTTCACTGCAAAAACCTCACTGATCCATTGCCAACACTCCCATGGAGATTTAATAAAAATGCTAAAGATTTTAATTTTCACTAAAGAATGACTTATCCTGGATACCGGGGCTTATTGCTCCCAGCTGTCGATTTTCGGCGGACGGTAAAATGTAGCTCCCACACAATTGTTCTATTTCGTTCACTGTTAGAGTATCCTATTCACTGGTATTGTCAAACGTTTCGAGAGAAGGCTCAATCAAGCGTAAAACAATGACGTATCAACACGTTACATCCCACATAGGCCGCATTTGGTGCGCATAAAACCTTTATTCAAAGCATATATATATTGTTCAACTAACCTCGGAAATTAAAATAGAGCAAAGAAAGGCTGAATATACGAAGAATATAACACTATTACTACTTCTCTATAGTTGAATATTACAATCTACCATTCAAATGGCTTTTTATGGTCATACCAAAAATCTGAATTTCCAGAGTGATACGGAACGTGTGAACTACATCTTCTGTGTATGAATATAGTCGAACCTGATTACACTAGTTTACAGCCATTTTACACAGCAGATGCCTATATTTTTTGTTTCTGTAAAATGGCCTACTGATTCCGAACATAAGGTCTAAAAAATTTGCCATGCATACGTTTTCGAGATATCGACAGGTGAATTTTTTACCTGTTTGTCAAAAAAGTGGTCCCACTTAATTGCGAATATCTCATGTTGCGAATGACCGATGTGGTCGAAAATTATCTCAAATTAAAGATAATTGAATCGCCAACAAATCTACCTCACAACATTTTCAAATCGGTTCAGTAGCTCGGGTGAGATCGATGGAAATATGTGAAAAAGTCATGTTTTTCGACCGAAATTGACATCGACAATTCATTTAATCATCTGAGAAAAATCGAAATCGCAAAAATGAACCCAGTTTCTCATTTCTTACGTTGAGTCTGCACTTTTACGATGAAAATAAGGCGCTACTAAAGAAAATCTATGGGGAAACACTGAAGCTGGGGCCAATTGTCACATAATGACAATAATCACATAAATTTTATTTTTTCCCCGGTTTTTGTTTTTTTCTTCATTTTATTATGTTATTTCAATTTTAATACATTCTGTACATTTTGTTCAAGTATTTTATTAATAAATGTGTGTTTTAGAAATATTTCTGGCTCTTTTTTTGTCTTTTGTTCGTTTTACTCAATTTCGATGGTGTTTTCTTACTTTAAATAAAATTGTATAGCAGGATATTTCATACCATCCAGCGTCGAAATGAATTTATTGTGAGATATCCTGCGCCACGATTTTATTTAAAGTGAAAAATACCATCGAAATTGTAATTCAAGAAAATCATTATTTTTTAGTTTTTATTACATTTTTAATAGAATCATATAATATACTTTATATACAGGGTATATATACAGGGTGTTCCAAAAATGCTGCAGTTCCTTGAAGGGGGTGACTCAGGGGGTGATTGCAAACAACTTTTTCCTTTCCGAAAATGCTCTCCGAGATTTCGTTAACGAGATATTAACCAAAAACACCGACCAATCAGACCGCGCGCCTTCCGCTCGATCTCCCGCGGAAGCGTTGGCTACGCGGTAGGCGACTGCGCCTGTACTATGAACGTACGAACAAGCAAGTAAGCATGCATCGAAGAAAACCACGTTACAGTTTTTTTTAAAGCAGAATCTTAAATAATAATTATTTCAGCGAGAGGACAAGAAATACGTAAATTTCGTTTTCCAATAACGCATAAACGAAAAGGTAATGTAACAGAAAATGTATAACAAGTGATCGTAATTCCTTATTGAGGTAAAAATCCGTAGTTTAATAACGGCCAACGCAACTAAATTTAAAAAATAATATTAGGTGTATGAAAAAATTCTTTCCGTTTGGATTTACATAATCAGTAGATACAAAGCTACTAAATTTCTATCGCAGTGGTATTTGTAAGCTGCCATAAAAATGGCAAAAGGTAATTAACAATAATGGAAATTATTTCGATGATTGAGTTATTTTCATATTTTTTAAATCAAACTGTTATTGTACCCCACAATCGGAAGGAATTAATTTCTGCACCTAATAATCACCAAAAATTAAATAAAACTCACCCATACGGACATTCCTTTCTTTCCTTTTGGGAAACCTGTGTCACTGGGTCACTGTACCAATCCTGGTCATCGTTGGACGAAAAGATTTATGGTAGGGTATCGCCCAGTGAGCAGCTGATCGCAGGTACATACGACACCACCCAAAGTAAAGTGTCGCAACGTCCAGTGCGTTCGGATTAATGTACCGAATATTCACTTCACTGCACGGCTACTAACACTAATCATTTTGTGACGTCCCACTATTTTTTCGCGCGGTATTATTCTAAACTCTGTCATAAAATATCAAATTCCCTCCACCAAAGTCCCTCAAACTCAACTCTTTCCCCTTTTCCCCAATCGCTGATCACCTTGACGATATACCTAAGCGGTCCCCATCTCAAGATGGCACAAACTCCTCCTCCATATTTGAATTCAAACAAGTCCCTCGCCCCTTAAAACCCCTTAAATCGAGACCACGTCTCACACCTCATCTAAGACCCTCCAAGTCAAGACCACGATTACCCCTTTCCTAATAAAACACCCAAAATCCATTCGATGGGTTGAGTATCTCCTTTTCGCAGTCATAAAAACCCCGGAAGTCTAAATGCGACGAATATTTGGTGTACGTGACATAAATAAGTCTAATAATAGAAGCACCTTTTATAAAAACCCCGGAAGTCCTACTGCGACCTAATTCTTAAATATGTCAAGGTCCATACCGCGCGTACCCCCGCAACATTCCTGTAAAATCACATAAATACGAGGGCCCGAGAGGCTGGATCACTCTTTCTACGGAACCTCTTATACAGAGCTCTTTACTACGAAACTTTTTCGAAGCTAAAATTTAGTATTTAAACAGTGTGAAACTATCATCATTTCATCAATCATTGTAAGCGATTATAATTATCATTAATACCATTGCATATCACCATCATCATATATTTTGCATTATTATTCTTATTGCTTTTCATATTATCTTGTATTATCAACGCTTAGTGCGTTCATATATTTTGCATTATTATTCTTAAGCTTATTGTATTTCATATTAATTGTCTTATCACGCTTATTGCATTCTAAATCTTATTGCTTTCATTTATATTATTTGTATTATCAACGCTTATTGCTTTCATATAATTTCTTTGGCTTATTTTCATGTGTTTCATGTTCATATTCTTATAAATATAATTAATTACCGTTTATATAAATGTCATGTGCTAATGCTCAACGTCTGAGGCATTTTTGCGCTAATCTTGCTATCACATAAACAGTCAACGTATGTTTGCTTAAAGTTAATAAACCTTCTTGCTTTAATTCACGCTTCGAATTATTGTGTGCTTCCTTTTGGTTAAAAAGGTTCCAAATCAAAACAGGCTGCCGCAACAGATGATTTCGGTTCGTGAACGCGAGAGCGCTTACAGTGTTTACAAACATACTTATGCATGAGCCGTGCACAGTCATATGTCTAGATGTAATTCACGGAAATATTACGTGTGGTTTCTTTTTATATAAATGCAACGGTAAATCCTATTTCCAAGTCAAAACAAACATAACGTGCTCTAACGGGTGTCCCCCGGGTGTGTATTCGCAATTCAAACCTTCCCTGGTCGATTAGAGTGTTGGATTTAAGATTCGCGCCTGATCTCCACCTATCCTCAGTGTGCTGGATTTAAAATTCGCGCCTGACATCCGCCTATCCTCAGTGTGCTGGATTTAAGATTCGCGCCTGACCTCCACCTATCCTCAGTGTGCTGGATTTAAGATTCGCGCCTGACCTCCGCCTATTCTCAGTGTGCTGGATTCCAGATTCGCGCCTGACTTCCTCCAAAATCCTCAGAGTGCTGGATCTAGGATTCGTGCCTGATCCCCATTAAGCACCCTCACTGCGTAGAATCACAGATTCTCGCCAGCCTTTAACCCCTACATTGTCATCGTACCGAAGACCTCCACCCGGGACGTGACAACTTCATTTATTTTTCATGGAACGTGTTGTTCCTATGTTATAAAAATTTGTGGAAATGAATTTTCACTTGGCGTTAGGAGCCGTGGGTATTCTCTTGCAAATACTCGCGCAGCAGCACTTGCGTCTCCGTTATTCGGGGGGTACATCCAAAGCATCGCGTATTACTTTTGAGCAGAGAATATTTCTGCGACGTGATTGCTAGCTGATTAACAAGATTTCTTCCAAGCAACTTCCTCTACCCCCAAGTAGCATCTCTCGTTCCATTATGAGTGAACGCTCACCAGGACAAGAGGTTTTACGTAAAAAGAAGCCACCACATTTCCGAAAACACGTGCTTTGCAGAAGTGCAACGAACGAACCATCGTATACTTTCACAAAAGCCCGCGCTCCGCCCTTTTGATGCCAATGTGCCCATTACTTCGAGATAGAAAGCAGACACCACGTGTTTCGGTTCGAAAGGGTCCGAAAAGAAGAGAAACTGAAAGTCTTCGGGTTGCTATAAAGAAAAAAAATCCTGTTTCCTGTTTCCCTTTTCCAATACCCTGAGTTCACGTCTACTACGAGGCGGAACCAATTAAGCCATAAATTACCGAAAACTGTAGGAAATCGTTCTCTACCGCCGACTAGCGGGACAATACGGTCATAAACCGCGACTCTGGCGAAATGCTCTGGCCGATCAGCCTGATTAATTTTGGGGAACTAGAATTTAAAAAGTATTATCCAACATCAATACGCCTCGCGGAGAGACACAGGAAGTAAAGGCGTAGTCCGCTGACTGCGCGTGGTCCCGCCTGCGTCGTCCTCCCTACAAATTCGAAACAACTCCCTTATCTCTCGAGTATAAACACGCGCTCGAATTTCAAAATAAAAGCACGCGTCGACGTATTCCGTACGAGAGAAGGTGGGCTTGATGTCTGATTGGTCCCAAACTAACCAATCGGGGATGCTTATCTCTCGTGTCTAAACACGCGCTCGAATTTCAAAACAAAAGCATGCAAGAAGGTGGTCCTGGGGGTGGAGATATTACTGTGAAGAGGGCCTCCTCAGGACAGTGGCCGTTTGGGAGGGGTGCCCGGCAGATTGGTTAGTTTGGGACCAATCGAACTTCAAGCCCACCTTCTCTCGTACGGAATACGTCGACGCGTGCTTTTGTTTTGTAATTCGAGCCTGTGTTTATACTCGAGAGATAAGGGATCTGTTTCGAATTTATACGGAGGACGACGCAGGCGGGACCACGCGCAGTCAGCGGACTACCCCTTTACTTCCTGTGTCTCTCCGCGAGGCGTATTGATGTTGGATAAAATTTTTTAAATTCTAGTTCCCCAAAATTAATCAGGCTGATCGGCCAGAGCATTTCGCCAAAGTCGCTGTTTATGACCGTATTGTCCCATGAGTCGGCGGTAAAGAAAGATTTCCTACAGTTTTCGGTAATTTATGGCTTAGTTTGTTCTGGCTTGTAGCAGACGTGAACTCAGGGTATTGGAAAAGGGAAACAGGAAAAAGGTTTTGTTTCTTTATAGTAACTCGAAGACTTTCAGTTTCTCTTCTCATCGGACCCTTTCGAACCGATACGCGTGGTGTCTACTTTCCATCTCGAAGCAATGGGTACATTGGCAGTAAAAGGACGGAGCGCGGGCTTTTGTGAAAGTGTACGATGGTTCGTTCGTTGCACTTCTGCAAAACACGTGTGTTTCGGAAATGCGATGGCTTCTTTTTTCCTAAAACCTCTTGTCCTGGTAGGGGTTAGCTCATAATGGAATGAGAGAAGCTACTTGGGGGTAGATGAAGTTGCTTGGAAGAAATCTTGTTAATCAGCTAGCAATCACGTCGCAGAAATATTCTCTGCTCAAAAGTAATACGCGATGCTTTGGATGTACCCCCCGAATAACGGAGACGCAAGTGCTGCTGCGCGAGTATTTGCAAGGGAATACCCACGGCTCCTAACGCCAAGTGAAAATTCATTTCCACAAATTTTTATAACAAAGGAACAACACGTTCCATGAAAAATAAATGAAGTGATTAGTGTTAGTAGCCGTGCAGTGAAGTGAATATTCGGTACATTAATCCGAACGCACTTGACGTTGCGACCCTTTATTTTGGGTGGTGTCGTATATACCTGCGATCAGCTGAGCACTGGGCGTTACCCTACCATATATCTTTTCGTCCAGCTATGACCAGGATTGGTACAGTGACCCAGTGACTCAGGTTTCCGAAAAGAAAGGAAAGGAATGCCTGTATGGGTGAGTTTTATTTAATTTCTTTTTGATTATTAGGTGTAGAAATAAATTCCTTCCGATTGTGGGGCAAAATAACAGTTTGATTTAAAAAATATGAAAATAACTCAATCATCGAAATAATTTCCATTATTGTTAATTACCTTTTGCCATTTTTATAGCAGCTTACGAATACCACTGCGATAGAGATTCGGTAGCTTTGTACCTAGTGATTATGTAAATCCAAACGGAAAGAATTCATTCATACACCTAATATTATTTTTTAAATTTAGTTGCGTTGGCCGTTATTAAACTACGGATTTTTACCTCAATAAGGAATTACGATCACTTGTTGTACATTATCTGTTACATTACCTTTTCGTTTATGTGTTATTTGAAAACGAAATTTACGTAAGTAGTTAGGCTATGAGAGTTCTGGCTCATGTTTCTGGCGAGGGGGTGAGGCGGGACGGGGGGAGGTACCGCGCTCTTCCGCGAGATTGGTGAGGGGGTGAGGCGGGGAGGGGGGTACCGAGTTCGCGGGTGAGGGGGGTGACGTCACAGGGGAGGGGGATTCCAAGATGGCGTCCACCGAGTTCGTCGGTGAGGGGGTGACGTCACAGGGGAGGGGGATTTTCAAAATTTTCAAAATGGCGTCGCGCGCGCAGGTCGAGTTCGTGGGTAAGGGAGTTGACGTCACTGGGAAGGAGGAGGGGGAGGATTTTCAAAATTTCAAAATGGCGTCGCGCGCATTTCGTGTTGGCGCCACCTATTGGATGTTTGCGGTACTTTGGGCCCGCGTCGGTATTTGGACCCGTCTTGGTAAATTTTCCAGGTTTTTCATACATTTCGTGTTGGCGCCAACTGTTGGATGTTTAAGGTACTTCTGGGTCCGCGTCGGTATTTGGGCCCGCCTTGGTAAATTTTCCAGGCTTTTCATACATTTCGTGTCGGCGTCACCTGTTGAATGTTTGAGGTATATTTGGGCACGCGTCGCCGCCGCGCAATCTCCGTACGCGTGCGGGGATCGGTGCGCAGGCGCGACCGCGACCGATTCGTGGAAATTCAAATCGCGTCTTCGATGATGATTTCTGAGAAAGAGGGTGGACCAAGAGAAAAGATTTTTTCTGAGAAAAGATAAGGAAATATTTGAATCGTGGGACCAGTACAGCACACGTGCAATGATGTAAACATAGAGCGATAATTATTATAAATCAATCATCGCGATAGCCCATGGAATAAACACGACATTGCATCGTGCCGTGCAGCGTGTTTATGTCTGAGCAGGATTGAATGCGTTTTTATGCCTACGTGCACGCGCTTCATGCCATATGTTTATATTTGAATCGTGGGACCGGTACAGCGCACGTGTCATGAAGAACTGAATTATGCGTTGCGCTCGCATAAGCAACTATCGTAAACATACAGCGATAATTATTCGGGGTAGAATTCCGAGTATTTTCACGATTGAGGAGGCTGTAAGTCATTCGTCACGATAGCCCATGCAGTAAACACGACATTGTACCGCGCCATGCTGTATGTTTATAGTAGGTAAGTGGAAGCGGAACAGCGACCGGGTAAGGGTGAAAAGAGTTCGATATAGGCCCATGGGTATCTGATTTTTACTATACCAATGTTAGTACCTCCACGATGCTCGCGTCATCGTCTTCCGATGACGATACGGATGGTGGGGCGAGCCCTTTATCGACGTCGCTGCAGTTGGATGAAAAATCTCTGAAGATCGAGAGATATAAGATCCGCGACGCATTAAGCCCACCGACATTATCCGAGACGTCCTGGATTAGCATCATTCGATACGGATTTATGCAATTGTCGCATCAACATCGTCAATTGCTACGCCATATCGCGCATTATATTGCATCGTTGGTGACAAGGACGTGTACCTTAAGCGTACGAAGTACTTTACCGCGGTCGTGTGTACACCGTTAACGCTTCTGCAGGACATTGAGAACGGTACGATCGAAGTGTACAAAGTGTTGTGTCCTCGAACATTGACTATTACCGTGGACTCGTTTTTGTGTCTTGAATTAGCAAGATTTTTGGATGAGCACCCGACACCGATTGTGCGACGACAATCAAAGCGCATCATTTTGCCGTTGGGTTTCCGATTTCCGAACACGGACCACGTCACCTGGAAGAGCCGTATCACCCATTCGACACTACTCGTGCGTGTCTGGTAGACAAAAATCTCTTTGTAAATAAGTGAACATGGAGGGGTTCATGGACATGTATAGGGTTTTGTCCCGGATGTCTAAACTTTTACGCAGTATTGCGGAATTCCGAGACTGGGTTGATCATTGCGACACTTGCCTGCAGCTCATCGTCGAGTACCAGAGCAGCGGAGGAATGTCCGTGGCCGCGAAACAACGCCTAGTGTCGCTGATCACGCGAATAAAGACATTGCGCGCGATCGTGCGGGAAAAGTTTTCGCGAGTCGGCTGCGGGGTTTCGGGCCGATCGGCGGCACCCAAAGTCGTATGGGAAGACGTGGAATCTGCGTTTAAAGGTCGCATTTCAACCGGTGCGGTCATCAACGTGGGATACGTCGATCCGCGTCGATTTTTAGAGGGTGCTCGACGAACTGTGATCTCGCGCGTCACGGACGCTATCACGGCACATAAGAGCGTGGCTGTGAATACGAACTTTAACGCGGAGTTTATGTTGAGTGAGAATACAGAGATGAAAAGTTCGGTACGCGAAATCGCGTACTATTAATGACATCGAGGAGTTTCAAGATCGCGACAGTGGATGGACCTTAAGGGCCGTGCTAAATATTCTAGTGAATATTAATAAGCACAATCCACTTCGAGGCGGTTGGAACGTACCGCTTCCGCGCGCCGTCGTCCTGAAGAAAGCGGTGGTCAATATAAAGAATAGAGATAATGCGTGTTTCTTGTGGGCTGTCCTTGCCAGTTTGTACCCTGTTGCTGCGAATAGTGATAGGATCGCATCGTACCATCACTACTCGGAGGTGCTTCGCACGGGCGATATGACTCTACCCGTAACGTTGGACCAGCTGGCCAAGTTCGAGAGGATGAACGACGTGTCGGTGAACGTTTACGCGTGGTCCGACGGAAGCTGCGCGCCTCTGCGTTTGACCGAGGACAAGCGAGAGAAACACGCGAATCTCCTACTGGGGCAGGACCCCAACGAGCCCCAAGGAAAGCAAACGCTCCAGAAGGAAAACAGACCAAGCTGCTTGCCACGTTCGACGATAAGGAGCGATACGTCATACATTATCGCTACCTGAAACAGTGCGTGTGACACGGTTTACGCGTAACGCGAATTCATCGGGTGTTGCGATTCGATCAGTCGCACTGGTTGCGCGACTACATCCGATTGAACACCAATTTGAGGACGCGAGCTACTAGCGAATTCCAAAAGACGCTATTTAAATTAATGAACAATGCGGTGTACGGGAAAACAATGGAGAATGTCCGGAATCGCGTATATGTGCGACTGGTGACGCGGTGGGACGGTCGTTAAGGCGCGGAAGCACTGATGGCGAAGCCGAACTTTCATAGTCGCACAATCTTTTCCGAACAGTTGGTCGCCATCGAAATGCGAAAACTAAAAGTGAAGTTTGATAAACCTATATACGTGGGCATGAGTGTGCTCGACGTATCGGAGGAATGTTTGTATGAATTTCACTATGCATATATGCGCGCGAAGTACGGTGATAAGTGTAAGGTTCTGTACACCGACGCCGATAGTTTAATGTATAGTCTGGAATGCGAGGATGCGTATGAAACGATAAAGTGCGACGTCACCCGATTCGATACTAGTGATTACGCTGTGGACAATCCGTACGGTATGCCCCGCGAAAACAAAAAGGTGCCGGGACTCATGAAAGATGACAACAACGGCGCCTTAATGACCGAGTTCGTCGGATTGAGGTCTAAGATGTGCGCAACTAGAACGTTTAACGCGGCAGTGGGGTCTACGAGTGAGACTAAAAAAGTGAAGGGTGTGCGGAGACACGTGGTCGCGAATCATGTACAATTCGACGATTACATTCATTGTCTCCGCGATCTCACCGAGAAATCGATTCGGCAGAACAATATACGCTCCAAAGAACACCATGTGTATACCGTGAGTCAGGAGAAGAACGCTCTCAGTCCGTTTGACGACAAGCGGTGTATTTTAGCCGATCGAGTCGACACCCTTCCGTGGGGTCATTATCGAATCCCCGAGCTCAAGACACACGAACGTCTCCAGCTTGACCCCGACGAGTCCCTCGAGAATTCCATTGTTTAGTATGTTTGCATGCATATATGTATATACGTTTCTTTCTTTGGTTATTTATTTATGAATATATGTATAGCGTAGAATAGTAAAAAATTGTATATAGCGTGGAGTACCTAAAATTGTATTTTATTCGCGTTGGTATATATGTATATTTTTTTCATACTTTATTAAGATTAATTGTACGCATATACGAGAAGGCGAAGGAGAATGTGAAAAATTGAATAAACGGAATGAATGAAAAATAAATACATACATATAAATATATAAATAAATATATATATATATTTATATGTATGTATTTATTTTTCATTCATTTATTTTAGTAACATCGAGTGCGTTTGTGATCGGGAATCATAGAACATCCTTGTTGCTTATCCACGAGTTCCGCGACGAATCGAATCCGAGCCACTTAACGTACACCTGGTTTCCTTTGCGACGAATAATCTTCTCGACCAGATAGACGTCTGGATTCGCGACCGAATGTAGTTCGTACTCGTAGAATCCACCCGAGATCGGCTCACCCGCGGAATCGCGCAGAATGTACGTCACCGGGCACGTTCGTTGTACGGTTATGATTTCAAACACTTCGGTCGACCAGTTCGGAGTGTACCCCTTTTCGAAGAGGGTCTTGAACTTGCTCACGCGTACCTTGTCACCGACTTTGAATTTCGCGCGTCGTCCAACGCCTTCCGATGCGGAGGGTGAGAGGGGTTCATTCGCGGCGAACGACAAACGCGTCGCGGGGGTCACGTCAACGGGTCGGGCGTTGATCGTTCGGTGCTTGCGATGATTGTAGGTGCGTACGAGCGCAGGTAACAGGTCGACCAAACGATAGGACGCGTTCAAGGAGTATTTTTTCCACATGAGGTTTTTCAGCGTGCGATTGAAACGTTCGACGATCGACGCTTTCATCACGCTGTACGTGGAGTAGTGGTTGATCCCGCGAGTCTTCGCACATCGTTGAAACTCCGCGTTGTAAAACTCCTTACCCATGTCGGTTTGTAAATTTCGCGGACATCTATCGCTCTGCTGCAACACGATCGTGAACGCCGCGGTCACGTCGCGTCCACTTTTTGTTTTCACGGGTATGGCCCACGCGTACTTGCTAAACGCATCGATGATCGTTAGTATGTAGTGATATCCTCGATTTTGCTTCGCGTACGGACGCATCTCCACCAAATCGGCCTGCCACAAATCATCGTAGCCGCGAATCACGACGCTACGCCGTAGAAAATGTCGTCTCGCGGGAGCGTGTAATTCGTTCACTAATTGTACTCGCTCCTTACTCATGCTTCGCGGGTGGGTGGGGGATGATCGCGACGTTCCAAGGATGTTAGAAGTAGTATGAGTTCCTCAAGTGCTCGCAAAACGCAATCGATACACGTTTTTCGCGATCGTTCGTTATTATTAGACTTTCGGAGCCGTAGCCGCTATTGAGGCAGTCATTGATCATCGTCGTCGTCGTAAACCCTTATTCGCTTTTCGCGGTTCCTTTCGTTTGTACAGATCCGTGGTCGTTATCGACGTCGTCAACTCTTCGAGTCTGTCTTTCAAGTGATCCAAGCGTCGTTCCATCGCGTTATTTAAATCATCCTCTAACCGAGACAATTGCGCGTTAACGATATCCGTCATCGTTCGTTGTACTCGAGTCTCGAGTTGCGATCGTTGATACTCGGCGTCCAGTCGCACGCTCGCTATAGCCGTTTCGATGTTTTGGGTAAAGCGTTCGTCCACCGAGGACAATAATCTCGTCATTGCCATTCTCGCTTCGTCGTTGCTGTTGTTGTTATTGTTGTTGTTGTTGTTGCGTAACGCGATGTCAAACTTGTTCACCGACATAACGATGCGTGTACGCGAACACTACTGACGCGACTATCACCGAATCGTTCAATTTAAGATATTATTATTATTATTATTAGATAAACGGGAAAACCCTTTAGTATACAAAGTAATCAAATAGAACATAAATAACAAGACAATGAGTTATTGATATAATATACATAAAACCGAAAAAGAAAATAAAAGGAAAGAAACGCTTAAATCACAAAACCGTAAAGAAAATTATAAACAAAAACAGTCTTGCAATACGACAAAACACATCACTTGCGAGAATATGGTAACTTAAGCTAGGAGTCGTCTTAACAAGAGCTCGCGGAACGAATCGAGCGAGACATTGAACAAGTCAATGTCTTCGGCAAATAGATTTAACTCAGCCATGGCGCGGTTTATGGGATCCACTGTATAATGCGTGTATACAGGGAACCTCGATACAAAAAGAGGTCGCGGCCGTAATGCCCTTTGGGGGGCATGAAAACGAATCAGCGATACTAACTCCATACAGTTAATATGACCACGAATTAGTTTGTAAAGGAAGAGCAGATCGGAACATACACGACGATCGGTAAGCGAGGTGAGACTTATCTTTCGCAATGCAGGGCCATAGTCATGGTCATAGAACCTCATGGGGCTACCAGTTTTACGCATGGCTAATCTTAAGAACTTGTGCTGTACCCTTTCGATTAAGCTGACATATTGGGCATGCTTAGGGTTCCAAATTACGGATGCATACTCAAGCTGAGGTCTGACTAGTGCAACATATAATAACTTAAAAGTTTTCATCTGTCTAAAGTGTTTAGAAACTTGAGCTATGAACCCAAGGGTTTTCATTGCCTTAGATGAAATGTTCCGATAATGGTTACGGAAATCCAGCCCTTTGGTAATCGTAATTCCGAGGTCGGATACTTCATTCACTTCAATCAATGGGGTATCACACAGCCTATATGTCGTTTCTATGCCCCTGGCAGCTCTATGGGTTATAAGGACAACACATTTCGCCGCATTTAAGCCTAAATTATTGGCGGTACACCACTGTTCAAATCTACAAAGGTCCTCCTGTAACTTAATCGCATCTAATGACGAGCTAATGGTACGAAATATCTTTAAATCATCTGCATAGAAGAGAATCTTGCTATAATGGAATACGTCCTTGAGGTCATTGATGAATAGCAGAAACAAGAGGGGACTTAGGTGCGAACCCTGAGGGACGCCTGAGGGTACGTTTACAGGATAGGAAAACTGATCTCTTGCCCTAATAATTTGTATTCGGCCTTCCAAATAACTACAGATCCATGCTAAAAGTGAACCTCCGAAACCAATCAAGAGCAGTTTCTGACGCAGTATACCATGATCCACAGTATCAAAAGCTTTACGGAAGTCCGTATACACTGTATCAACCTGCAGACCAGCATTAAGTGCATTGGAGACAAAACAGTGGTATGCCGCCAAATTTGATGTCGTCGATCTAGTAGGAACAAACCCGTGTTGTTCTTCCACTATGAGACCGGTGAGGCAGGGCGTTAAATATTCAGTTACAATCTCCTCGAAAATCTTGGGCAGAACAGATGACTTGCATATTGGCCGATAATTACGAACGTCGGAGTGATCACCCGCCTTAAAAACTGGTGTAACTAGACTGGTCTTCCAGGCAGTAGGGAACACACCAGCTGATAGAGAGGAGTTAAAAATGTGCCAAAGGGGCCTAGATATGATGAAACGACATTCCTTTAAGAGTAGCGCGGGTATACCGTCAAAGCCCGGTCCCTTAGCGGTATCGAGCGACTCTAACTTAGTGTAAATTTGGGCTATAGGAATAGACATAGAATGAATATTAACTCTTCCATCGTAGGACGGCCCAGGATTTAAGGCAAGTGTCACATCAGCTGGAGGATTATATACCGCTCCAAAAAACTTCGCGAACAGGTCTGTGACCGACAAGTGCGCCGACGCAGAGGTTTGGTCGAGATGAACATTACTAGGAATATTCTGCCCACCACGCATGGTGCTTACATATTTCCAAAAAGTATTTACATTATTCTGGACAGAACACTCGACACCATCAATGTACTTGCGATAATCACAAGACAGAGAGGCTTTACACTGCGAGCGCAGGGTGGAAAAACTGAGGTAATCTGCTCGAGAGCCCGAACGCTTAAAGTTCTTATGTACTAATTTCTTCTGGCGGATAAGAATCTTAAGACTAGAGGAAAACTAATGTGGGAACGTAGTGTTCCGCACCGACCGAACTGGGATAAAAGTATTAATTGCTATGCCAATATGGTAATACAACCGCTCAATTGCCAAGTTAGGGTCAGTATCACCAGTCTCAGTGTCCCAATCAACTGAGTTCAAATAACCCAATATATTGGGGAAATCGGCTCTCTTATAATCTCTAAATACCACATTCCCACTCGAACCGTCAGCCTCACAGCGAATATCACAAAATTTTGTATACAGTGGCGAGTGGTAGGCATCAGGTTCAATAAGGGGCTCAAGGACCCGGTCAACAGTTACATTATTATTACTAGTTAAGATAATGTCGAGAGTCGCATCGTATGCATTAAACACGGTGTTCCGCTGAACTAGGTTACAATACGCTGCGCATCCAAGAAGATGGTCGATTGCAGCTGACTCGTAAGCCGGTATGCCCGACCTCCTGTAGCAAGATAGATCAGGATCATTAAACCAGACAGCATGTGGAAGGTTGTAATCTCCGAACAGCGCGAGAGCATCATCACTATATTTATAATATAGCTCGATGACACTGTCTACATGATTCGCGATAAGTGATGGTAGCGAAGCTGGCGGCAAATAGGTTGCACCGAATAGGAGATGTTTGTTGTTATGGAGAAGAATTCTAATGAAAAGATGTTCCACATCCTTACAGTCTACGGCTATAGGACTGGAGGGAATCGACTTCTTTACTGCAACAAGGACTCCATCACCTCTCGAAAAACTACTTGAATGAGGCGATCGATCGCATCTATAAACTATATAATTAACTAATCCAAGCTCATGCGACGATATTGCAGATGTAAGCTATGTTTCAACTAATATAATCACGTCGTATGAGACCACTGAAGTGAGGAGAGCATTTGTAAACTTAACTAGCTTGGTACGTAGACCACGGACATTTTGATAATACACTAAAGGGTTACATGAGAGTTTTTTTGCGCGGGGTCTCGACGTGAACTACCAGGCACTATCTTTGGCACACCTCGGATATATCTAATGGTCATGTTAGTCTCTCCTTGTTCATGTAGATCACGCAGTTTAGCCTTGAGTTGCACAAGAGTCGAACGTTGCATCGTGGTCTTATCATCTACAATCTTCAACGGCCCCTCGTACCGGTGTTTGTTTTGAAGAATGGTCTTGACGGTTGCAGCCGAGTTCAAACGCACAAGAAGAGGTCTAACGGATGATGAGCTCAGTTTCCCTAGGCGACGGATGGCAATGTCCTGGGTTTCGGTGGGACTGATCACATCAAGAACTGACCGAACACACTCCATGTCGGCCGCTCTTGAAATCTCCGGTGTAGAATCACGCGACTCCTGCATCCCAAATATGATAATATTTCTGGACCGAGTCTCTCTGTCATTCAATTCGGTGATAATATTCTGGATATCCGGAGCAGCCGTCAAATCAGACACGGTGCCAGGAATATCCTCAAGCATACTGACACGTTGAGACAAGGAATTGATCTCCTGCCTCATGTCAGTCAGTTGAGACCTGATCGTAGAGAGTAAATCCTCACGGAACATAGAAAACTCCTTCTTGATTAAATCGCTCATCAGATCCATTATTTCGGCAGTTGTAGGCAAGGTAGAGATCGACTGACGCGAGGATGATGGCAATGACGAAAATGACTGTGCCTGCGATACAGTAGATTGGCCAACGGCGGATTGAGACAATGGGGATCCAGATCGACAATTTAAAAGTTTCCCAGCGTGCCAGGGGTGACCGGAACGGATGAGGCAAGTAGGGCCTGGATGACTTATAGCCCTACATCCAGGGCAAACGACCGGTTTGGCCACCGCGGAGCCACAACCTTTACATTTCTTTCCGCCTCCAGACATTTCAAATCCTAACCGTACTGGAAGACAGAAATCAGACAGCAGGAGACGAAGATAATGGTCAATGTTCTGAGATGGACCATGGACACTACACTTATCACAAGCCAAGAGTCAAAGAATATGTTTGGCCTCGCGAAGTTCCTCCACGATGGATGCGATTTCGTTATCGTGACCCGTGTGACCTGCCGCGTGAGATGCTACGAGCAATCTCAGTCTATCGATCAATTCGTTCGGATCGTCCCAGTACACGTAATCGATCGCGTTATCGGTAACCGTCATCGATTCGTCGATTGGTAATCCTTGTGCTCGTCGCGTGACCGCGTCGCCCGCACCCCCATTCATACCCATGCCCCTAACGCGTCTGAAACCCGACGTCCGCACCCCACCGATTATCGCGGATATGATTTTCTTATACTTATACCCCTTGTTACCCAGCGTGCGCTTGCTCGGCGAATGGTTTCGCTTATGCGCGTTCGTTGATAGTCAGATGCGTCGGTACGAGTGAATATCCGCGTCCGTGTACGTACGAACGTTGGGTATTCGCATGAACAGCAGTTCGTACAAACCCCGAGTTCCCGCGTATCGCGTTCCGTTGACTCGAACGTCGTCACCGTCCTCGTCGATTGTGAGTACGGAATCGCCGATCATTAGGTCTTCGTCGGACCCCAAGTATACGCCGTACACGTTGTCGATTCGTTTCTTAGTATCGGTGAAGAACAGTCGCAGGTATTCTCGCGACAAGGGTCCTTTGGAGTTCCGTACATACACTTCGATATCGTTGACGGGGTTGCGCAGCGAATCCAAATCATGAACCTTTGCTGACGACTCATCATCCTGAATTTTTTCATCGTCTTTGTCGTCGACATCATCAACAACATCATCAACAACATCATCGTCAACATCGTTGTTATCGTCGTCGTCGTCGTCGGTGTTGTTGTCGTTGTCATTGTTGTTGTCATTATCGATGTCGGCGTCGTCGTCGTCGTCGTTATCGGCGCTGTCATTGTTGTTGTCATTATCGATGTCGGCGTCGTCGTCGTCGTCGTTATCGGCGCTGTCATCATCGTCGTCGTCGTCATAGTCGTTAGAATCTGGAAGGTTATTTTGACATTTCTTGGTTAACAACGGAGTAACGGGTCGAAGTCTCTTCGATGATCGTTGTTGTTGTTGTTGATCGTATTCATGTTTCCTCTTCACTGGTCGCGAACGTTGCGTTGAGCGCATTTTCAACGCGGACGAGTTTTCGATCAATCGTTTCAGCGGTTCGACGATGGGACGCGTACTCACCTCCATAGCCGCTTCCGTAGTCATTTTACCAATTTTCAAGGCCAAGCACATTTTACGTATAATGTCGCTGACTTTGGCGATTTCCACCTTTGCGCCCGCGCTCCGACATTTCGTTCCTTTTTGATGTTTCTTCCCTTTTTGTCGATAACATCGGCGATGTTTTTGCGAATGCTTCGCGTCGTCGTTACTCGAGGTTATAGCAGTCGTCGTCGTCGTCGTCGTTGTCGTCGGCGGTTCGTTGGCCATTTCGTGTTGCTCAATGAATGACTCGCGGTTTACTGATGTCAACGAGCTATGACAAACTCGTTAAATCCTCTTCGATATCGACCTTCGATCATGGAACTATCCTTATCGATCACTATGAAATCGCATCGTCGACGCCAACATCTCGCGCACAAGTCGTTGAACGACTCAAACGTCATGTCTGTGCTCACGTGATCGTTGCACACGTGACGCAAGTTCGTACCATCTTGTTTGAACAGCATGAGAAAATTCGAGTTATCCCTGATCAAATGTTTCGGTATTCTAGCGTACGATTGACATAAATAAAAGCAATCCACGTTCGCGTGGCGGCCCATGGAGAAGTATTCGCCTATCGCGTTCTGTTCGTCGCACGCCACGTCATCGAACACGAAGATCGAATCGGATCGAGCGTCTCTCGGTGGAACGATCTCAGCGTTGCCCGAGTAGGGAAAGTATTCAACTCCGTCGACGAGCGACAACACCTGTTCGAGATATCGATACTTTGGCTGATGCAATGATTTCGACTATACGTACACGTTCTCGAAACGCGAACCGTTCGGACTCTCTAGCATACTTAGAAGTACGTCCGTTTTTCCGTACCCGGACGGTCCGCAAATCACACCTCGCACACTGTTCGGTAATAACGGGCCGTGTGTGTTCGATCGACTCGAATCCCTATCATCCTTGAGCATTCTGTTCGCGGTTACGCGAATAACGTCCGACTGTTTCGCAAATCGCATATTCGCGAGCACGTCTATGACGATGGATGACTATTTATATTCGTGGCGCGCGTCGCGCAGGTCAATATCACAGTGATCGGTGGAGCGTGCGTACGCGTTTATTATTGTAGTAGCTATCGTGACTATTCTAACGTATATGGTTGCACCAACGACTGCGACGTCGCACGGACTAGGGAAGAATCATAGGAGGAAGAAGAATAATCAGAAGAAAAAGACTGGATCGGGTCACGTTAACGGGATCATAAACCGTCTGCCGTTCGAACTACACGTTCCGGGTTATCAGTTCTGCGGACCGGGAACGCGTTTGCTAAAGCGATTGGCTCGTGGCGACGAAGATGTGAATCCTCTGGACGAAGCGTGCCGCGACCACGATATCGTGTACACTCATCGAAAGGATTTAGAGGGGCGACACGAGGCGGATCGTGCGTTAGCCGAACGAGCGCGAGAACGAGTATTCGCGAACGACGCGACCTTTGGCGAAAAAGCCGTAGCGACTGGAGTGTGGGCAACGATGAAGGCTAAGACTAAACTCGGCATGGGTATGAGAAGGACGAAACGTAAACAGAGAAATTCTGGAAGGAAACATCCTCAACGGCGGCGACGACATCGTAATCTACGAGTGGCGAAACGCGATGGCTTTCTTCAATTTCTTCCGTTCGTGCTGCCTGCTTTATCAGCTATCGGGGCATTGGCCGGTGGAGCGGCTGGTATAACCAAAGCGGTCAACGATTCGAAGGCCTCTCGAACACAGCTGGAAGAGACTTTGCGTCATAATCGGGCGTTGGAGGGGGCGAGGTATGCATATGACACCGTACAAGCAAGGCGCGGGCTTGAACTCGAGACGCCAACACCAACGACGACTGCGATCAAAGAAAAAAAAAAATGTCGATCGCATAGGCGCGTGGCGACGGTGGCGGCGATAACGCAACAACCTATGACGAACTTACAAGTAGAACGCGAATGCGCCAGCATCCCGTTCTTTTGAGGGGTGTTTATGCGCGACACGCTTCCCACGCGCGTACGAAGCAACGAATACGGTATCACGAATCTGGACGAGAATCGAGGCGCCGGTACGCACTGGGTCGCGTACGCCAAACGTCGACCGCGAGTACAGTACTTTGATAGTTTTGGGAATCTGCGACCTCCCGCGGAAATGATCTACTATTTCGGACGCGGTACAAGGATCACATACTATCACAATCGTTTTCAACGTTTCGACGAGATGAATTGCGGTCGCTTGTGCATGCAATTTTTACAGCAAAAGTCTATGGAATTATGGCCTATATACTAATAATAATAATAATAATAACGGCATTTACCCAGATTGTGTTAAAATGTATCCATGCGTAATGGCGTTTCACACCTTCTATAATAAAGACTCATAATATCGATAAATTTCCGAGTATTCGTACGCGCGCGTCATTTCCCCTCCCTCCGTCACGCGAGTGTAATCTATGATATGTCGTTCACGCTCACGTTAACGGGTCGCAGCAGCGTGCTCACGGTAAACTATTTTCCGCCGATAGATTTGAGTGATGGTCAATACGAATTAGGACTTGCGGACCTGGAGACGTTTCACACGATACCGAACATCGACTCGAGCAACGATAAATTCTATTTTAGTCGTATACTATGACACCGAAATCAACTCCATCGTCGACGCCGCTAATGAATGCATTACGATCCCCCACGGCTCCTACGAATTAGACGCTATCGCAGAGTATCTGAAGCAACGAATACTCGATCGGTATCCTCGAAGACGCGGTAACAGCGAGAACAACGATGACGACAAGTACCCTCTAATGCTACGAGCTAACAACAACACCATGAAAAGCGAGCTATATTGTTCGTTCTTTGTAGACATTACGAAACCGAACAATGTGGGCTCGTTGCTAGGATTTTCCCCGAATCGCGTCTTATTGCCGAGAATCTGGCGCGAGTCCGAAGGACCCGTAAATATTATAAACGTTAACGTGATTAGAGTAACGTGCAACGTCACTACCGGCGCGTACAGCAACGATAAGCAGGTTCACACGATCCACGAATTTTCGCCTCGCTTGCCGCCAGGATATAAGATATCGGAAACTCCGCGACACGTCATTTACCTGCCGATCGTTGCACGAGCAATACACGATCTAACGTTGTGCATCGTCGATCAACACGATCGTCCTATAGATTTCCGTGGAGAAGAAATAACGATTCGTTTACACGTTCAACGACATCCGCGCGATAGGTAGCGTGACCGTACGTGTATGCGCACGTGTGTAGTATGTTAGTGTTAGATCACACGTACGAATCATCAATCGCCGCTGACACTCATACCGTCTCTGTCTCGCGTCACCTACGAGACCCTTTATCTACAGGCGAAAGTGGAAGAAGAATAAAGACGGGAGGAGCGATAAGAAGAGGACCGCTAAGAAGCATAAGAAAGCCGTTGACTCGTCGAAACGCGCGTTTCCTGCGATCGCTAGGTTTCATCGTCGCTTATTAGACACGCAACCACGATGTCGATTATTTTGAACGTGGCGAATACACCAACCTTCGACAATATCACGAAGATCGAGTTACACACGTATAATCCGTACGCCAACACAACGTTCGACAATAGCGACGAGATAAGAATCCCCATACAGCAGCAAGATCTGTACACGCTTCCGTGCGAAAGTTTCCTCTACATCGAAGGTCGTGGCACGTTGACAGCGCAAGACGCGAAAGGCCCGCCAACGTCCGCGACCGCTGTTCTCGACAATAATTGCGTCGCGTTCATGTTCGATGAGATTCGATACGAATTGAACGGTGTCGAGATCGATCGTTGTCTAAATCCAGGAATCACTACCACCTTGAAAAATTTCGTTTCATTGTCCGCCGAAAGAAGCAAAGCGCTTGCGAATGCAGGTTGGAATTATGACATCGATTACGATAAGTATACCTTTCATTCCGGCGCTTTCAATTTCTGCGTACCCCTGAACGTGTTATTAGGATTCTGCGAGGATTACAAACGCATCGTGATGAACGCGCGACACGAGCTAATTCTTATACGGGCGCGAGGCGATTCGAACGCGATGCACTGCACCTCCGCCACTGCGATCCCGAAACTGGAGATACGCAAGGTGCAGTGGCGTATACCCCACGTCGTTTTGGAGGAAGTGAATAAACTATCGATGTTGCGGATCTTGGAAAGCTAACGACCGATCGCGATGAGTTTCCGATCGTGGAGCGTGCACGAGTATCCATTACTGCAAGCAACAACGATACACACGTGGACCGTGAAAACTACGTCGCAAATCGAGAAACCTCGACACGTGTTATTCGGCATGCAAACGGATCGAAAGAATCGTCCAAATAAACCCGCGTGAATATTCGACCCGAATAATCTCACAAACTTTCGACTCTACCTAAATTCCGAGACGTATCCGTACGATGATATGCAAATAGATTTTCCCAAGTATAAATTCGCGATCATGTACAATATGTATGCGAATTTCATCCGATCGTACTACGGTCACGGAGGACGGTTGCTGAGCGCGAACGAATTCCTTAAATACGCGCCTATCGTGGTCATAGATTGTTCTAGGCAAAACGAATCGTTGAAGAGCGCTACCGTGGAGGTGCGAATAGATTTCGAATGCAAAGAAAATATCCCCGCTAATAATTCAGCCGTCTGTTTGTTCATACACGATCGTATAGTCAAATACGGCCCTTTAACCAACATGGTACGCAAACTAATATAACGTGCGTACGATATCTATTACTACTACTACTACTACTATTACTACTACTACTACTACTGCGGATACTGCTACTGTTTTGAAACGTCGAAGACCTCAGTTGCTGTTCCGACACCGTCGCCAACGGTGCTACCTAAACGAATAATAATGTTCGCCATTGTCGATCTGCAAGGTTTCAATATCGAACGCGAGTTCGTCGTCAAAGAGATCGCGATTCGCGCAAACATCAACAACGATAAAACACCGACGATCAGCCATTGGATCTTCGAACCGCCATACTTCTGGGAACATCTGAATTCGCGGGAGCATCGTTAAGCATCCTGGCTGGCGAAGCATCATCACGGGCTTCGCTGGTCTGACGGCTACGTTCCATACTCTAAACTTCCGGGGCTTCTCGCCAGCGTACTCGCGAACATTGACTTCGTCATCGTGAAAGGTGCGGAAAAGAAAACGTGGATGCTGCAACTACTACCTGACATAATCGTTGAGGATGTATGCAATTTGTACGAACTGATGGGGCGAAAGATCAACAACAACAACAGCACCAACAACAACGCTAGAACTGTCGAAGACGACGGCGGCTATGACGTTGACGATGATTATTGCGGGATCATGCCGGACACCGTGGACCCTGACGTTCCTAACCTGAGGTCTATGTCTTCGACGAATGCCCTTCGATGTGCATTTCATAACAACGGCGGTGTTTGCGCGCTGGAGAACGTCGAGAAAATATGGAATTATATACGTAGCGTTACCTAATGTTAGTCCTACACACGCATTGCATCTACTTTACGCGTCATATGCAGAGAAACGAATATGTATGAATTATTTTTTTGTTTTCTATAGCGATGAACAAAACGGCGACGGTGATGAGAGCAATGACAGCGGCGACTGCTTCCTTTACCCGCGAGCAAGAATATCTCTCCCATACGAACGTTGTTTCACGCAAATACTGATTTTATAATTTAAGTACGCATGGATGGGTGGATGTTCATGAATAAACACACACACTGTTTTTGAAAAATATATACATTTATTTAAAAATTGTTGTTCATTTATTATTAAACATATATATGCATGTACTATAGTGGTACGTGGTTTACATCACGCAGCATGAATTGTAATCCTAACGCTAATAATTCACAATCAATTAAAGAATGCTGCTCAAAGATCTCACTTTCGGAAATTAATTTCACATAATTCGTTGGTACGGAAGCGGTACGTTGAACTTCCACGAAGGCAGCATATTTACTGCTTACAGAGTACATATTTTCAGTCAACTAGGTGAACATATGATTGATGCAATGGTCATACGCGAACAGTTTACGCATCGTAACTTCCGTCATGTATAAGGTAACGCGATTATCGGTGATTTTAATAAGTTGATCATTTATTTATTTATTTACTCACTCATACGGGTAATACCCATTTTGTAACAAAAAAGATATACATCAACATAGTAAAGACGCATTATCACTATAAGTCATTAGCGTATACAAACACAGCGATCATGAGGAACACATGGCACCGGTAGAAGACATTAGCGTATACAAACACATGGTGGATCTGGCTACCCAGATCTATTGTGGGAAACTATAGCTCTAACGATGCTTGCCTTAAACGCAGAAGGAGAACCATTGAAGAAATCGACATCATTGAAATACAAATCAGCCAAGTTACATATCCTGTTCATGGGATCAGTGTTGCCAAACCTGGAGGCGTAGTAAAAAGATCTAAGAAGCAACGTTTGTCTGGCGGCGCGTTCCGGAGCATTAAAGTTGATTAGACTGACAAGAGTGGGGCAGCACACGAATCCATTAATGATCCTAAATAAGAAGGTTAAATCACTAAGAGTCCTCCTACACTCCAGCGTTCGGATACCCAGCTTTCGCATAATAGGACCATAGTCATGTTCAAAACGCTGCAGGGGCTGGCCCATCTTAAACGCCAGGAAGCGCAAGAAGTTATGCTGAACCCTCTCCAACTCCTGTCTATATTTGGCCGTGCTCGGGGACCAAATAACGGACCCATATTCCAGATGCGGCAACACCAACGCACTATACAAGTAGTATAAAGTTTTGTAACTTGTGAAAGACGAGCAGGATCTACGAATAAAGCCCACAATCTTATTAGCCTTAGCTGAAACATGGCGAATATGCTCCACGAAAGATAAGCCGGAATCTACAATAACTCCTAGGTCACGGGTTGAACACAGAGTCATAAGTTCAGTGCCAGAAAGTGAGTAGGAGTAGGCAGCTGGGTTCTTACTACGAGAGAAACACAGAACATGACATTTCCCGATATTCAAATCCATGCGATTTCTCACGCACCAGCAATCCAATCTGTCCAAATCAGACTGGAGGTCGGTTGCATCCGAACTACTGGTGATTATTTTAAAAATCTTGAGATCGTCGGCAAAAAGAAGGAACTCACTATTAACGAAAGAATCCTTTATGTCGTTAATAAATAACAAAAAAAGCAGTGGGCCAAGATGAGATCCCTGCGGTACGCCAGATGTGGCATAGATTACATTTGTATATGTGATTTCGGCGCACTAGTTCGGTCAATTAACAAACTAAAAACCAGCTATTTAGCAATTTTAATTATATAAGCTTTTGACGTTTCGATCTTGGTTTAGATCATCTTCAGGAAAGTTTAGAAAAAATATAAATTATTGCTTTTGCTATTAAAATTGAGTCACAGTGCTCTGGCACTATGTGTGACCTGCGAGTCGGTTGGAATAAGACTGATAGATTACATTTGATACACTATCCCCCACCCTAACTGATTGGGTGCGTCCAGTAACGTATGAATGTAACCAGCATAACAAAGTTCCACTAAAGCCTATTTCCGCGAGTTTATCTATCAAAAGACAGTGATTGACCCTGTCGAAAGCCTTCCTGAAATCGGTGTAGACAGCATCAACCTGTAAATTCTTATCCAATGCCCTCGATATATAGCTGCAAAAAACCGTTAGATTACTACACGTGGAGCGACCCGTAGAAAAACCATGCTGTTCAGTGATTATATAATTTGATACCTGAGCATAAATCTTCTTGGTAACAATACCCTCGAAGATTTTGCTCGTGACATTGAGCAAGGATATTGGCCTATAGTTAGTAATATCAGATTTATCGCCAGATTTAAAAACAGGAGAGATGATCCCGTCCTTCATCGCTGATGGGAAACGCCCCACAGATAAGGAAAGATTGAATATGATCCACAAAGGCCTCGACAGGATGAATTTACACTCCTTAAAAAACACCGCAGGGATCCCATCCACACCTGGACTCTTGTTTACGTTTAAGGCATCAATTTCAGAGTGGACCTCGCCGATATCAATGCTCAAACCACACAAGTCCAACACTGCTCGAGAAGAGGAGTTAACGGTATAATCCGCGTCAGGAGCAGAATACACAGACTCAAAGAAATTTGCAAATGCATTTGTAATCTCAGTATTTCCGGACAACTGGCTGCCTTTAAAGTGCATTGAATTTGGAAGACCGCCCATAGAACGATTAGTATTGACAAACTTCCAGAAAGTCTTGATATTCTGCGGAATGCATGCTTCCGTACGTGCTATGTAATTGTCATAGCAGGTAGTAGAGACCGATTTGCAAACAGATCTCAAGTGGCTAAACATTATGTAGTCATGATGGTTGTTGAACCTCTTAAAATCGCGATGAGCAGCCTTTTTAGCCCTAATGAGGGAGAAGCTCCCTAGTAAACCAGCAAGGATAATTAGAAGAACGAGTTCTGAGAGCCGGTACAAACTCGTTAATCGCGAAGAAGATATGGTCGTATAATACGGACACGGCATTATCCAACGTGAGATTCACTAAGGAGGAATCCCAGTCAATAGAGTTCAAATACCGGAGAATAAGGAAAAAGTTTGCCCGCCTAAAGTCGAACCTCGGTCGGCCTACAGCTCCAGGCAACTGAGCACGCTGAGCCTTAAAGTGCACCAGAAGGCATGGATGGTAATGGTCAGCTGATACAAGAGCCTCGGGGGACAGTTCAACTTGGATATCATGCACGTTAGACAATACCAGGTCAAGGACGGATCCATGGGAGTTTGGACAGAGGTTGTGCTGCTGTAAATTATGGAGATGACAGACCTCTCGAATGTAACTAAAACTAATTTTCTCGTCATTAGAGGCAAGACAGGATAAGGCGGGTTCCGACACACTAGAAGGACACGGGATCCAGGAAATCCGACCCACGTTATAATCACCTAGTAATAGGACCTTATCCTTGGGATAACGAAAAAGTACATCATCTATGCAGAGACCATGGTCCCGATATATGGACGGATCAGATGCAGGCGGAATATAAACAGCCCCCAAAATCAGACTATCTGAACCCACATTGACCTTAACAAAGAGCTGCTCAACGCGACCAGAAGACACACCGATAACTGAGCTTAATAACGTCTTACTTACAGCGATCATAACCCCTCCTCCTCCCGAATAAACACTGGTATTCTTATTCCTATCAAACCTATAAACATTATAATTCGATAGACCCAGCTCCTCCGTATGAATGCTATCGTTCAACCACGTTTCAACTAATATAACAATGTCATAAAGGGTACTTGAACAAGCTATTGCACATAAAAAGTCTTTCGTTTTAGTTCTCAAGCCACGAAAGTTCTGGTAATACGCCGAGAGATTTCCCACTAGTTTTGACGTCTTTGCCGCTGAAGCTGGAGCACGGACAATTTTAGGAGCCCCATTCACATATTTAATGGTCATGCCCTTTTCGCCCTTTGCATGGAGGCTCCTGAGTTCGACCCTCAACTTGCGGACCCAGAAGAACCTTAAACATCCAACAGATGGCGCCAACACGAAATGTATGAAAAACCTGGAAAATTTACCAAGACGGGCCCAAATACCGACGCGGGCCCAAAGTACCGCAAACATACAATAGGTGGCGCCAATACGAAATGCGCGCAACGCCATTTTGAAATTTTGAAAATCCTCCCCCTTCCCCTCCCCTATGACGTCAACTGCCTCACCCACGAACTCGACCTGCGCGCGCGACGCCATTTTGAAAATTTTGAAAATCTCCCTCCCCTGTGACGTCACCCCCTCACCAACGAACTCGGAACCCCCCTCCCCGCCTCACCCATCTCGCGGAAGAGCGCGGTACCTCCCCCGTCCCGGCTGACCCCCTCGCCATCACTTGAGCCAGAACTCTCATAGCCTAACTACTTACGTGTTTCTTGTCCTCTCGCTGAAATAATTATTATTTAAGATTCTGCTGCAAAAAAAAACTGTAAAGCGGTTTTTTTCGATGCATGCCGACTTGTTTGTTCGTACGTTCGTAGTACGTGCGCAGTCGCCTACCGCGTAGCCAACGTTACCGCGGGATCTCGGGCGGAAGGCGCGCGCTCTGATTGGTCGGTGTTTTTGGTTAATATCTCGTTAACGAAATCTCGGAGAGCATTTTCGTAAAGGAAAAAGTTGTTTGCAATCACCCCCTTCAAGGAACCGCAGCATTTTTGGAACACCCTGTATACTTACAGTCAAAGCGTTGGCCGCCGCACAGTGGGACAAAACGTAGGCATCTCTGGACATGGCCGTATCTTTGTTAAAAAAACATACTATTTTGATGAGGTTTAACTTACTGTAAAGGCAACTGATCGTACTTTCCGACAGTGAACATAAAAATTGCAAAAAATATTGTTTGCACTCTCTAGCATTTGACAAACATCAACAAATTTTTGCAATTTGACACATTCTTCTTTGTGGGCAGATTTTACCCCCTGTACACCCATTTCGATAAATGTGATTTAACGAGTCGAAAAGTAGAAAGTTCAAACTTTAAAATGGTTTTTGTTTCATCAACTTTGGATGAATTTTAGCAAAGTTATGAGACTTTGAAAATTTAGCAAATTTTAAAATAGCTTTGTCTGGTTTCTGGTGCAAATATAAAGGGCTTCAGGAGATGAACTATTATTTTCTCCAAAAATGAATATAAGAAAGGAAGGTAAAACAGATGGTGGGACGAAACGTTTAAATTGCTGGACATTCAAACTTCTTGTATGTGACCTATCATATCTTTATCAAAATCGGCATAAATATTACACACAAACTATTTTATTCTTGTCATTTTTTGTTGATCTTAAACTAATAACCGGTCAAAAAACAAATATTGAAGCTACATACGTATAGTGATATTAATAAAAAAAGTTGCTTACATAAATGCTTTCATAAGATAAAGTAGTTAATGTTCTCCGAAGTACTTTTTTTATTAAATATAGAAGTCAATAAAAAATTTAGAAGAATTAATGGATATGTAGGACACAGCAGAATATGATGTAGACGCGGACAGTGATACCAACAAGCCTTAAAAAGGATCTACATAGAACCAGTATTTATAGGAAACGGAAATTACTGCAGATATTAAAAAGTGTGTTTTGTTGTCTCAATTTATGCATAGTATTTTATATAAATATTACGTTTGATCATAATTTCGACTGCCCAAATCTAACATAATTTTATGAATTATGGTTCGCTATATCATATTTATATTCATTTCCATAAAGACATCATAAAGACATAATCAATCGGGTACAAGGAAAGGAATGTCTAGATACATATTTACTTGTATCGTCCCACATGCGTTCACAATTTTAGTAATTCTGCTCAAGATCGCAAGTTGGTGCAGTTTGAATTTGGATTTTCTAAAACTAGAATGTTTAGTGATTATATGGGTATAAAATTTTTTTTGGACAATTTTGGACATTTTTTCAAATCGACAAAAACTAATATTTTTTTGACAGGTTAAAAAATATAAATAAAATCATTAAATTTGGGTTTTTTCTTCATATAGACAACTTCTTAACAATCAATCCCAATGTGTAGTTTGAAGGTAGAATTTTTTTTCATTATTCTAATACTAATTATTTACATTCATATGACAGCCGCGGTCAGAAGTGAACGTATTTACTGTTAAAAATTCGGGATTTAAAATGTTAAAAAAGTTTATTTTTGCATAATTTCGTATCCATTAGTACTCAAGGATAATGCCCATATAATTATATCACTAAAAAAAGGTACTTCATATTTTCGCCAATGTCCGAGAATTTGTACGCATCGTCCCACTGTGCGCCGGTGACCGCCACAGCAGTGAATGTGTTATTCTAATTTCGTTTCGTATCGCATTGCCAGGGAAATATCTCGACATTTGTAGGTGTACGCAAGTAAAATTTTAATCATTTTCTAGGGCATAAACCATTTTTAGTACCTTCAGGTAGCTACTTATAAACAGATGTTTCAGTATGAAATAAAGTAACAGCATTTATGACATCCTCTATAAGTCAGGTATTTCGGGACTTTCAGTACGCACACCAGACCATACTTGCCTAGCCATTTCAGAGATGCGAATTAATCGGAGGAAATGATACACGTGTATTTCCTGTGCAGGGGTAGCAAGTTAGCATCTGGGAAAAATGCTGGTCCATTTAGTCATGATATACCTAATCTCCTCCCTATGGCCCACCTTCTTCACATTATCTAAACAAAGAGCGTTCGTATTTTCACTATTGGTCTCAATGGTAACTACCCTCAATTTCATATCGTGTGAGAAAACAACAAACAGGACGCCGAGATAGCAAATGACTGATCGATGTTGAAAGTGATGGCGGAACTGTGGGAGGGAAGCCATGGCAAAGAAACTCCTTCATTTCATTTGAAACACAGTTTGCAGCAATCGGTGACCACAACGTAGTAAACCCCTTCAAACATCTTAAGTAGTATGAAGTGTGAAGGCGTTTTTTCGGCTACTGACCGAACTGCCGGCGTTAGCTTTATGTAGATCAAGAAAGCGAGATGTGGAAAAGCAGGCTAGAATTTCCATTGTCTTCGACGTGCACGCCAAGCATCTGCATACGCGTCTGGCAGAGTGTCGGTCCATTTCGTGCGCGGGGCCTCATAAATTAGACCATTTTAAGTGGACGAAAACGTTGTGCACGGCACGCCATTGCACTAGTGGGACCCTGCCTTTAGGGCCCTTTAAGGTCCGCGCACACATATCATTCTGGTGACGGATTTGCTGAAAGCAGATTGTTGCAGTTATTTGTTACTCTGACACTGTGGGTCCCAAACTGCGTTGATCTACCGTGACATTGTTGTATTTCAAACACTAGTTATGTATTATTTTAATAGAAGTAGTTAATATAAATAACTTATTGTTAATATACAAATAACAAGAAAATGATTGAAAATATAATTTTTCTTGTGGTTATTTTAAAAGTATGCCCAAGTGTGGAAAAAAGCGGAAGATACGAATGTAATAAAATGTAAATATATATTTTTTCAACACCTGCATGAAAATTGATGTTTTTACGCCTGCTAAACCGGAGCAAAATGACCAATTTCAGACTTATTCGCATTTTCTACTTTTCTCCCAAGGGAAAAAGTCTTTGCGCGGTGTTTCGTGCAATTGTTGAAAAAAGTATTGTGCGTGACAAGGGAGAGACGCGATTTTGCCTCGCGTGAAGAACTGCCGGAGCGTAGCGAGGCGATAGGTTCGGCCCATTTGATTAATATTTTTTCAAACTGAAAAAAAACATTTTTGTAACATAGTAAATTACAAAACAAATTTTTATTTTGCAAAATTCTCTTTGAAGGTTGAGAATCTAAAACTTGGATAAAATATTACCAAATTTATTACATTCGTATCAACGGGTTTTTTCCACACTTGGGCATACTTTTAAAATAACCACAAGAAAAATTATATTTTCAATCATTTTCTTGTTATTTGTATATTAACAATAATTTATTTATATTAACTACTTTTATTAAAATAATACATAACTAGTGTTTGAAATACAACAATGTCACGGTAGATCAACGCAGTTTGGGACCGACAGAGTCAGAGTAACAAATAACTGCAACAATCTGCTTTCAACAAATCCGTCACTAGAGTGACAAGCAGTATGAGTGACAGGAACAGCACACATACCTTCCCGGCTTATTCAGCTAGGTTGAACCGATCCGACCCGCTTCGAACAGATCCGAAACGCTTCAACTCGTAATTTATGGAGAAGAACAGAAACCTCTCCATAAATTAACTCGACCGGTCAACCGACCACTCCGACCAGTCGGCAGACCGGTCAGCCCTTCAGTCTGAGATTCCCGATCGAGAGGCAAATCGGTCTGGAGTTACGGTTCCCTTTTCCAACCTCTCACTGTTACGGTCAGAATTTTTGTCCCTTTTCGCTGCGGTTACTGGTCGCGCGACCGGTCATGACCGGTCTCAATTTCGGTTACTGCTTCAGTCTCGACTCCCTGCTTTACATAGTTACGCATCAGGGTGTTCCTTATAATACTGATTTTTTTTAAATTTCAGGGCCCCCTTTGCGAAGTTTTTTTATTCTTTTCCTTTTAATAATGCAAGTTCGTTCGCATAAATTCGGCTCGATCAGATGATATTTCATGATGATATTTTAAAAACTGCATTTTTTATATATATTCGTTACTTTTGTTTTATTGTACTTGTCCGAGGTTTATATAACATAGTTCTTATACAACAGGGTTTTTGAAAGATTTTTTTATGTTATATTATATGATATACAAAATACCGTATATAAAACATTAAGAAAACTAAACAAAATCTAAGTAAACTTAAGATGTGGTTTTGAATAGAGCTTCTTTAGTACATGTTAAAGTGTCTCGACGTGAGGCCTGCGTTACAATTAATAAATCCTGTAGATTTGCTTCAGACTTGACTTGTTCCAAATACTCCTGTGTCAATGCTACACTCCTCTCTGCCACGTCAATTGTTACATTTATTTGCGAAAAAACATACAAGCAACTTTGTAATCTTGCAGGTTACAGGATCATGACGTATGAATTTGTATTCCAATCCAAATCTTTCAAAGAGATTAATAGTATTTGGGGTTACAAAATCACTCAAATCTTTTTTAAGCCAACCGATAACATCTTTCGGTCTTAATACTAGGCGTTGTAAACCGGAACTCTTAAGAGCACATGATGAGGTAGAGCTGTTACTGGTAAAATCTTTTGGAAAAATCTTTTCCACCATTTTCCTTTTTACTGAAAGGCATATATATCTGTCAAGAAGTAATAACCCTACCAATTCCTCAGTCATGAACCACAAATGTCCAGTGAATTTCTTTAAGGCCGCATCAGATACGGACTTGCCAGTCTTTTCATAAAGTTTTAGTTCTTTGAAAAACTGGAAGTCATTTCGGGGCGCGTTTATAGCATTACATGCATTAAACCAATATTTTACATACACTAACACCATGAAAACACTCATTGTGATAAAACCTCTCTTTTCTCTGTCCGTTATTTTCACTTGATCTTTGAACAGGACCATTTTAATCGAATAAATCGCTCTTGACATGAAACGTGCGTTATGGATCGCGCCCGGTTTGTAAAATTTGATTCCATGGGGCGGAGTCCCAACCAAGAAAATGCACGTGAGCTCCAGCAACTCTGTGTAGTCGTCACGATAATGGTTTTCAGTTAACTTTTGCTCCACAATTTGGAGTAATTCATCACATTTTCCTCTTAGGATCGGGGCAATCTCGTCGTCTTCTATTCCAGTTGAAAGTTTCTTCTGGTCAATATTGGGCCACTGAGTTTGTAATCTTTTAAAAATATACATGTCTGGTCCCGACGAAACAGAGACCGCAGCTTCAAACACACTCTTCAGAACGTCTTCCCAAGTTGTTGCTCGATTAAAACGTATGTCCCTTTTTTCCGTCCAGTATTTGAACTTGTTGTATCTGTGCAAACAGCTTGAACCATGTCACAAAGTCCCCATTCTTTTAGGAGAAACACTACTGCATTCGCCTGCTCAGCGCCTGTTCCATCGAGCAGTGCTGGGGAGCCATGCATGCCAGGATTGGTATTCAGCACGGGTCACCGTTCCACTATAGTACCACCGTTTAGTGTTATTCTTTTGACCTTCAAAATGTACAACTAACTTTGTTTTATTCTCCAGTTTGTTTTAGAAAATCAGTTTTGATTTGTTTAGCATTCTGATTTCTATAATTTGTCCTCTTACGGCGCATACAGCTCTTATTCACATTTACTTTAGTTGGACTGACAATGAAATTTGCAGCAGAGTAAAATACAATTTTTGCTGCTGACCTAATGCTAATTTTACCAGCGTCAAGTACGGCTGCTAATTTTGATGAAATAGCATTTTTGCGTCCTCTTTTATTCCTTGCAGGTTCTGTTTCCAATGTGTTCTTAGTACTCCGCGCTGGTAACAGGAGCATCTCACCTTTATCAGAATGCGATTGGTCATCTACGCTCACACCGGGACTATCTGAGCCAAAAGAGCTAATGGCCACTGTACACCATTCATTGAATTTTGTACGGGCACCAGGATAATAGATATCATAATGAAATAACTATGCATTTGTTTATATAGAAATTAAATTAATTCCACTTACACATTTTTATTTCTTGTTGTTAACGCTTCTTCTTTTTCAATAACTGGTTCTCCCTCTCTGCTGTTTTTTTCTTTTTTATGAGGGTTCATATCAAGGAAACTCGTACAACCGACACGTCCCTTCTCTCATTGTAACATTAAATACTGTCTGTCCCCTTGATTCTTGATTCGAGTCATTGCGTCCACAGGAGCAATGTAAAACCAAACATTAAACGTGTTGTGGAAAGCAATTTCTCTTGTTATTTGAGTAGAATCACGCCGTTTCGCTGTTTTTTGAAGTGATCTCCATTCGTCATACACATTTTTTAGCTGAGTCACAATACGTCCTTTTGATCGGGTAGAAATACGCGCCTTCCCCCAAAGTTGCATTACCTGTTGTGCTGTCACAGAGTATGCTTTAGTTCGAGAGCCTTTTCCTGGTTTAGCACGTAGGTGATAAATTAAAAGTCTTCACACCTCCAAATTCGAAGGTAATCTTGCGCGACTGAATTTATCTTTTGTATGATTTATTAAATAAATACTTTGTCTTAATTTTCTTTTTGTTGTACTACTTTTTGAATATTTAAATGCATTTTAAGCGAAATTTTAGTTATGTAGGGGGAAAGATAACCATAGAGGTGAGAGAAAATTATAAGACAAGTACAACATTCGTGTTCACATCTCGGGACTAACTCTGCGGCTGGTGACGCCGCACCGATCCTCATTTTTTTTAAAAAATGCGGCAACGTCAAATGCCGATTGTCGAATGTCGTCGACCGTTGGCGTTAAGAAAATACCTTTTTACAAAAGGTACAAAAAAGAGCGCCAAGTATATATATACCATCAAAAAGACTCCCATTTAAAAACATTGTCGTAAATTAATACCCATCAAAAAGAATCCCATTTAAAAACATTGTCGTAAATTAATACCATCAAAAAGAATCCCATTTAAAAACATTGTCGTAAATTAATTTAAATTTATTACTGTTCTATATTTAACTTTACAAAAATAATGATATACAACAATTGCGCCAATTATCACAATGGCTATTTATACAAAGAAAAAATCACAATGGTACAATAGAAAAATGTATTAAATAATATTAAGCAGATGTATTTTTATACAAATAAATATTTTAATACGAATAAATATTTTATTCAAAATACTTGGCGCTGCGAAACCGAAAAAATGATAACCCTGATAGCCAGATCTGGGCAGCAGGATCTGACATCAGAACCGTAGTCGTCTGTGTCCGCATTTAATTGTACTAGTATTAATAATTTACAATAACTCCCTTACAATCTAAAATACATAATGTACATATACATACTAGAAATGCAGAAAAAAGAGAGAAAAAGATTAATGCAATTTATACATATTTATTCAGTTTAGCAACACCAATTCGTGGCGCAGCGCTAAGTATTTTGAATAAAATATTTATTCGTATTAAAATATTTATTTGTATAAAAATACATCTGCTTAATATTATTTAATACATTTTTCTATTGTACCATTGTGATTTTTTCTTTGTATAAATAGCCATTGTGATAATTGGCGCAATTGTTGTATATCATTATTTTTGTAAAGTTAAATATAGAACATTGTCGTAAATTTATATTAATTTACGACAATGTTTTTAAATGGGATTCTTTTTGATGGGTATTAATTTACGACAATGTTTTTAAATGGGAGTCTTTTTGATGGTATATATATACTTGGCGCTCTTTTTTGTACCTTTTGTAAAAAGGTAATTTTGTGAGGATTTCACACATTTTGTAGTTTTCTTGTGCGTGAAACCGTGCTGTGCGCTATCCTGATGTTCCATAGCGTGGTAATTTTTGTTGGCTTATTTATTTATTATCCTTTTTTTGTAAGAACAAAATATAAATATCTTTAGCACCTTTGGGCCATTGCCTTTTTTTAATTTGCACGTCATCAGCTTCAATCCAACTACTAGTCATTCCTTCTTCTTTACATATATAAATCATAATGTGGTTATTTCATTTCCTCATGCGGCAGAGTTACTTTCACTTTCAGCTGTTGAAATAATTGTGCGTTCATAGTCTGACGTAGATCACACTGCATCATCTTCTGCTTTGATTATCTGTAAATATATAAAGCCACATTTTAATTATATATTCACAAAAGATTGAAAAGCATCAAGGGAGATGTGTTTTCAGCGTACTTTCTTCACTAATGCGACTTGCTTTACATTGCAAGCAGTCCACCATAATCTATTTTCTTAATAATTCTTAATGCTATGTCTTTAGACAAATTTTGTCGATTTACCTTATTTGACATATTTCCAGAAACTTGTGCGACACAAGCTGCTCTGTCTATCTATCTAATCTTCTCTGGACAACCTCCAAGCCTGTGCATTCCCTTGATTTCTATCCATCCAAACCTGTGCGTCCCCTTCAATTCTATTATCCAAGCCTGTGCATCCCCTTCATTTTTATCGAAGTCCTGTGCGTCCCCCTCATTTCTATAATATAATATAATATAATAAGCTTTACATAGAAACTCTAAATTGCTGATATACAAATACAAATATCTGGCAATTTAAATACAGTGCAATTTTTTACTACAATATATATATTATTTTGTACATGCATGGTACAAATTTCCAGAAACTTATGCGAAAGGAGATGCTTCTCAGTCGAACCATCTCCGGACAACTTCCAAGTCTACGACTCTACATAAGAAATCTATTTGAAATATTTTGGCGACTTACCTTGTTAATTGAGACAATAATTCAGTCTCCTATTAGTGTAAAAACTCGTGACATTTCAAATTCCGACAATTTAGTTTATTTGACACTTAGCACTTGGTAGGTTATAATATCTCTGCCTAGCTGTCACGTGACAACAATTTATTTGACACTTAGCACTTGGTAGGTTATAATATCTCTGCCTAGCTGTCACGTGACAACAATTTGTTACGCGATTGACCGATGCCCGCATCCAATGAACAACGTGCCTGAGAGACATTTCCTCACCCTTTCATACTCCCCTCTTGCCTAGAAGTGTAGGACGATGACTATGGCGATGCTGAATTTTAAGAACATAAAATTCAGCAAATTGCAACTTTACATCGAAATATCTCAGCTCATAAGGCCCGTAGGAACAAAACGAAGACACTTTTCTCGTGTAAATCAAACCCAAGCTATCCATTAAGACCATTCAAAATCTAATTGGATCAGCCGTTATTGAGATTCGGAAATCTCAGGGTTCTTGATAGCGAGTCGTCGCGTAATAGAGCCACTCCGTGCTTGCGCTGCGCATATATATCTATATATATACTTGGCGCGAGACACTACCGTGTCTCTTGATCATGGCGTATATTATTGGATTCTCTTTAATACTACCACGCGCGCCCGCGTAAGAATTGGGCTGCGCGGTCCTATACTTATTTTGCACGTTTCAAGGATCTTGTGGCAGGATCAAAACTTAACGTAACGAGGTCAAATGTTGAATGAGTGCTCTACAAGTGAAAAGGAACAAATTAAAAAAACTGCTCGCAGTCAATTAAAAAGTCGAATTTTAAGGGACACGCTATTACGCATGTCTAGTGTTTCTTTTTTTTCATGGAGTGACGCTGAACAATACAACGATTCGTACACTGTGGGCAATCTGATTTCGTTATTTCTATCATTCAGATTAGCGTCCCTTCTGTTGGTTTTTTTGTTAATATTCATAATTAAATTATAGACATTGATCTAATTATTTGTTACAGCGTTCTTAGATAATGTCTTTATAAGTTCCTGTATTTGATTTCAATAAGTCTTGTATAGTTTGTACCCTATAACAGTTCTATGATGAAAAACATGGCTGGGGACAAAAGTAACACGTCACTACGGGGAGTAGTTGAATCCAATATTAACAATAGTATTTTTAAAAAAAAATCATAAATATTAGTTACTTTTGGGGCCGTTACACGAGATTGCATATTAAATTAAATACACAGTATCAAATAAATGTTTGAAGCTGATTATACTTTTTCATCGCCACCCACTCCAAATATGTTTATTTAAATGTTTGTTTCTATCGTTTCTGATAATAAAAAATCCTATTTTGCTTTGGAAGAAGTGTTTCTACTTAATTCTCCTCAAAATAATTAGTATTACTTTCGTCCCCATGGTATGTTACTTTTGTCCTACCCCTGCAGAACAAAAGTAACAATGACAGTCACTGCGGGAAATTGCCATAACTCTTTGACTACTTATCATGGACGGCTGAATTTGTGGCCAAATGATAGATCAAGAAACACACCATCTTAAGGCATAATTTTCGTTTTTATATCTCTAAGACGTAATTGGTAGCTAGGCTAAATGTAAAAAGTGTTACGTTTGTCCCCGCTTTCCCCTACATAAAATAATAATAATTAGTTACAATATTCTTTATTATTAACCAGAAATGGCAAAATATTAGACCAAAGTTGATACAGTGCAAGATGGGACCATTGGGGCATCGCCCTCCTTCGAATAAAAAGAAGATCATCAAAATCGGTCCATATGCTGAGGAGTTATGCGGAGACAAACATAAAAAAAATACAAACCTAAAAAAAATACATGCGCGTGATATAGGTTAGGTTAATGTTTTCACCCACTCTCTTGCGTGTTACGTTCGAAAGTGCAGCGCGCATGAATTGGGAAAACTAAGCACCAAAATTATGCCTGCGTGCAAACCTCGACTTCAGAATAGTGTACATAAGAGGCAGAAAGATGCTTAAAAAAGGAAAGCGACACTTGACACCAAGGGTTCGGCGTGGCCTATGCGAGTCGCTACAAGCGGTAGGAAAGGAACGCGATTTAAGAGGTCTCCCTACCTTGACGGACGAAAAATGATACGAAATTTGGGAATTTTTAAACCCAAACAATTAAATATATTTACTTCCAGCTTTGTGACTTCATTGGTCAATCTTTAGGGAATATGAAACAAAAATTGGGTGCAAAAATCTTGGGTATATCCGGAGTTATAGTGCTTCAAATAGAGCGTCTTACAAAAATCATCTGTCCACTGTTAGCATAAAATCAGCCGTTGTAGTTGTCAGAAATAGAAAAGTTAAGAATTTGTGTAATATGCATGAGTGTGGTTACTGCCCGAACTAGAATAAATGAAAAATACTCAAAATTAAAAATAAAATGGCAGTTTCTAAAAGGGACATCAATTTCTGCAAAACAAAAGTCGCTAATGTTTTTAAGTCGCTAAAGTCTAATTTGCAAAAACCGACTTAGTTTTACTAGTTTTAGTACCGGAGAGAATGGGGCAATTTATTGAAGATATATGCCAAGTTTGACGCAAATTCAGTGATTGCTTTTTCAGATATCATGCTAACAAATTCAAAAACCATCATTTTGAGGAAAACGCGTTTAAATATTTATGTAGGGGAGATCGGGGCAGGTTGTAACACGAGGTAAATTGTCACATAAGTAAAGTCTTTTGAACGAAAAATCTAGTAACCCACAGCATGCGAGAGCTGCTTAATGATATTAGCACCGTCGATTATAGTGACACAAACGAGCGTTATGTATTCATTTTGTGGTTATAGCCAAGAATTTTAGTATTTAGAACACAAAAGTAAATGTTGTCTTAGCACTTTTATTTCAATTAACCGTCATTAGAAACCGTTTGAATTTTTGCTTCTTTGTCGCAAACGAATCAGTACACATTGGTTTATTATAAAAAATGAACCTCCGGGTAAATTGTAACATGTTACTATACTTACTCCGCTCTAAATGGTGATAAATCAAGCTATTTGCTAACACAACGGAAAAAGATGCTATAGACGAGCAACAGAACAATCGAGAATCCAAAATGTAGAAAAAAAAGTATAAAGGAAGAAGTAAAGAAAGCGAAAGGAAGATTTTGATAGAATCAGATGAAGAACCAATGATTGTTTAACTTACGTATATCAAATATTTAATTATGATCTGTATTTTCATCTATATTGTTTAGAAATATTTATTTGGGTTCATATTTGTATTTAAATAAGTAAAACAGATGTGTTAAAATTTACCCCGGACTGGGGCACATTGTAAGAAAGGTTCAGATTTGTTTAAGATGAAGCTAAATGTCTAAATGTCCAAGATTTTGTCAAATACTTTCACGCAATCAGTTCACCACATATGTAAGTAGTAAATCACGCAAATTATTTTCTGATTGAGGAAAATACTTTCGAGAAACAAGTCTGAAAACTTTTTTGTTACAATCTGCCCCGGTCTCCCCTACCGTCTTTTTATTAATTTGTTTTAATGTTGGCTAAATATGTACAAATATCAGCATAAAGTTTTCAATTAATATAATTTAAAGGTTTCTCTTTAAAAGAATCCCAAATATCGCGTTCCTTTTCAGGTCGCCAAAGTAGGGTGACCCCATAAGAAAGGGTTAAAACTGATTTGCGCGGAATTTGGTTTCCTGTAAACGGTTCTTGTCTTCGACATCAGCAAGCCACTTTTAGTATATTTTCATAAACACGTGATATAGAACAACCTCTTAATCTATACAATCTCACCCACGCGCTGCTGTATTAACAAAAATTACATGCGATTACTCGCGACGAGGGCCAATTTCCTCCATACATAGTTTGCGCGCGCGGGGTCCCGCTTGCGCCCCGTGTCGTCCCTCCCTTCAAATTAGAAGCGGATCCCTTATCGCTCGAGTCTATACAGGCGCTTGAATATTGTTGCGAGCACCGGGTATAGGCCCGTGCATAGCCTGCTGGTGCTCGCAGCGGAAGACAGAAGTGGATCGACCCCCTTCGAGAAGACTATCAGGACGACGCCGTAGACTGTCTGGTACCGAACGCCATAGCGTTCGGACGCACGGGTTGTACTGTCGTTTACTAGTTGTACCAAATATAGTTGTATCGTGCACCCGTGTTTATCATTCTTTACTCCTTTGCGTCGGGGTGGTCGGTGTTGGAAACACCCCGGCGCAACAATATCAAAACAACAGGACGCGTGATGATTCGGTGCAAGAAAAGGTTCGCCATAGGGAGGGAACGTTACTGTCAATAGGTGGAAACTTGGCGTCTGCATCCTTGCAACTGCGATTGGTCATAACATAATCTCCTTCCTACGGCTTACCTTCTCTCGCAACGAATACGTCGAGCGAGCTTTTGTTTTGATATTCAAACGCGTGTTTATACTCCAGAGATAAGGTAGCCGTCTTTAATTTCGAAGGGATTGTGTCCTGTCTCCGCGAGGCGTATTAATTATGGATAATACTTTTTAATTGCTATATTGGTGGCATCTTTATTGGTAAGCACCACAATTTTTCCTCAATGTAAACCTTGGCCCAAGAGTATGTGGCAGTACAACGCCTGCACAAAGAGGAATATAATATAGTTATATGACTATTAGTAAATAATTCTGAACCGTTTACATGACATAAAATTATGTCTATAAATCTGTTGAATTTTTAATATAAAATAGAAAGTATGCTAAAATACTGAGAAATGCCAAGGCTATGAGTTTCTGCGAAATCACATTCACAGCGCACTCCTGTGATTATGTATGAATGACAGATAAAGTAGCAACAAGTAGTAGCCTATCTTTGCAGGGCTGTTAGTAGATGGTTTCTGCTTTGAAATATGTAGTACTATCTACAGCAGTGCCGTTCAGGAGTTGCCCGTACGGGCAACAAATCAGGCTGCCCGTGGCAGACACTTGTCAGTGGCGAGTGTGTCACGCCTCCCCGGGCAATACGGTACAGATGCCAGGATGAACAAGGACCGTCGCGTCGACTCAACAGTATTTGAATGAACCTACTAATACATGCCTACCTACACATCTACGATCCTATGTAGGTATCAACATCTTGGCTGGACTTGGTATCGATACTATTCGAACCTGAAACAAGCATCCATAAGTATCGAAATAGAAATGAGTAGTCTTGGAAAGAATCGTTTCCCAAATGATACCTACAAAAGCCTTGGTTCTTTAAACTCGACTGCGTTGGGGTCTGACTAGATGCCGCACGGCATCCAGATAGCGAGGATACCCCCCCCCCCCTCCCCTGGCAATGCCTTACTGAGTGTTTCGACTTTCGACCCTCGAAATGGATGGAATACCCATTAAGAAGTGAGAAATCTTTCAGTTCCGCATTTCCCATCAGATCTTTGCGAAAACGACTCCAATTGATTCCTTATGTTTCGCCATTGAAACTAACACCAAGAACGACGTAAATCGGGACGTAATGAACGAACAAATGAAAAATTGATTTATATAATTTCACACTAAGTTTGTTAAAAATAGTCTGATTTACATGAAATTTGGTATAATTTTCATTGGAACAACATAAGAAATCCATCGGTATCACTTCTACATCGATACGATGAAGAATAAAGAATTTCTTAATACGCTGAAATGAATATTTCACCCTCGACTGCGACGCGCCAACCTCGATTCGTTGCGGTCGACCGAGGATTCATACCTGTGTGACGTCCCACCATTTTTCGCGCGGTCCTAATTAGAATCTTCCCCATTATCACTCTACAACTCCGCCAAAAACTCGAAACTCAATTCCCCAACCATCGGGCCATCTAGACGATGTACCTTAGCGGTCCCCATTTCGAGATGGTCAACTACGAAATCCCCTTCCCCTCTTCGCCCTACGAGGCAAGATCTCCTCTTTCACATTTAAATCTAAACAAGTCCCTCGTCCAAAAAAAAACCTCTTAACTCGAGACCACGTCTCGCCCCCTCTCTACGCCCCATCTAATCAAAGCCACTCTCACCCCTTTTCAAACAAAACACCCAAAACCAATCGAATGGGTTGAGTACCCCCTTTCGAAAGCCCCAAATAAGAAATCCTGATGTCCTATAGCGACACATACTTCGCGCATGAGTCACCAACATATTTCAATTATATAATTCATATTTTGCACATGAGTCACGGTGCATACCGCGCATACCCCTCATACCTGACATTCCGGCGGACCATATAAATACAAGGGCACTAGAGGCCGAAGTCCTCTTTTACGGAAACACTCCAGCGAAGTGAATACTTTATTATTCAAAGCGACAGTTTTAAATATACAGGGTGTCCAAAAATGCGGCGGTTCCTTGAAGGGGGTGACTCAGGGGGTGATTGCAAACAACATTTTCCTTTACGAAAATGCTCTCGGAGATTTCATTAACGAGATATTAACCAAAAACACCGACCAATCAGAGCGCGCGCCTTCCGCCCAAGCTCCCGCAGTAGCATTGGCTACGCCAGGCCTGCCCCATCGGGTGCAAATACCTCCTGAATTTCTGGGACCCGGGCAACAGCCGAGCGCGGGACTGGCTGCGTTGCAAACCACAGCATGGGTTGCGGGAGAACTGCATGAATGTGCCGCTATCCTAACAGGCTCGCACACACATGCAGTTTTCTCACAAATCTCGCAACGGGTAGCAATGGAACAGTTTCGCGCTCGGCTGTTACCCGGGTCCCAGAAATTCAGGAGGTATTTGCACCCGATGGGGCAGGCCTGGGCTACGCGGTAGGCGGCTGCGCTTGTACTACGGACGTACGAACAAGCAAGTCGGCATGCATCGAAGAAAACCGTGTTACAGTTTTCTTTTTAAAGCAGAATCTTAAATAATAATTGTTTGAAGCGGGAGGACAAGAAATACGTAAATTTCGTTTTCAAATAACGCATAAACGAAAAGGTACTGTAACAGAAAATGTACAACAAATGATCGTAATTCCTTATTGAGGTAAAAATCCGTAGTTTAATAACAGCCAACGCAACTAAATATAAAAAATAATATTAGGTGTATAAATAAACGCTTTCCAATTGGATTTACATAATCAGTAGGTACAAAGCTACCGAATTTCTATCGCAGTGGTATTTGTAAGCTGCCATAAAAATGGCAAAAGGTAAATAACAATCATGGAAATTATTTCGATGATTGATTTATTTTTATAGTTTTGAAATCAAACTGTTATTGTACCCTACAATCGGAAAGAATTTATTTCTACACCTAATAATCACCAAGAAATTAAATAAAACTCACCCATTCGGACATTCTTTTCCTTCCTTTTCGGGAACCTGTGTTACAGGGTCACTGTACCAATCCTGTCATCGTTGGACGAAAAGATTTATGATAGGGTAGCGTCCAGTGTTCAGCTGATCGCAGGTACATACGACACCACCTAAAGTAAAAAGTCGCATCGGTGCGGCTATCTCTCGTGTCTAAACACGCGCTCGAATTTCAAAAGAAAAGCATGTATAAAGGTGAGCCTTGGGATGGAGATATTGCTGTGAAGAAGGCCTCTTCAGGACAGTGGCCGTTTGGGAGGGATGCAGGGAGTAGTATGTCTATGCCGATTCTAACTCTGGTCCTCTGAGGGGAGCGCGGGGGCGGTGGGAAGTGAGGGCGCGCGGGGGAGTGCGGCGGAGGGAAACATGGGCGCGGGGCCTGCGGGGAGAGGGAGAGCGGTTGCGCGCGCACGAGCCGCAGAGTGGGGGAAACCGCGATGATGGAGGGGATCAGTCCCGGCCGAGCCGCCGCGGAGACCGGGCCCGCCGTCGGAAACTTTTCAGAGGGTAATGACACCCGAAAAATTTCTTTCAGTCCACCCCCGAGAACTTTTTCAGTCCACCCCCACCCACCCCGAATTTTTTTTCCAATGCAGAGAAATAATAACTTATTTTTATTGGAAATTGTTTCGGAAGATCTCGGGAAAAATCGACGTTTTACGAACCACATATTCGGAGGAGGGAAAGAGACAGAGCATCACTTTTAAAGCTAAAATTCTAGGGAGGGAAAGAGACAACACTACATAGGGGTACAATCGCATGCATTCTAAAAATTTTCAAAATGATTTTTAATCTTAGCGTCTCGCGCGATCGTGTGTCACTTGAATCCTCTGAAGCAGCCGTGTGGGATGGCGTCATTCGGCGGCGCGAACAACGCTGAATCTTAAAATTAGGTGGCGAGGAGAAAGACGGGTGAATAAAATGGTACAATGAAGTGCGTTTAAGATATATATATTGTTACAAAAAAAAACGATTATAATAATAAAAAAAGTAAATAAAAAGTAAATAAAATAATAATAATAATATAGAATAATAAAAATACAAAATAAAAGGAAAAATATATTGTCACGTCCTGGGTGGTGAGGTTCAGGGAAGTGACCTTGTTTGGGTGGATATCGAAGATTTAGGCACGAAACTCTATTTCGCTGCGCTGAGGGGTAGTGAAGGCCTAGGCACGAAACCCAGTTTCGCGACGCTGAGGGGTAGCGAAGCCTAGGCACGAAACCCAGTTTCGCGACGCTGAGGGGTAGCGAAGCCTTTGGAACGAAACCCTGTTTCGCTTGCTCTAAGGGTAGCAGGGATTATGCACGAAACCCTGTTTCGCGACGCTGAGGGGTAGCGAAGCCTTTGGAACGAAACCCTGTTTCGCTTGCTCTAAGGGTAGCTGGGATTAGGCACGAAACCCTGTTTCGCGACGCTGAGGGGTAGCGAAGCCTTTGGAACGAAACCCCGTTTCGCTTGCTCTAAGGGTAGCAGGGATTAGCACGAAACCCTATTTCGCAACTTTAATCGACCAGGGAAGGTTGGGAAGTAACCGCTCACCCTAGGGACACCCGTTAGCGTATTCGTGGTTTATTCTTAGGCTTTGGTAATTGACTTAACTACTGCATGGCAAAAGAAACACCCGTATGGTAGTTCTTCTAAATAGACGTAGTAACGGCCATGCGAGACTCTGAGTGAAAGAAAGTTGTAAACACGGGCAAGAACTCCCGACGCTCGCGGAGACCGATCAGTTGTAGTAATCGCTCGTAATGGTTCCACGAATTCGAGGCGAAATAGCGAGAATTCACAGTTAAAGGTAGAGGCAAAAGCGTTATTTATTGGAACGCGTAGAAAATAGCAATTGACATTTTATAATTATGCGTTAGACATTCAGCATAGGCACATAACATTTATATAAGGTAGATAATTAACATTAAGTAGATAATAACATAAATGATGCGAGGTAATGGAGTTAGACAATAATAAGCAAGAGTAACCGATATAAATACAATTAAACAGTATATATGTGTAAAGTTATGAGCGTAAGCCTAAGCAAAGAATTAATATAAAGGAGTAAAGTAAGCAATTAAAGTTATAAACAAAAGATTGAA